>OY744528.1:85625909-85640909 GCA_963556195.1 Sepiola atlantica
ACCCTCAAATATATACTTTATTCTAAAAGTTAATACAATGAGATTGAAATCAAATTAAGCCAACAGGCTCATAATTATCTTAGTAATGTCGATAGGCTATTTGTTAGTGCGTCGAGTCTTCAAGTGCTACCAAGATGCGGAGGAGGGAAGGGGGAGGGGGCTGAAACGATATACAACAAATGCTTCCAAATAAACAGACATAAAATATTTCAAATGAACAAATTGAAGAATGTTTCTAGAATTGGTTCTCTAAGATGTCTAGACGATTGTAATTACTACTTATTTTAAGTTCAAATACGCTAATATCTAAGGATAGAGTATACAGATAAATGGGAAAAGGTTGTTGATTAATAGGGCAAGGAGAAAGTTTTGGTAAATATTATTTTTGTTTAAGTCTTAGTAACTTACATTTCTAATTAGTGGCCTGAGGCAATCTAAAGAGTGAAAGACGTATGCATCCGTGCACAAATTCAAAATTCAATCTTTATGATTATTGATCCTTCTAATGTATGATCCATAATTTATTTCAATAGAGATGCAACACATAATCTAAATAAATACATGCGAACGTTTTCTTTTTATTTATCATCCTTATATTACCATATCCTCGGGTTACTATCATTGTACTGCAACACTAGCGGGACCCGTGTAAATTACACGAAATTATGTTTTCAATACTAATTATCTTATTTCTAACCTATACATTACTTTGTAAATGCTTCAGATTAAATTAAATTTGGCTCCAATTCATGAGTAGCATACAAAGATTCAGAAGGTCGTTGCTTTTGATGTAAGCGTGACACACAAAATAACACACACGCTATCGTATTAATATGTGTCTTCCCGGTCGTCCCCTCCCTACCTTACTCCCTTCCTCCCCTTCGATGTAGAAAAAGAAAAATTGAGGTTGGTTGGAATCGAACTACAAACCTATCAGGCCGACGTCGACAACCGACGTCAACATCCTACGTCGCTAACCGTTGCGCAAAAGGGAAATGCTTGAAACATTACGAAAACTAACTGTCTTGAATGCTTTTCAAAATCTAGGTGCGGCACGCATGCGCAGAGCTTTTGCCGGAAGCGTGACACACGAACACACACGCTATCGTATTGATATATAGTTAATATTTCAAAATATTATATATATAGTACAGATAGAATACAGATATTTCAGTGCCTAATTAGCACTATTTTTTTTAAACAGTATGTAATAAATTATTTTTGATGCTTCATTATTTGTAATTATATTGTCTGATTTTTTTCATGTATGCGTAATAGTTTTGTCAATATGTAGAGTAATTTATCAAAGTGATTAAATAAATAGAAGATACATAACGAACATATTTAAACAAATATTTACTGATTAATTTCTAAGGCGTTATATAAAATTAAACTTTTCCGAAAGAAAGATATTGCTTACTTGCTTGCTTGGCCTCTACCCTCCCCCCGTTAGCAACGGGACGTTTTATTTATTTATTTTAAAAAAAATCAATGAATAAATTGAGAGTAAACAGTAGGCTGATACACACATATCATCGCTCAGGCAAATTGATTTCTTCTTTCTATACATTTCTGTACAGTTTTATGTAAAAGATTAATAAGCAAAGCGACTCATTTTCTATGAAAACATGTAAAAATGTCCTAAAGAGTAAATTCTAGAAATCATAAAAGTTGAATAAAAATAGAGTGAATATCAGAATGTCTTAAAAAGTCTGAAGAGGAAAAATTCCGTTTAGGAAAATGAAGGGAATTACAGTCCGAGATCACAGATCATTGAAATAAAAGTTACTTACCAAAAGAAAAAAGCAGTGAATAAATCTCCAGATAATCAGTTAAAATCTAACAACAAACAAACGAACGAAGTATATTACCGGTAAAGTATCTTCCTCGGCGTACTAAAAAATATGGTAGTTTAAACCTCAATAGAAAAATCTTCTCTTTGCTCATGAAACTCGGTATATATTTTTATATTTTTATATTTTCAAATCTGTGCTAAACAGTAATTTGTATTGGTTTTTCCCTTTGTTCTCCTCTTATGATAAAAGAATACATTTTTGAAAATCCATGGGTTAAGGAACAAGTTTATTTACGTATTAATGATTTAGACTAATTCAATAAATATTGTAAAGTTTCAACTCTTTATTCTAATCACTCATTTCTTTATATTATAGGGCTATCTTGTATATTGGGCATTGACTTTTCAAGATAAGATATATTTTACAGATAAAATTTCATTTTTATCTTTATTATCGCTATATATATATATATATATATATATATATATATATATATATATATATATATATATAACTTCTTTGTAATATAGTAGGAAAAATCCCAGCAGAGTGCTCGATTAATTAAGAATTAAAGTTAAAAATTAAGAGCATGATATTTATTTATTTTGATATAGAAAAATTAGTACAACATTCGTACCGTCGGTTTCTAGCTCGGAAAGTCTTAGGCTCTCTTCAGCTTCTGTTGTCATCAGAGATAACAACAGAAGTTGAAGAGAGCCGGATGGCTTAGACTTTCCGAGCTTGAAACCGACAGTACTAATGGTGTACTAATTTTTCTGTACCAATATATATATATATATATATATATATATATATATATATATATATATATATATATAACCATTGGAAACAGTCTACGCGGATCAACCAACGTTTCGACGTTAACACATGCTGTTACTTGCGTCTGGAGGAAGAGTGTGCATGACATTTAAATTGGTCTGAATTGCTGCGTATTGTCTGGGCGATTGAAGGTAGAAGAGGATGAGGGATACACCGTTCTTACGCATTGTACGTAGGTTAAATTTACACGTTCCAGATAAACGTGTTGGCGTCAGTAGAAGTGGCCGTCTAATCGAAGGAAGCATATAAATAACATGTGTAATAAAATTAATTATTAACTGTCAGATTGTATTCAATCTGATTACTTTTGGATAATTGAAATTTTAATTCATTAACTTTATATTCTCAACGAGACGTGTTAAGTTTATCCGCGTGGACTGTTTCTAATGTTTATATGAATTCATTTATAAAAGCTATATTTGTAATGAGCATTTCAAAAATACTGTTTTCAAGTTCATGTTATCAAGATATTTGAACTTATACACCTGGCTTTCTTATGGCTGGGAGGATAGAGCGAAAGCGTGCGGAGTAAAAGGTGACTCTGTGAACCAGGATCGCGCCATGTAACCATCTGAAATCATCACTCCTCTGCACTGATGAGAGCATAAGCTCGACACGACGTCGTCTTTAGGTAAATATAATTTGATATTTATTTATAAATGTTACATATATATACATATATATATATATATATATATATATATATATATACATATATAACATTCAAAAATAAATATTAAATTATATAATTTAATATTCATTTATAACTGTTATATATACATATATAAAACATTAATAATAAATATTAAGTTATATTTACCTACACACAACGTACACTCATATATATATATATATATATATATATATATATATATATATATATATATATATATAAGGAAATTGACAACATCTTTGAAGCACGTATGAGAATGTATTTAAGTAAAATATTTTGAAAATCAACAATCGCGCAATTTAAATGAAAAATTCATTTATTCAATTGTTTGCGAGCTTTCGTTGTAGAACAACCTTGTCAGGCGAGACTGTCTTATAGTTTTTCTCTTCTTTTCTCCCTCCTCATTTTGATGGTATTAACCCAGATGTGTCGAATCACGATATGAGCAGAAAGAGACGTCAAGATCTAAAAGACGTTAGGATAAGTGTAGTCCTGGCGATGTTATGCGCAGATTAGCGCTTTTCATGTAAGGAAATTGACAACATCTTTGAAGCACGCATGTGAATGTATTGAAATATTTTAATCTGATATTTTCTATGGAAAGAAACTAGTCCTCTCTCCCGGGAAGAAACATATAATTGAAACATATTTCAATGATGACTTAAACAGCGAAAATCACAACATGGCATAAGATTTAATCATCGCGCTACCAGATAAAAATATTATTATATTGTTTTAAATAAATTACAGTAAATAAATAAAAAAATGAATAGGCCAATAATTATTGAAAACAAAAAAAAATTAGTTTTCAATAAATATTAGCTTATTTATAACATACAATAATATATATATAGAGAGAGCAATAATAATCTTTTTTATTAATGCCGTAAGCTGAAATAACTTCTTGAAAATATAGTAACTTTCGATCTTTGGTGTTTTAATCAAATTGTAACCATAGCTATACGATATTTTATTATATTACATATCTATCTTGTATATTGAGCATTTCCTTTTCAAGATAGGATATCTTTTAAATATCAAATTTCATTTTTATCTTTATTATCTTTTCATTTTATATATATATATATATATATATATATATGTATATATATATATATGTATATATATATATATATATATATATATATATATATATATATATATGTTAAAATAAATATCTCAAACCAACAACCCAGTCATTTCACGTTGTAATTTCTTTCTTCTCGCCAGGACGAGAATCATCAGACGTGATTGTGAGACTGGTAGTTTCTGAATGAATTGAGAAACCACTAGTCTCAAAAAATGTCTGATGATTCTCGCCCTGGCGAGATGAAATAAATCATAACATGAAATGACTGGATTGTTGGTCTGAGGTATTTCTTTCTAACTTCTATTATTGCTATTTTTTTACATTGAGCTATCCGTCACAAGATTTCTCATAGGAATACCCTTCTCTCTCTCTCTCTTAATATATATATATATATATATATATATATATATATATATATATATATATATATATATATATATATATATATATATGTGTGTGTGTGTGTGTGTGTGTGTGTGTGTGTATGTGTGTGTATGAGAGAGACATAGACATTAGTTCGCAATTTATGTCATCAATCCTCTTTAAATATTACTGGCAGTGTATTTACATGACCTTCAGAAACAGCCATTAACTAACTAAAACAAATAGCAGCTAACAACAACGATTAAATAACAACCCTATCAATTCAGTACAAATTAGAAATGGTGTTGGAAGCGGGAAATTAATATTTTTGTTGAATTAATTCACGAATGTGAAATATTTAACAAACACATTTAAAAAAATTCTCCAGATAAAACTGGCACCTCGTGTTCATACTGCACATAATTAAGCTGTTTTCTTAATCGCTTGGGAAAAGGGTTAGCCTTATTAGTGTCAAGTTGAAAGTATCGAGAAAGCAGTTCAATACTTGCTAAGAAACCCTTCAACGTCTCGTTTGGCGCGTAGCTATCACCATCTGATTTGAGAGATTAGATTGCATGATTGAGAGAATCAACGTTAACAGCGACAGCAACACATTATTATTATTATTATTATTATTATTATTATTATTATTATTATTATTCGGAATTTTCTCACAAGTTATTATCAGTGATTTTCTTGGAGTCTGAGTGACAACAACTCTCTTTCGGTAAACGCTGCAAATGACATTACGTTATTGCAACATCCGTTTACCATTAATTTTTCTCTGATAACGAACGTTGACTTTTTCTAGAATTTCAGTGGTAATAAGCCTCCACAAACATTCCGATACTCTCCCTGCCCTTCCGGGAGAAGTTTAGCTTTTTCCTCTGCCTGTCATTTCTTCAAGTATACCTTGTTATCTTATTTATTTTAGCATTATTAGAACCAACAATTGTTGAAGCTAAATGAATCGAGGTTGAGAATGACAGTTTAATACTGTTATGTCATTGATGAATTTACCTATTTTACAATCATGAAGGAAATTCTTCTCAATAATTCCGTAAAATAGTCATTATTTGTAAGAATGCTATAGGCAGGTTAAACCAGATCGAATTTCTACGTCTGTTCTTCTGTCCTCTTACTATCATACGTTAAATTGGAGTTCGTTTATCACTTGGATTGGTTCTATGTGTATTATTTGTATTGTATTTTATTCAACAGACACACACACACACACACACACACACACATATATATATATATATATATATATATATATATATATATATATATAATTTAGAAACTGGTGTTGTACCAACGAGAGAAAAGTTTATATCTAAATTAAAATAGATTTATTTATATATTATTTAATATTAAAAATAAAATGTTAACATTTCTCGGATTTGGTGTTTATATTTTACGTTTCTATGCAACACGTGTTTCAAGAATGTTTATTTTTTCTAGAATTGTTTCTAATAATTTCCTGGAGAAAGCAAACATGCTTGAAACACCAAATACGATAAAAGTTAATAATTTTTTTTCTTTAAAATTTGAAAATATTAATTGATAAATTATATATATATATATATATATATATATATATATATATATATATAGTAAGCAATGAAAATATATATGGCAATCAAGCTACACAGAGGCTCTCGTGTTTCATCCCCGGGGGAAATCGTCAGGCTAACGATTCCCCCGGGGATGAAACACGAGAGCCTCTGTGTAGCTTGATTGCCATATATATTTTCATTGCTTACTACCTAGCTCTACTTACGTATCGAGCACTGTTGAAGTAAATACTGAAAACTGATGCATAAAAAATTATATATCCTTATAATATTTTATGTGGATACATGAAGTAATAAAATATATATATATATATATATATATATATATATATATATATATATATATATATATATATATATATATATATAGAGAGAGAGAGAGAGAGAGAGAGAGAGAGAGAGTAACAGAGAGACAGATGGACTCCAAGTAAGGTTGTTGAGATCTCTAGTCTGTCTTATTGTTAACGCTTTAATGGCATAAATATATCTTAAATTCTCCGTACTACGTAGTCATTTTAAATATCCGTGAGGGTAGGGTGATAGGTGGATCTGTGAACCAGGTTCGTATCTCATGAGCAGCTGAAAGTAACACTTCCTTCACCCCAGAGAGTAATTAACTTGAAACGTCGTAGGCCGTGTGTCAATGCAATTTAATATTTTTTGATAAATTATATATATATATATATATATATATATATATATATATATCATTGTAAGTATACTTGCGTAAATTCATCCCAACTTCTAAGGAATATGTAACTCGTGAAATCCCTTTTTTTGTATTGGTTTTCTCAAGAACCTGGTAGTGAGAATGTCAGCTAACGAACTCGGAGGCCATGAAAGCAGAATGATCGAAAATACGTTTGCGGCAGGCAAGAGGCAAAGTAGAGAATAAAAGAAAACAGATGAACACTGAGAATAGCAACGGAAAACTAAGACATGCAGAAGCAGAGAGACAGTGACAGGGAGTGAGAGGTAGGTCGAGAAAGATATATATATATATATATATATATATATATATATATATATATATATAGAGAGAGAGAGAGAGAGAGAGAGAGAAAGAGAGAGAGAAAGATAGAGATAGATTGAAAAAGAGAGAGATACATTAGTACACTGATATAGGGGGACATAAACCTGCGCAAATCGTCACGATTTTGCGGAAGCAATGCGCAGAATAACGTAGAGAGGATGAACATGACTCACCAAGAGCAATCAAAATATAGCGACGGAACTCTCGTAAAGAAGATCTATTTTTGAGGATAAAAAATAACCGACTCGGTCCGGATGTCATAATATTATTAGTTCTTGTTTTTATTTCTAGTTTAGCCGACCTGTAGTTACGTTTAATATCTTTTGACTAGATTATGTGGGTTATGGCTAAAACTGTACTACATAATGCTGCTTGTCGGTTAACGGGACTGCAATGTCGCCAATGCGCATGCGTTAAATCAAAGGGACGTAATTCATCCAAACTTGACGTATAGGAGTATTAAGATAGCTTTACTTGTATATGTAAAGGACCTATTTTTATTTTAAAGCCGCATCTTGTCATATAAGGGGAGACAACTTTTTTTTTACCTCAAATTACGATGGAATTTATCTCTCGGAACAGAAAAAAATATGTAAAGAGACAATTAATATTAACCTGAATAATATGTTAAGAAACAATAAAAATAAAAATGAATTAGTTATTTTCACATCAATTTACGAGGCCGGTTTTAAAAACGCGAAAATACCTAAATATATATAAATATATGTAAAATATAAATAAAGTAGATCTATTAAAGAAAAACAACTTTTTCAATTTAACATTCTTTAGTACTATTGTTTCTTAACACACTTTTCTTTGCTTAAGCGATAAATCTACCGTAATTTGAGATAAGGAAAGTTATCTCCTCTGATATGACATGTTTCCACTTTATACCAATAAAAACGTACGTGTAAAAAAGAAGCAGATGACCCTTGAATTTTTTACATTTGATATTATGTTGTAGACTAATAGAGTCACATCTCATTAAGACCATAACACAACTCGAGGATATAAAATAGGTGGATATTCTGTTGAATGATACCAACATGTTATGAAAAGATTGACAATAATGAATGGTATTGAAAAATTGAATTTTTATGAAGACGGTTTTAAACAATTACTTGTAGACATTGTTGTATCAACAGGAAAGTAATTCTGTGGTAATGTGTTCAACAAATTGGAAAGTTGTTTGAGCCGTTCAAATATGTAATTAAAATCAACAGTAGAATTTTTCTACGGAGATTCATAAGCAAGTAATTATTGTGTCTGATTTGTTTTCGAAGTCATTTGCTGGGTCCTATTCTCTTCCTACTTTATATAAACGACATGCCGGAAGTGATTGGTTGAAATGAGCTCCTATTTGCAGATGACGTCAAATTACTAGCTCGTGGAAGCGAGATGGACAATCGCAAGTCTAACTTTAAACGTGGCTGGAAATGGTCTATAGAATGGGACTAATACCTTGATGTCGATAAATGCTGACTCGGCTCCTACTTTCGGAGAGTACACAGCTCTGTTCAGGGAGGCGAACGAGACAAAATATATTGTCTTTCTAGTCGATTTGCCTTTCAAGCCATCTAAACATTGCATTCAGGCTGTAAACAAAACAAGGATCACTGTATTTCTCATCGCAAACTATGTAAGTATAGTATCGAGACGTCTGCTCCATATCTAATGCGTGATATCCTACATATAGAGAAAGTTCAAAGACTGCCTACTTGAATGGTGAAGGATCTGTGAGATCTACCCTATGAAAGCCGACCCAAGAAGCTTAACCTTTTCTCTCCCTTGAGTACCGACGATGTTTGGCCTACAATCTCCTCAGCAGTCATTACGATACAACTAAGGATATATTGTTCACTGCACAGAAAAAGTCCCTGTGGATACCACCAGAAATCTGGATCAATTCAAAGTGAATTTGGGTAGATGTTTGGCTACTGTATCCTCGTGTGTGTACATTTCTACCACACTTTTCACTACATGGCAACTGTAGCAGGTTTGTTATATTTTCTGGCAAACATATGTGATTGAATTGAATTAAATGTTAAAGGTTAAATATATTTCTTGACTTGTAATCTTATTGAATATGGTTGCTGTCCAAATTTATAAATTTCATATGCATTTTCCTTTTATTTTTTACTTAAGTAATTTTCTTCTTTATTGTTAATTGCTTTGTGCTAATGTGACATGAAATTGCATCTGGTAGAGAGTAGGCATTTAGATGCAGTGGAATAGTCACCATAGTAAAACTTGTCAGTGTTCCGCCCATGGGTTAATTATATCTTCTGAGAATTATAGCGGTATTCGATGTGGTGTGCAAAAATAGAGTTTTTTCCACATTAGGTAGAGTAAGCAGAAAGTGGAAAATTAGTTTAGAAGTTAAAATCTATAGTTAAAGCAACGTGTCAGGATATGACGTCACGGGCAAAACATCAGATATGAGACGTAGCGAAGATGAGAGGAAATTAGCTGATGTGGTTCGGACGCTTTTTCTTTAACGCCTTGTCTTCGTACGCCCCCGATCGAGAAAACGCGTATGTAATGTTCAATTTTCGAATGTTGTAAAATGAAAACGACACCGAAGAGCATGACGCCTAAGAGCGAATAAGTACATCCTATTTTAATGAAATTTAAACCTTTGTATAATACCATAATTCAGAAAGTTTTCCGACATTTCAGCTTCTTCCGTTTATATTAAGGGGCGAAATAGGAGGGGAGGAGTACAAACAATGAAGTAATATAGTGTCATGAGCATAGTGAAAAAGTACGGAGTAGTGATCTTCATTCAATCTCGAGCAACGTTGGGTGTTCTTGCTAGTATATATATATATATATATATATATATAAATATATATATATATATATATATATATATATATATGGAAATTATTGGATTTTCGTATTTAGTATCTGAGAAGTCAGCCCAAACATGACCTCTGTAATAAGTAATGGCAGCAAGTTTAAATGTCTAGCGATAGGCGTTGGGTCTGGATTGTATGCGCACAACTGAGTTTGGAAGAATGCAGCGACTGGGGTTTCAAAGGTGATCAATCACTGACAAGCAAGGAAAGCGCCCGGTCAGCAACGTATGTGACGTCATGCGTGGCAGGGAGCCAGTTCTGGATCGGTAGGAGCCGTACGGAGTGTTGGGAGTTTCCTCAACTTAGAGAGGTGGATAGTATACTCTATAAGTATATATTCATAAAAACACGCTTTTAAGTTATGGAAGTCCGTAATAACCTAAACACTTTTACGTTTCCCCAGCTCTCCTCAACATTAGCACTGTCTAATAAAACGATAGAAGGAGTGACAATGACATATACGTATACTAACAGTGCAAGGTTAATGTGTTTTCACTCGTTCCTTTTTGCACGGCTTTTGACTTTTCAAAATTCATTGTTTCGTATGTTTTTTTAATCTAACATAATGAATGACGCCTGTCTTGGTATCAGTGATTTAAATGAATATGTTTCATTTTGCGTTTATAACCCTATTGTCACCGCTTGTTTTATATGATTTGACTACGCTTCCGGGAAATTAAAAGAAAACATAATTATTCCCCCCTTAAGTATGCATGTCTCACTTTTCACAAATAAATGCTTATATGAGTCTTGTTAGACTAGGCTAGTTTTCAGAAGAGATCGAGACAAATTACGAATTATTTTTGCCAGCTGTACCTATAAAATATTATTTTCATGAATAGGTTTGTAAATTGCCGGGTTAGTGCAACGTTCAAACGGCATAGCAGTCAATGCGTATGCGTTAATATATGCAAAAATAGTTCCATTACACAAAACTAGCGTAGATAGAAAATTGAATATATTGGATGAAAAGACGGAACACATTATATGCTTATATAAAAACAGTACATTTTACCATAAAAGCGAGAACATTGGTAGGAATGAGCCGAAATAATGCAGATTTTCTTAAGATCATATAAAAGAGATATATTAGCTTATGAACGGAATTTAAGACTGTCTTGAATTAACGTATATATATATACATATATATATATATATATATATATGAATAAATATATATATATATATATATATATATATATATATATATATATATATATAGATAATTCATATATTTACTAAGGAGTATAACTCAAATAATTATGATATTATTGTACTAATATGTACATATATATATATATATATATATATATATATATATATATATATATATATATATATATATATATGTATATATCATTTTAAAAAACTATTTCCTATATATGAAGAATTTTTTATGGAATTATGTTATATGTATATATTTTCAGAATTAACATCTCTCGTTCTCATATATATATATATATATATATATATATATATATATATATATATATACAATTGTATTTCTGTTTTCAACAAAGTAAACAATCGTACCAAGCAACGAAGTTTTATTCTCAGTTTTCTCTTTTCTCTATCTCCCTCTCTTTCTTACCCTCTTTCTCTCTTTATTTCTCTCTCTCTCTAAATATATATATATATATATATATATATATATATATATATATATATATATATAATCAAAATAAAACTAAACTACAGTAACAAAATTTTATTCATTTTTCTGTTAATTTTATCCAAATCCAAAACTTCGGTACATTATTACGGACCATTTTTCTCTAGACAAACAACATGAATTAGTATGTCAATTGCGGATAGTTCGACTACGTGCTACTCACAAATCTAAAGTTCCCCACTAGGAGAACATATTATAAGGCAGCATACACAAAAACGATAAAATTTACATTCAATATGAGTTAGTTCGATGTGAAACATCGATTTTACTAATCCATTCAGGCAGCCATTGTTTTACAAATAATACTGTAATTCAGCTTAATATCGTCTATTTATATATGCTCTCCTAGTTAAATGTTAGCGATCATTAAGTTTTACCTTGAAAAGTTTGTACTATAAAAAATAAAACGTATATGCACCAACATATTTAGAAGAGCAAGACAAAACACTGACTCACATTTATACAATTTGCAAAAAGCAATAACTGATATTTTGCGATACATGCTTTATTTTTTGTGTGTAAAATTTTAATTTTGTAAAATGCAAACTGTATTTGATTGTATAGCTCAAATAAGGAAACGATCATAGAAAATAGGGTATTTAATAACTTTACCTGATACGATTTTTAGACTCGTCGGAAAAAGAATTAATTCATAATTGTCATGAAATATAATGTGTGGATCGATAGAGTTTAATATCCATTGAACTAAAAGCACCTGAATTTAACTACACTATAAACGTATAAATATATATATATATATATATATATATATATATATATATATATATATATATATATATATATATATATATTTATATATATATATATATTTATATATATATATATATATTTATATATATATATATATATTTATATATATATATATATATATATATATATATATATAGATATATATATAGATAGATATTACTATTTCATTGATCTATATCAAATTTTAAAAGGAGATATCATTTTTATGTATCAATTTTCAGTATTTACTTCAACAGTGTTCGATACATAAGTAAAGCTAGGTAGTAAGTTACGAAAATATATTTATGGCAATTAAGCTACACAGAGGCTCCCGCGTTTCATCCCCGGGGGAATTTTCAGGCTAAAATGCATGGAGTTAGTTTTGGCGGGTTTTTTTATATACACGGCTAACTAGTTAACTAATCAGATTCTTTGTTGTTCTCTTAGCCAATCGTTTGGTTTCTCACGAACAAATGTCCGATTAGTTTTTGTTTTTGCCCTATTTCCTGTTCTGTTGTTCTGTTTTCTATAGAGTGATCAATATCATGTTTCTATATCATTATGGTGAACTTATTTTAACACGTGGTCTCTTTTATTTCTATTTCAGGTTTTAGTTTTTAAGCCGTTAGGTTTTATATATATATATATATATATATATATATATATATATATATATATATATATATATATATATATATATATGATGAAGAATGGAAAAGTTTTCAAACTTTTATCGGCTGTTTTTCAGACTTTGGTACTTGTTGCTGTATTTTTTCTTTTTCTCCAATCCCCTGTCCTGATGAAACCTTCTAATAGGGTAAAACATAGATAGATTTTTAATTAATTTTTTGTTTCTATTTATTTCATATTCCATAAATATATATATATATATATATATATATATATATATATATATATATACAGAGAGAGAGAGAGAGAGAGAGAGAGAGAGAGAGAGAGAGTGAGTCATGGATGTGTGTGTGTGCGCTGCAGATATACATTTCTATGTCCCATTTTCGAAAGTCTTGACCAAATATAATCATTGTTGATGTGAATCAATTCAAACTGAATTAGAACTAAGGAGAGAGAGAGAGAGAGAGAGAGAGAGAGAGAGAGAGAGAGAGAAAGAAAGAGAGAAGATGAGAGAAATGGAGACGGATAGAGGGGTAGAAAGAGTGGGGTATAGAAATGAATGTGCAGGTAGCATTACCTTGATTCGGCATTAAATTAAATTATATTTGTATTGAAGATGTAATAGCTATCCACATGCAGAATTCAAAACGCGCTTGAAAAATGGAATAAAAATTCGTAATTCTCTGCGTTCCTAATTGCCAATAGCCTACGGTAGAGACACATTTGTGGTCGGCATTATCGAACGGACACTTGACGAACGCTGAACGGGTCTCGTTAGAGCGAAAATAACCATGAGCATATTCAACGCGCCATTTTTATCTTCATTTATTTTTTTCTATTTTAACACCTGAAAAAATCTGCTAGATTTTCATTTCTAATTCAAGGATTTTCGCGCCAAAATTTAGTTCAGCTCTTTTTTCGCGCCTTTAACTTGAACACGTCAGTGGACAAAAGCAATAATAATCGACAATAGAACATTACTTCTTAGGTGCAAATGCAACGAATAAAGAATAAGTTTTATCTATAGTTATATAAAGTTATATATTTATATGTACAGACTTAACTCCTAAATTAATTAACCGATCATTATTAATTTTAGAACACAGCTGCTAGGAGTAAGGTGTCTTAGTATGGGTTATATTAAATAAAAATAAATATATTTTAAATCAAAGAGTGTAAAAGCCTTTTGTGAAAATTTAGATGAGCTAACACTGCCATCTAAATAATTCCAAAGACATCAGATTTTGTTACTCCATTCTTTACTCTTTCCCTTATGTTTATTTTTGATTTCGCTCCCTCTCTCACTATATATATATATATATATATATATATATATATATATATATATATATATATATATATATATATATATGCATACATATATATATATATATATATATATATATATATATATATATATACATATATATATATATATACATCTATATAGTAAGCAATGAAAATATATATGGCAATCAAGCTACACAGAGGCTCCCGTGTTTCATCCCCGGGGGAATCGTCAGGCTAAATCTGTGTAGCTTGATTGCCATATATATTTTCATTGCTTACTACCTAGCTCTACGTACGTATCGAGCACTGTTGAAGTAAATACTGAAAACTGATACATAAAAAATTATATCTCCTTATAAATTTTATGTGGATACATGAAGTACTAATATACATATATATATATATACATATATATATATATA
>OY744528.1:85645909-85673409 GCA_963556195.1 Sepiola atlantica
TTTGAACCCACAATAGCATAACATAATAGAAATAAATGCGAACTCTTCATCCAAAAATCCACCGATCTATAGAAAAGCTGTAGTCTTATTTACCTACTTAAATGAGTTGGGCGTAAGGATTTTTTAAAACTCTCCTCATATATTTAAAATAGTCCGATTGTTTAAAATAAATAAAGAAACATAAATAAACAATTATAAAACAAAATATAAAACAAAATAAAAAACAAAAATAATTATATTAGTGAACATTTATCACATATTTTTATCCTTTTTTACAAAACAAGGATAAATATTTTCTCGCCCCCCAAAAACAATACGTCAAATAAGAACGATGATATGACGTTGTTCGGTTCGCTAACAGAGAATGCTAAAAATGTCGGAACACTTGTTTCTAATGTTATGTTTCCCTACTTTTCATTTTGAATAACACATTTTTAAAAAAGTTAACAACTTCTGATATATGCGGTTATTTTTCCTCTTTATGTCGATCGTTTAATTGTGATGCTGGGACACACTAAACACACTCGGACAACCTTGCCTCATATAAACATATATATATATAAACACCCACATCCCATGCCGGCTATATACTGTCCCTTGCAATGACTGCCATCAATTTTACGTGGGAGAAACACAACGTGAATTAAAGAAACGATTAAATGAACACAAAAGGGACATAAAAAACAACAACCCTCTTAGTGCACTTTTCTCCCATGCGTTCAAATTTGAACAAGCCAAAATCACTAAATATATCCACAACAAATCTCGGCGAAGATTATTAGAAACTGCCCTCATCACCGCCTCCACCACCATCAAGCAACGTAATGGTTTCTTTAACCTATCACCCTTAATAAGCAAGATCATCCTCACAGAGCAAAGACTCTTGCCTGATCATGGTTAACTTTTTTCATCTCCAACCTCTATAACACTCTCCCATTTACTTTTTCCTTTCTTTTTCTCCTTGAATCTTCATTTTCTCCTTACTTTTTCCTCACACTTTTAATACTGCAGTCCAAATAAACTTTCTCATGTTCCAAATATTTCAAACATTCCATACCCACCCTTTCAATCACCGCCCTATTCCCCCCCAATCCCTCACTCATTGCTATCATTTTCCAAATATTTCAAATATTTCACACCCTATCACAACAAATCCTCCCTCTCCCCCACTCAACTATTTTCTCTCATACCCCTTCTTAAATTCCCTCATTTTCTCAAAACGCTCTCTAAGACCATAACTTTCGCCCATCCACCAAAATCACAGCCCCCCTTCCTCTCTACCCATCCTCCTTTCCCTGCATACACCCCCCATACACAAACATTCCAACTTACTTTTTCCCCTTCAATCTTGAACCGCAGCCATCTGGTCAAACACCTCCCTCCCCCCTCTTCCTCACCTCCCTCTCTGCCATCCACTTTACCCCTGCCCATCCCCCATCTCTTTCTCTTACCACCAGCCACAGTAGTCCTGGCTCACCCCATCCTTCCATTTTTTCCCCACTCATTCTTTTTTACATTCATTTCTATTTCTCCAACAAATACGGACGTCCACCCAGCAGTTGGCCACTATTTCATTCTATTTTTCCCAATATGTCTACCCTACATGTATCTGTACTTGCATGACATTTTTTCTCTATTTTATCATCCTGATGAAGTCTTATAAATAAAGACGAAACGTTGATGTACACATAAAAAACATCCATTTTTTGGTTTTCCTTTTTCATTTTCCCATATATATATATATATATAATTCTACTGAATGCCTTTAATTAACGGTTGTTTTCCTGAGGCTTTTTCATATACATAAATAACGCAAAATACATGACATAATCTATTTTAGATCTGTGTTTGATTTATGATTTAATTGTTCTAGTTAACCGTAATTTATAATTAACTAAACAATTCACACATGTCTGTCTTAGCTATCACTATAGTCCTCTTGCTTCCTATCACTCTCTATTAATTCAAGCACTTTCTAATTTTACTTAACATTTTTGTGAGCACTTAATTTAAAGGTAGCTATATTTTTTCAGCGTGACTATCTAATTTACAGACGTGTGTCTGTACACACCAGAAACACGTATGTCAAGTAGATATCAAATAATAAATATCCTTATTTCTATATAGAAATAATAAATACTAATATTTTTTAAAAATATTATAATGATGATGATAATAATAATAATAATAATAATAATAATAATAATAATAATAATAATAATAATTAATGTTAATATTAATATTGTAACAAAAAATATTATTTTCAGTTTTGCAAACAAATAGTTACAGTTTTTAAATTTTCGAATGATATAAAACTAGAATAAGTAGTGCTAGTGATTGTGATTCAACATTTTATGAGTACATTTATTATACTTATATATTATTTTATATTTATTATTCTTATATATTATTTTATATTTATTATACTTATATATTATTTTATATTTATTATACTTATATATTATTTTATATTTATTATACTTATATATTATTTTATATTTATTATACTTATATATTATTTTATATTTATTATACTTATATATTATTTTATATTTATTATACTTATATATTATTTTATATTTATTATACTTATATATTATTTTATATTTATTATACTTGTATATTTTTATATTTATTATACTTATATATTATTTCATATTTAATATACTAATATATTATTTTATATTTATTATACTTATATATTATTTAATATTTATTATACTTATATATTAATTTATATTTATTATACTTATATATTATTTTATATTTATTATACTTATATATTATTTTATATTTATTATACTTATATATTATTTTATATTTATTATACTTATATATTATTTTATATTTATTATGCTTATATATTTATTTATATTTATTATACTTATATATTATTTCATATTTATTATACTTATATATTATTTTATATTTATTATACTTATATATTATTTTATATTTATTATACTTATATATTATTTTATATTTATTATACTTATATATTATTTTATATTTATTATACTTATATATTATTTTATATTTATTATACTTATATATTATTTTATATTTATTATGCTTATATATTATTTTATATTTATTATACTTATATATTATTTTATATTTATTATACTAATATATTATTTCATATTTATTATACTTATATATTATTTTATATTTATTATACTTATATATTATTTTAAAATTTATTATTGTATAGTATAAAAATACATTGCTTTATATGGGTTCATGTAAGACCTACGATCGAACAAAAACACTTGTCATATATAAGTATATATACATATATTTGGAAATTAAAAGACCATAAAAAATGTTTTTTTTTAAACAAGTAAATTATTATTTTTTAAATCTATCCTTTCGGCATATTGCCCTTTTTAAAAGCAATTATTTTTTGTCAAACACTAATTCAAACTTTTCTTTAACAGTTTGGAGCCATTTTTGTAGAACGATTTGCCTTTGGCTGCAACATCCGCCCCAGTTTTCGATATTACTTCTTCATTGGAGCTAAATCCTTTTCTTTAGATCATCCATTTGAGGTCTGCAAACATCAATTAGTCGTTGGGGTGGAATCTAGAAGAATATGGTGGGTGCGGAAGTGCAATTCGTGTATTTTTTTGCAATCGTTGCGTTGACTTCTGCCACGATGCATTGTCTCGATAAAAGATCACTTCTTTCTTCTTCCATTTTTACCGTTTTGGAGAGACAGTTTATTCTTTCCAACGCACTAATAATGATATACAATAATACTCGCTATTGATTGTTCTTCCTGCCGATTTTACTCCGGACTGAAGTGGTGGATCCATGTTTACACCCTTGTTATATTTTGAGATGAAAAGTCAATTCTTCATGGGTCGATACAGTTTAAAAAAAAACTCTCAATTGTAGAGGCGTTGTTGTTTTGATCGACCGTTAGCAAACGCAGCATCCATTGTGAACACAGATTTCTCATCGAAAAATATTGATGCAAAATAGTGAATAGACTGACTTCCTCTGCTATCTCATTTAACTAAAATTGGCGATCGATCAAAACAAATTTGCCGACTTTAAAAAAAAAAATTTTCCAAGATAACTGCCGAAATTGGATGACCTGAGTGTTCAGAAATTTATGTGACTGTAAGACCGCGTCAAATTCAGCATCGAATAACACTTATCAACTATTGATTTGCTTGAACAGTATGTTGCCCATCAGAAAGCAATCTGTTTATAAACACAGGAAATTCGGATTTTCCCATTCTTTTGAAAATTTGCAACGCTAGTTTCACTTAAATAACTGTAATTTGTAAGCTAATAATTCAATTAAGCTTACATCTTTACACGAGAGATTTGAATTTTAATACTGTTTAAAAATCATGTACATTTTTTTAATTACAGGTCCGGGACTTATAGATAGTGTTATATATATATATATATATATATAAATATCCGCGATGAAATATTTAGGGGGTGTATCCACAAGAGACAAGCATTACTTATAAACTGGTCTGACCGATTCACATAATGTCTAACTACCCCCCTCTACTAATATAAACACAATAAAAACGAACAAACACCTCATCAACCTATATCCACTTAAATTTCAAGAGCAAAAACTCCGACCTTCACAAAAATACAAAAATATTTAATTTATTTATCAGTCACTAGATTACTCTACAAATTCATTTAAACAAACTATATCCACATAAATTCCAAGAGCAAAAACTTCGACTTTCACCAAAATACAAAAATGCAAAAATATTTAATTTATTTATCAGCCACTAGATTAATGTACAAACCCATTTTAACAAACTCAAACATTTCATATTTCCAACTAAGTTACCTCCCTTAGATCCGAATTTCTTCATTAAAATCACTCCAATCTGGGGAAAAGATTTTTAACACATTAACGGTTTTTTAGAACGCATACCTTCAAAAATATAACGGCTAATGATACAAATTCATAATTTGGCTCACGGGAATTTCAGAGAAACCCTTTCTTTATTTTTGTTTTTAATTTTTAAATTTTTAAATTTTAATTTCTAATTTTTAATTTTTAATTTTTAATTTTTAATTTTATTTTTTTAATTATTATTATTTTTTAATCTTTAAATTTATTTTTAATTTATTTTTATTCATTATGTTTTTATTCTTTCTATTTTTATTCTTTCTTTCTCTCTCACTCTTTTTTATTCTCTACATTTTTTATTCTCTATATTTTTTTATAATTTTTTTATTCTTATTTTTTTTTTATTCTTCTTTTTATTATTCTTCTTTTTTATACTCTTTCTCTTTTTTTTTCTTTTTTTTCTTTTTCTTAGTATTGAAATGTTTTTATATATATATGTTTTTTATATTTATTTATATATATATTTTTTCATATATATTTTTTATATATTTTTTATTTTTTATTCCCTTTCTTATTTCCTTTAATCTTGAATTCCCCCGTGTTTTAAATCCCAACGGTCTTATTACACTAAATTTAAATTTAAACAAACACACAAAACACACTGAGCAAATAACGCGTCCCAACAAGAGTGTCATGTGACCTCACATTTCCAAAACAGATGACAACAGAAGCTGAAGAGAGCCGGATGGGTAAGACCTTCCGTGCTTGAAACCGACGGTACGAATGTTGTACTAATTTTTCTGTACCAGAATAAATAAATATTATGCTCTTAATTTTTAACTTTAATTCTTAATTAATCGAGCACTCTGCTGGGATTTTTCCTACCATTTTACAAAGAAGTTATATATATATATATATATATATATATATATATATATATATATATATATATATTTCTTCTTAAGTGACTTCAATTAGGTTAATCCCTCGTGGGGCATTGTCAGTTGTTAAGATCCATATTTTAGGTTTTATATCTCTCCTGATGAACAGCCAAGTACCTTTCGCTGGTAGCGAAACACGTTTAGGGAACAATGACTTTTGAAAATGAATTCATAATGAAAGAAAAAAACATTTTTGTCGTAATCCAGGTAAAACATCCACAGGGTAGTAATCCAAAGAATTTCAACTGTGTCTATAAACAGTGCTCAATATCAAATAGAGCTTCTATATATGATTATTTTTATTTACACAGACATGTGCAAAATCTGCAACACTGGCATGTCACTGTTATCGATCAACAGCTTTATTCTTTCCAAATATGATCTAAGGTTAAGATCGGATTCTAACTCTGCCTGATGAGATCTCAGTTATAATAGCTGTTGATCGATAACATCGACATGCAAATGTCGCAGATTTCGTACATGTCTGTGTAAATATTAAATATATATATGTATATATATATATGTATATATATATATATATATATATATATATATATATATATATATATATATATAAAGTACAGCAAAACTGTTAGACTATGTTGATAATCGAAATAGAACAATTTAAATAACGATACTTAAAGATACATGGAATTATGCTCTATCCTTAAGACTTTAGATCATCCAGAGCTATGATCTGACATTGTATATTACACATTTTATATTTTATTGCTCGTGATAATGTTCTATGGATTTTTATTATGTTGTCTCGTTGCCGTATTTTTATGACGCTTGCTTGCGGAATGTAAGTTTATTCTGTAGCATTGATATTAAGCTTATGACCGTCTGAGATTCTGAGATTATCATTCCCTACACTGATGAGAGCGAAATATTGAAACGCTGGCGTATGTAGGTAAAAATAGTTCAATATCATTTACTTAAAATTAATATTTTTTCATATATATATATATATATATATATATATATATATAAATATATATATATATATATATATATATATATATATGTATATGTATATATAATTTTGTATATGTGTGAATTATAGTAAATATAAATACTAACATCTCCCCTTTTTCGCTGCCAACCAGTTTGTTTCTTATATAATGCAAGTGTTGATTTATATGTTGACTAATATTTGTACTGGTCTTTGTATTTGTACAGATGAAGACGTATGCATCAATACATTTTTGTCTCAGAAATGATCGTACGCAAAAATGTTGTTGACGTAGAATTTCTGGAATTGATATACTAAAAAATAATTATGTCATAACTTTTGTTTATATATGTATAGTCTCGGAAGTTTCTCAACCATTAAAACTATATAAAAAAAAATATATAAAAAAAAACAAAAAAAACAAAACTTATAGTCTCAAGTCTTCCAGTGGAAAATCACTCATGTAAGTCATTTTATTTTTTACAGTTATTATATTAGTTAGTTTCTAACACTATTTTAAGGGATCATCAGTTGTTTACCATGAAAAACTGTTTCGGGAATTTAAATATATATATATATATATATATATATATATATATATATATATATATTGTGTGTGTATTTATGCAGCATTTTCATATTTTTGCCAACATTGTTATAATTAACACAATTTATCTGTTTAATTATATATTTCTTATTTTTTTCAATTACTTTAATTATGTTTTTTTTGCATTAAAATAAAAAAAAGCAATAATTGTCTCATAGATATCATGAACGTTTTCGATTCCTCGCCGAATAATCCTCAGGTGTCAAAAGCAAATAGACAACAAGGCTAGAGAATTTTTTTTTTTTACAAAGCGAGAGGTGAAACGCGCAGTAAACGTTTTCACATTGATCAAGGAAATACATTGATAATTACAATTTAGTGACACCGGAGTGGCATCACGAGATAACATCTAATTACGTCAAGCATTTTAAATTGTAACCACTGGTTTCATACGTGATTTTATTAATTGTAGGTTGTTGCTTTTTTATCTAGATACCTTCAAGTAATTTTTATTTTAAAACATTGGTTTCGGAATGTATTATTTTAGTGTTTTAGTGAGGATTATTCGACGAAGAATCGAAAACGTTCGTGATACCTATGGCACATGTATTATTATTTTTTTAATTTTAATACTATTTTGACTATTACAAAAAATGAAAAAATGAAAAAGGTATAATTAAACAGCCGAATCCTGTTATATTTAACAATGTTTGCATATGTATTAATACAGCCCCATATATATATATATATATATATATATATATATATATATATATATATGTATATATATATATGTATATATATATATATATATATATATATATATATATGTATATATATATATGTATATATATATATATATATATGTATATATATATGTATGTATATATATATATTTTTATGTATATATATATATATATATATATATATATATAGACCACTGCCTTAAACCGCCATGGTTGGCGAACCGTCATCCGGAACATCATCAGTGCAGCTGAGGAGAGGAGAAACACCCGATGGAGGGAGAAGCGATCACGCAGGGCACAAAAAAACAAGAGTCGCCCCATCACATGCTCACTGTTAAAAAAAACCCAGAAAGATGAGAAAAAAAGAAAAGAAAAAAAAGACTACACAGCCTGTTGCAGCCCTGGGTACGATTCTGACTAAGACCACGACGCGCATCCCCCATGATCTCCCGAGATCGATGGAGCCAACAACAATATATATATATACAAAATTTTCTCGGTTACCAGTTTTTACCATGCATGCATTTTTAACAAATAAACGTATTTTACTTTTTCAGAATGATATTACATATAAAGCTAAATAATTTTTATTCTTTCTTTAATCTGTCATTTTTCTTATCCCCGCTTCTATATAACTACATATGTTCATCCATCATAATCTTTCGCCATTAATGTAATGTTATTGCATTTATAACATACCAGCTTTAAACTGAAAACATTCTTATATTTTTACTTTCTGTATTCGTCACTGTTCGACACCGAACCTTGACTCCTTAAAAACTTCAACACAATTTTATTTCTTAAAGTTTTCCGAATTTTCTTGCTATTTTCGGCTTCTCTATGACACGACAATTCTTGAAAAATGTCTATATCATTCACCAGATCACGTATTAATGTCTGCAATTATTTCCAGAGTAACATCTATATGCACACATATGTACATACACCCCCCATATATATATATATATATATATATATATATATATATATATATATATATATATATATATATATATATATATATATATATGTGAGTGTCGATATTAAATATTTATAAAAAAACAATAATAAGGTATATATATATATATATATATATATATATATATATATATATATATATATATATATGAATGATAAATATGACCAGCTGCTGACCGTTATCTATATGTGTTGATCTGATTTAATCCCTCAAGGTCATAATCTACACCGTTTCATTAAGATTTAATATTATCATGTAACTATTTATGCTTATTATAAATTTAAATATAGACGTGATATGTATGCATATTGTATTCTATATCTTACGAAACTCATATTACCATTGTCATTCTTATTTTCTAATTCATACGATTTTCCATTTTCAATGAAGTCAAATAAATAAAATAAAGTAAAAGGTCGTCTTTTCTGTTTGCGAATCACTGTGAATAAAACATTATACAAATAATAGAAGCCTTTAAATTACACGCACATTTTTTATAAATAAAACATAGTTTATCGTTGTACAGACTGTTATAAATTGCATCCCGGACAGAGAGGCGGGAGAGAGAGAGAGAGAGAGGGGGTAAAATAATCGGATACCCTAAAAATATAGCATACATTTCCATACATGTGACTGTTTTTCGAGAGTCTAAAAACTTTTTTTCAAACCAGAACAAAACTCTGTTATGATAGGAAAATTAGATTCAATTGTTATTTCAAGAAATGGTGTCTGCTTTTTGTTTCTTCCCATATTTAAGATGATTCCGTTTTTATGGTTTATTTTTATTGTTTTTTTTTCTTTGTCTTTTTTTTTGTTTACGTCATCAGATAACACGGCTTAACGAAAATGTGTTTGTTTACGATCAAACACAGATAATCTGACACTGTCGTCCGCTTTTGGCCTCTACATAATTCCAAAGACATCAGATTTCGTTACCCCATTCACTCTCGCTTTATCTTTCTTTACAATCTCTCTCACTCTTTTCTCTCTCTCTCTCTCTCTCTCTCTCTCTCTCTCTCTCTCTCTCTATATATATATATATATATATATATATATATAAATATAAAGTTACGTATGTTATTGTGTGTATATATTTGTATGCAAAGGATTCACTCATACACCAATTAACCGATCATTATGGATTTTGGGACACAGCCGCTAGGCGTACAGAGTCCAAATGTGGGCTATACATAGAGTTTAATTTAGTTTAATTTAAATGGGGCAAACATGGGGTTGAAGCCTTTCGTGGAATTCAGATACCTCCTACCTTTGTGAAATATTAACAATGGTGGTGTAATATCAATGAGTACATATTCCACAATTTTTTTTGGAGAATTTTAAAGGGGGTTTAGAGGGTATAATATGGACACAAGCTCCTATTAAAACAATATATATATCAAATTTGCATTGAATTTGATCCATAATTATTTCACACTAGTCAAAAAAGATTGCCTGAATCTCAATTTTTTCAGACCCCTTAAGCTTAAACCTAAAATCTCAGACATTGTCAAGTATCAACATTATGACTTGGATTGTAATCAATATTTGAATAAGGATTCTAGACATAATGTTTACTATCATCATATCTTCATTTTAATATTCGTAAGGGGGTATAAAAGTTAAGTTTACCTGTTCTGTTCGTGGAATTACTTTTACCCGTCATGTTACAAGTGTTCTTACTTCAAGGAAAATCATCTGCTGTTTCAAATGAGCGATCATTAGTAATGACTAGTGTGCGAGTTCACAGTGAGTAAACAACAATAGAATTACAAACATAAATATACATTGAATGTACTATAACGAACAGAAGCGGACTGAGACTGCCTTAGGAGATATATCAGAAACATTCTATGATCTGATACCTCGCCAACCCAATAACCCAACTTGTTTACACTCACATCGGTTGGTACCACAGAGGTCTTGCAGAATGGTAAGGCCGAGGAATGAGAAACACCATGAAAGGTTAATAGAGTTTCAGAATATTGACGAGGTTAATAGCCACTCAAAATCATCGTCCGTTATAAACGAGAGAATCATTGTAAACCGATCGTGATACACACAGAGTCAGTTGCAACAATGATTCGAACACAAAGTGGAAAATATTAGAAATTCGGGGAGACTTTTTGTCACTCATACTCCAGTTAATATCAGTTGTTTACCCGAGTGATCACTGGTAAGTAGTAGTGTGTAAACTCACGGTGAGTATTATAATTATAATGATGATAATAATATTAATATGACTAAATTATGAAGGTAACCGTCTGCAAGTTACGGAAACGAACTCACTTTGAATACACAGACAAATTGTAAAAACGAACACGGGAAGTTGTGTTGGAAAATTAAAGTGTACAGTGCGATCATAAAATAAAAACAAACACTTCTAAGCTTATACACAGGACATTATAATAGGAAACAATAAAAAAAGCTGTCATATTTTAGCCTTTGACATCCCATTTGACTACATGGTTACACTTAGATAGAATTGATTCCAAGAGAAAACACCACCTACGTCAATTACAATGTGCCATGAACACTAATGACATGCTAATAATTCTAGGCTAACAGCAGATCTGACAAGTTATATAGGCAACGACTACAAATCATCAGCCAATGAAAATGCACTATCTTTCTCTTCTTGCTTTTATCTTCTATGTTACATATATTTGATGGGAGTTATCTGTTCTTGAATCCAGCCGCCATTGTCCATATTGATATAACATTTAAATTTAATATATATTGAAAACTATTTTTATTTCCTAATTCTTTTCTTGTCATTATTAAAGCTTAATTAATTGCAGAATGTTTTATTCGTTGACAAAAGACGACGAATGTATTTAACTTAATATGTGACAATTCTTCACTCAAATCAAAACACTGAACATCATATTTTTACTGGTAAGTCACCATTTATCCAGTCTAAAAGCCACCCGAAGTAAACGGTTAATGAGGTGCATAAATTGTTAGGTAATTGTAAAAAATGGTGCATTATACATGGTGAATGGAATGAACAATATTTGATTATACATCAAGACAGTTTAGTAAAAGTATTTGTTGACATTGGATTTAAAGACAATTATGTTGTAGTTTTTTGGGAAGTAGTTTTTTGTTTTACAGATCGGAAATTCTTGGCAAAAAATTATGTTCATTAAAATTCTGTTTAATATCATTCCCATAGAGGAAGAAAGGAAACTTATTTGCAGTTGTGCTAGGAAGACGAGCTATTGCTGTGTATCTTACAAGGGGGAACTGAAGATTGGAGCAAAAAACGGTGAATCAGAAACCAAAAACAACTTAGCGCGAAATTAAAGAAGCTCACATTAAAATAATAAAACTGAACTCCAAATTAAAATGCATGATTTCAAATTAAAAATGATTTAAAATTTCAAAGGATAGAATTGTCTGTACTGTTGAAATAACTAATCTCGGTTGAAATAACCTGTTCTTAAACATATTAGTCGTCGTTTTATGTTTAAAATAAACGTTTTTTCTCCACAAATTATTCTTGTTTAAAATGCACGCTTAAATTTGAAGGGTGCTCGTTCGTAATTCCCCGGCTTAGCATTAGAGTTGTGTATAGTCCGTCAGGCATTATAAGAGATTGATGGTGAACATCGACAGTGATGCTGAGTCAGTCAAAATTGAGGCATCAAAGTAAAAATATAAAAAAATGAAATGAGAAAAATACAAGAACAGTGAAATTCAGATTTTGTCAAATTCTACGTTTACGTTTTTAATTTACGGCTGAGCTTCGATAATTAAAGTTGATCCTTTCAAAAATTCATCTTGATCATAGTTTTGTTTACTTCATCTTAAAAGAAATTCACCTTAATCTTTAATTTTTAGTAGATCTTTATTCATTTGAAATTATTTTTTTTTTAATTTGTAGTTCAACTTCTTTATTTTACTATTCAAAAGTGCACAATTTATTAAAGTAAAAAAATGGCCGAACCGTAAGTTCACCAAATATAGTTAAGTCTGCATAATAAATAAACAAAGCGATGCATCGAATTAAACAGTTATAGACAGTCACCTACTGATTCGAGGTTCATTGAAAAACTTTGACCTATAACCGGAATTACCTTGTAGAAAATGAAAATTAATTTATATTCATTCACATAATTAGTTTTTACTTTTACAATCTGACATTTAATTAAAAATGTCAATGTAATTAAAAAAAATAATCAATTTACCGTTATTTTCCGGAAGGGCTATTTTGGTGAAGAATTTAAATCGATTTTACTTTGAACTTTTCATGACAGACATACTATATGTATGCGCCGGCAGGCGCTTCGAAGTGAAATATAAACGCCACCACTACCATGCATGGTTGCGTTTCTGGAAACGAAAACTGTATCTTTAACGGAAACATCTTGAAGTGAAAATGGATTCACTATATGCATAGAAGGTAATTTTGAAATATTAAACAATATATATATATATATATATATATATATATATATATATATATATATATATATATATATTCCTTATTCCCCCTTTTTCTTTTCCCATTTTCTCCATTTCTCCCCCTTTGTCCCTTTTTTGGATTGTATCGGACCTAATTCTTTGTGGGGCCGCATCAGAGCTACCACATATTACCAAGTTGTTTGAGCTGCGTTTTGAACTTATTTTCCTTTTTTTTTTCTTAAGTGATTACAACTCGGTCAATCCCCTGTGGGATATGGTCAGTTGTTGAGGTAAATGAACTGCCTAGTTAGGTTGCGAAACACGTGTAGGGAACAATAACTTTACAAAATAAATAAATAATAAAATAAAATATTTTTTTCGTCGTGATGAATTCTCTCCTGGAAAAAATATCTTGGTAAACTCTCCAAATATATATATATATATATATATATATATATATATATATATATATATATATATATATATATATATATATATATATATACATAGAGAGAGAGAGAGAGAGAGAAGGAGATAGAGAGTGAGGGGAAGAGAGAGAGAAAGAGATTATATGTTTTTACCATTTCCCTTACAGAGTGCATGTAAGAGAAATATTAAAAGCTTCTAACTAAAGCAATATTTCAAAGTACTCTCCCCTTGATTGAACACTCTACGGAAGCTAACTGTGTTCATTTACATAATATAGGTAGATGTTCTATTTTAATCGTAAAGCTATCTCAGTATCCGTGAGGACAAGGATGCTGGATAAAAATCATAGCGGATTTCAGTTCGGTATCTGAATCCTCCAACCGCTGGTACAGGTAAACCTACCAACACTGATGATTCTTTGTTAAGATGAAACATGTATGTATATGGATATAAAAATATGTTGGATAAACAATATATAAATTTATATGGAAATTGAAAAAAGGTAAACCAAAAAATATTATTTATCAATGTTACGTCTTTATTTCAAAACTTCCTCAGGATTATTGTCTGAAGAAAACAACACAAGTAGAAAATGTTTGAAACAAAGGTGGTGGTAAGAGTTGACCTTAAAATATTAAAAATAATGAGATACAAATAGATTATGGTAGTAACAAATTGAGTTAACAGTAGACAGTGTGGTGGAAATGGTGGCGGTTGGAGTTATAAGATCGTTAAAGAGGGGGAGTGAGCTAGTGTTATGCAAGCCGATATAGGTCGCTTATGACAAGATCAGTTGTGGGCTCATGAAGATGGTGGGAGACATTACAAAAACTTACATAGTATGGATTTATCTGAAATCAACGTAGGTGGGTTTGCTTTCGAATTCTGAATGTTTTTTTTCTGGGGGTTCTATTTATTTTTTTCATGCTGCATTTTTCCATTACGTGAGTGTATTTCCCCGTACTAAAAATTACAAGAGTTTTATTTGAACACTCATTTTTAAAATCTTTGGAGCAATACGTATAACATGAAAAAACCTCGAAATAACACGTAGAACATCGTGAGCCTTCATATATTATTTGTTTCTGGAGATGATGTATCTATTGCTTCACAATGCATTATACAGTAACTTAAATGTATATATGATGTTGCCTGATAACACTGGTTTACAGAACAAGTGAGGGAAGCCAAACGATACGCTTTCCAAGAAACTTCCAAGTTGCTCATTTCAGAGAATATCGATTTTCATTGACCACTTCTAATTAAGTAAAACAAAACGAATTACCATGTGTTTCTCTGTAACTGTATCTGCATATCAGAAAATAAATCGAATCATTAGTCTATGTGACAGTATATGAGTAACAAGAAAACGAATTACCATGTGTTTCTCTGTAACTGTATCTGCATATCAGAAAATAAATCGAGTTATTAGTCTATGTGACAGTATATGAGTAACAAGAAAACGAATTACCATATGTTTCTCTGTAACTGTATCTGCATATCAGAAAATAAATCGAATAATTAGTCTATGTGACAGTATATGAGTAAAAGAAAACGAATTACCATGTGTTTCTCTGTAACTGTATCTGCATATCAGAAAATAAATCGAATTATTAGTCTATGTGACAGTATACGAGTAACAAGAAATAACCATATAGTTTGATGTTACTGTGTATTCGCAAAATAAAACGGTTAAACATATGTTTTTATTTAACTTTGTGGGCGAAAACAGAAAACAGTTGACCATATATTCAAATGTGATTATATTTTAAATGCGTAATATAACACTACTTACTATATATTTATATGTTGCTATACGTGTAACAGAAAGGTAAATAACCTTATATTTCTCTGTGACTGTAACCACCTCTTCGAAAACGAATCTAGGCATTTTTCTATGTAACTGTATATGTGTACAAGTAAATAAATGTCCATATATTTCAATGTGACTGTATATACGTCACGGGAAGCGCATGTTCATATATTTCTTTAAGCAATACGATATATCTTTATCGGACTATATATGTGTAACAGATAATGAGGTACTGTATATGCGTAACACAACAGGATTCCATATATGTGTGTATATGACTGCAAATACATAAAAGAAAGTAGACACCATTTCACTATGTGACCGGATACGCGTAACAGAAAACAAATGATCACATTTGCGTATGTAACATCATATGCCTAATAGAAGATATCAACTGACATAGTTATCCATTCGATCGCATTTACTTCAATAATAAAGGATTCAGCATGCCTCTCCATGTTACTGCATATACGCATGACAAAACAAATGAAGATATCTGTGTGTGCGTCTGTGTATGCGTACCGAATCAAGTAAAATAAAAACATTAAAAAGTTGCATGAAAATTGAGAAACATTCTATGGAATCCCAAAGTAGTTCGGTAGAAAGGATGAATAATGTTTAAAGGGAAAATTCGCGGACTGTAAAATCGGTTCTTAAAAGCTGAATAATCGTAAAAGGATACTTAGACAAGCGCAACAAAGAAACGAAGGTAAACAAAAAATATTAAGAGGCTGAAATAGAAACCAGTCTATTTTACAAATAACATACCGGTATAGCATGTCTAACTCTCTCACACACACTCTCTCTCTCTCTCACACACACATACACACACACACACACACACACACACACACACACACACACACACACACATATATATATATATAAGATAGTAGTGTGTTGTTTGCGTGTTGATATATATATATATATATATATATATATATATATGTGTCGTAGTATGTTTTTAAAAGGCTGTGGGCAATGCAAATTCCGGGTAAGATCTAAGCGTGAAGGAACAAAAATGATAAATCGAATACGAAATATGACTCACTATTTATTTTTTCTTAAAATCTTACATAACAGCAAGTGTGGTGTTCGATGTTTGTGTGATGTGCGGATGATTATAAAAATCATTTATTTAATATTTCGGGAAAGGAAACTTCCCTTTGTTAAAAATAATAAACACCAGAGGAAAATTCTCTGCGGGACTGGTTTTCTGCTACGCTGTCTCCGTCTTCTGGGATTCATTTTGGACGAATTCTTTGCAGGATCTGATCTGCGTATGTTTAGATTTAGAATTGATTTTATTTTGTTTGTTTGTGCACATATATATGCGGTATTTAATGTATTATAACATGTAATTTATATTATCTAGTGTAATGTCTGTTTGCTTGGAATACTTGGCTATTTGGGAGCAGGGGATGTTTTGTCTAATACTAAGTGCGTATTATTTAGATTGTTCAAACACTGTTCTGATCTTGGGTGTTATTCTCACAAAGTTTCAGCCGATGTAACTGAGAAGTGTCTGTAGTATATATATATATATATATATATATATATATATATATATATATATATATATACTACGAACATGTGTATGTATGTTGGACTGTATTCGACGGTATTCGAGTGTCTTAGGTTAATCCTATAGAATTACTGGTAGTGCTATTGTTTTGTACAAGATATACGTTTTAAAAAAACATCCTCCTTTAAAGACCTTACACTCTTGTTATTTTTTAAAATTATAATTTCTAACCAAGTTATATAAGCTGGCGGCGAGAATTTCGAAAATGAACCCATAAAAGATATGGTAAAGTCCTCTTAGGTGTTATTCTCACAAAGTTTCGGCCGATGTAACCCCGACCGTCGTCAGGTGTATATTCATGATAACTCTTATTGGTGAATGGTAGAAAGAAGTTTTTAGTTTTTGTAAACAAACAATAGTTGTTATAATTCAAAATGTGTGATGTATTTATGAAACGGAAAGAGCGTTGAGTCGTTTCCATTTTTGTATTAATTCGAAGCCGTACCGATTTGATATAATGTTTCATAAAAAACATTGCACATTTTTAATTGTATATATATATATAAAATTTGAAATATACATTATTTTCAGAATATTTTTTCAGCCTACACAAATCCGGGAACTATTAAAAGCCGTAGTTAATGAAATGCAACGATAGTATTTATGTAAAAAGAAAGAATATTTCCACAACATTGGGTTTATGAAAAAAATGTATATATATATATATATATATATATATATATATATATATATATATATATATATATATATATATATATATAGACTGAATTGTAATAAGAATCTTGTATTCGTTAAAGTCAACCTATCGTTAAAAAAAGGCGTGATTCATTAAATGAATAAGAAAATGAAAACAGAAGTTCAACACATCTCGATCTAGATTGAGGTACGAACACTTGGGAAGTTAGACGAGTACTTATTCGTAATGAAACTTTTTCTTTGTGATTGGACGTATGGTTTCAATATCTATTCATCCAGTAGCAATTTATAAACTCCATACTATCTATCTATCTATCTATCTATCTATCTATCTATCTATCTATCTATCTATCTATCTCTTTTTCCATGATATCACTCTCTATCTATCAATCTATACCTTACTCCATACTATCTGTTTATCTATCGATCTATCTATCTAGTTCTCCCCTCTCTATCACATCTCCCTCTCTTTTTCTCCCCTCTCACTATCTCATCTCTCTCTCTATCCCATCTCTCTCACTATCCCATCTCTCTCTTTCTCAATCCCATCTCTCTCTCCCATCTCTCTCTTTCTCTATCCCATCTCTCTCTTTCTATCCCATCTCTCTCTTTCTCTATCCTATCTCTCTCTCTATCCCATCTCTTTTTCTCTATCCCATCTCTCTCTTTCTCTATCCCATCTCTCTCTTTCTCTATCCCATCTCTCTCTTTCTCTATCCCATCTCTCTCTCCCATCGCTCTCTCTTTCTCTATCCCATTCTTCTCTCTCCAATCTCTCTCTCTTTCTCTATCCCATCTCTCTTTTTCTCTATCCCATCTCTCTCTCTATCCCATCTCTCTCTTTCTCTATCCAATCTCTCTCATTCTCTATCCCATCTCTCTCTCTTTCTCTATCCCATCTCTCTCTTTCTCTATCCCATCTTTCTCTCTTTCTATACCCCATATCTCTCTATATCCCATCTCTCTCTTTCTCTATCCCATCTCTCTCTCTTTCTCTATACCATATCTCTCTCTATCCCATCTCTCTCCTATCTCTCTCGCTTTCTCTTACCCATCTCTCTCTCTATCCCATCTCTCTCTATCCCAACTCTCTTTATATATATATATATATCCCATCTCTCTCTATCCCAATCTCTCTCTCTCTCTCTCTCTCTCTCTCTCTATATATATATATATATATATATATATATATATATATCCTTCTTTGTAATATAGTAGGAAAAATCCCAGCAGAGTGCCCGATTAATTAAGAATTAAAGTTAAAAATTAAAAATTAAGAGCGTAATATTTATTTATATTAGTACAGAAAAATTAGTACTACATTCGTACCGTCGGTTACAAACACGGAAGGTATTAGCCATCCGGCTCTCTTCAGCTTCTGTTGTCATCTGTTTCGGCTAAGTCCTTCGGTGTTTGAAACTGACGGTACGAATGTTGTACTAATGTTTCTGTACCAATATAAATAATTAAATATATATATATATATATATATATATATATATATATATATATATATATATATATATATATATATATATACTTGGAACCCTATTACCACGTCACTTTCGATGGTGAGCAGAAGTCAAGGAGTCGTACTTTTACATAGAGTAAACAAGAAAGTGAAGAAAACGAAAGGAAGACGGGGAGCGGGAAATATAAATTATCCTTCGGGTTTCTGGTAGGTCTCGTGAATATTACAAAAAAACAAGTTTCGTTAATTGCGTTGGATCCCTAAACCTTGAAGAGATCTACAGCATTAACATCTAATGGGTTCTTTTGTGGACCATGTGCTATCTGTTCGGAAAATATTAAGTCAATTGGCTGCGCTTCTCTCGCGAGATTCAGCTAACAAACAAGCAATAAAAGCCAAGCAAAATTCTGTTTAAAATAAAACGTTAAAACTCTTTTATCGGTGTACAACCAGCGGAGAGAGACATTTAGAGTATTTTTCCTTCTAATTTGTAGTTTTTCAAATAGCCTTTATAAAAGATAAAATAACTAAACTAGCCGAATCTGGATGAAAGAGGTTGAAAAAGATAACACGAGCGAACGGATTTCTTTCATGTTAGCAGCGGCAAAGAAAGCTGAACCTGCTTCTAAATTTGGACGTAAAAGCATCGATATGTATGAAATAGATTAACATCATATAATACTTTTTCAGACAGAACATAGATACATATATTTGAACAACATTATGCATATACATATATAGTATTAGGACATGAACGTTTGTTTGCGCATGCCGTTCTTTCTTGGATAGCTAAAGCATACACGCTATAGTATAGTTCTGGGACTGCATTATTTTACTGCGGAAATAAACTATCTTTTTATGATCCTAATTTACTGAAATGCTCAGCTATCTCTGTTAGCAGTATTTGCATTTCTCTCGCATCCTTCGATTCTCCTTAGATTTAACCTTTCGCTGATGTTTCTTATAATGATAATAATAAAGAAAAAAACACGTATAAGACTTATTATTCTTACTTTCTCCAAGAAGGTTATGTTTTCAGTCGAGCTTGTTTGTTTGCCGTTATGATTGTGTGTTTGTTTGTGTATAGCCTAGCGTCTATATCGCTTAACCAACCGCTACCAAACTTTGCCAAAATCTTCAATAATGTCTATATATCTAGGTCACTAAAAAGGGGAATATCACACTTTTACCGATAACTTCTGCTGTGTTCAGCATAGAGTCTTAACTCATAGTCTAGTCAATGAAGTGCCGCATTTTATATGGCATTGATATGAACATATGACCATGACTGTGACTTGAAAATTTCTATCATGTATGAATTTGGACGGAATTTCAACTTCCGACTTTTTCAAATTAGATGTATGGGTCTGATGCTCTTTGATAACAGTACCCACCATGCAAAATTTCAACCTTCGCAGATAAATAGTCTTTGAGTTATCAACGTTTCACTTGCATAAATTCGAGAATACTTCATATACTATGGGGAAGAAAATCCCATATAAAGTTTAGCTCCATTCTTACTTTACCATGAAGAGGTTTGCAGTCTTATGACTGACTTATGTTCTTGTCTTAGTTGTGTAAGAAGAATGCAATAACAGACATGTCACAGTTTATGAATTTTCGAAATATAATTTTTGAATTAAATCAAAGTAAAAATCATAGTGGTTGTGATACAACGAGTCATATATAAGTCTCGTACTACATAAAAAGATATTCGATATATTTCGTGACTAAGTGTATAAGTATTATATATTTATATAAACCGTTATTTGAAATCATAACAAAATAGAACAAGGTGTTTCTTACCTATATATTTTTTATGACCCTCCTCAAAAAAGAAGAAATCTAAAACCTCAATTCACGTTATAAAAATAGAAATATGTTAAGAATTAATCTACTTACTTACTTACTTACTGCGTTACCGCTGTCACCTAAATCCCCTACTCATCTGCAACCTCTGTACAACCCCGCACCTTGATATTGTCACCTTTCAGTATTACCTCTTGCTATTGGCTGTGTATATGAATTAATATATATGCAAATCATTACTAAATAATAATGGTTATAATAACAAATCTGCATGAACAGTATTCTTTTATTAGAATCTTTGCAATAGACCCGTTCAAAAATAAACAACGTGAATTGGTAAATTTTTACTTTGTTGGTAGACAATTTTATATAATCTCTTTCTATTTCACTCACACTGTCTTTCTCACCATAAATATACACACCAATTAAACAGCACGAAGTTAAACAAGATAATCCAGATAACTTTTTTCAGGTAATATGTCACTATAAACGGATTAGTTATTATAGGACTTCTCCAACGAACATGAACAAACATATTTTTAAAATACTGATTATATTACTATCTACTTATGTCTTGCTAAACTAAAGTACTGATTATATTACTATCTACTTATGTCTTGCTAAACTAAAGTACTGATTATATTACTATCTACTTATGTCTTGCTAAACTAAAGTCGAGTCAGTTAACGTCTTTTTTATAATTTGAGACTTTTTCCTCTATACTTTAATAACACAAAATCTATGGTCTCCTTCCCTGTAAAACGTTTACAACAAAAACTCGTCCACCTACAAGTAATCTAAATAATTTTTCTACTTTCGACTGTGTGCCTAACACTAAACGGAACTTGCATGAGCAAAGTTTATTTCTAAGAACTACCCGCATGAAGAACATTATACATGGGGGCTGTTTCCCAGCTGACTAGAGCAGGGTCGTTTAAAAGTCAATGTTAAGGGATTCATTGTTAAACCATTTTCTTAAATAATCAAATGCTGGCCAGGTTCAACCATAGTTACCAATCTTCACGGTAAACTCATTAATCAAGTGGCCTTTGAGCCTTGATAAGCGGTGACATGTAGGTACATGAAAAGAATACATGTTAAAATATACTTTAGTACAGATAATGGTACATGCACATGGGCATGGATGTAAACTAACGGCCCAAAGACTGATGTCAATGAGAAGCGACCTCAACCATGGTGAGCTCCTAACAACATCTCAGGAAGAGACTAAACTACAGATGCTAATCTTTGTCAGTTTTATATATATATATATATATATATATATATATATATATATATATATATATATATATATTCCAATTTTAATATATATATGGTTTTTTTTATCTATCCATTTTATTCGTGGTTTTCCTATCTATCTATCTATCTATCTATCGATTTTACACAAAAAACATCACTGATCTATTAAAGAATATATTGCAAATGGAAATACATCTACTCATTCATAAACCATTTATAATCGTGTATAGATTCTCTTTAACAAGTACGTTTGTTTGCTTGTTTCAATACACACACACACACCGCACCATTCGGACCCCGGAACAAAGGTTGTTTGTTTATAACTCCAAATCCGACGCTTTAACCGATGAGGCCGGCATGAATAGTCATATAAAATTATGTGAATGAAGCTTATTCATGTCAGTAAGCGGACATTTTCATAAGCAGCAATCAGAGAGTATTCTACATAAACGAACGTTGCACTATAGCCAAGGTTGGCGGCTGTCTTATCTCGCATTAAAGCGCCCAACCAAGCTGTGTAGAGATAACCACTGAAGCCCGTCGAACGATTCGAACCTCAGAACGCGAGTTGATTGTTTTAACTCTAAATCCGACGCTCTAAAATTGACAGCTTAAAATAATAAAAAAAATGTTTTTATTGATAATGCTCTTCTGTCTGCTGGCATCCATTTTGGTAGATTCTCTGCACAGACGGAGTTTTCCTCTGGTGTTTATTATTTTTCACAAACGGAAGTTTCTTTTCTAGAAATATTAAATAAATGATTTTTAATAATCATCCGAACAACACACAAACAGCTAACACCACACTTGCTGTTATGTAAGATTTTAAGAAAAAATAAATAGTAAGTCCTATTTCGAATTCGATTTATTATTTGTGTTCCTTCCAGCTTACTACCTACCCGGAATTTGCATTGCCCACACCCTTTTTAAAACATACTACTACTATTCCCAGCAATGCTTCAAGCAAAATACAAATCTCTATTATATATATATATATATATATATATATATATATATAAAATATGAAACTAAAAGTATACTTTTAGTAGATAGAACCTATAGTGAAATGGTTTAAGCTCAATATACTGTCAACTTATCTATCTATGTAATTCTTCTAGTATACGATTTTGATCTTTGAAAAGCATTGGCTTAAGGAAAGAATAATACACATTATTTTAATACCGAGTATACCTTGCATTGAACAATCGAAGTTAAAATAAATCTGTCATTCGTACATGTTTATCCATCTTCTTTCATCTATCATTATATATATATATATATATATATATATATATATATATATATATATATATATGTTGGTGTGAGATAGAGAGTTGAATAGAGTTTATTTCTTTTAGGTTTTTTTCTCATAGACATTAATAGCACAAAACAGATGTTACGGGTTAACTTAGGTCTGGTATTCTGTTATGCTCTCAAAGTTTCTGTTTAAATTGTTCTGAATTTATAACTAAATAGTAGTAATAATAATAAGGTAGAAAGTAGATATTATTTTTACTTATGCAAGTGAAATGTCTTAACATATATGTCAATGGTTATTCATTTTTGAATTTCATCAAAATTAGAATAAATAGTGGTGGTGGTTGTGACTCAACGGGTCACGGATACATCTAGTATTCACACATATATACATTTTTTAGCCTGGGGATGAAACGCGGGAGCTTCTGTGTAGCTTGATTGCTATAAATATATTTTCATAACTTACTATATATATATATATATATATATACATATATATATATATATATATATATATATATATATATATATATATATATATAAAGATAGATGAAAGAAGTGTGATAAACGTGTACGAATGTCCAAATTTATTTTAAACTTCGATTGTTCAATGCAAGGTATATTCTGTAATAAAATTATGTTTATTATTCTTTTCTTAAGCCAAGGCTTTTCAAAGATCGAAATCTTATCATCAGAGGAATTATGCAGATAGATAAGTTTGCAGTGGAAAAGCCAAAATTAAACATTTGAAAAGCCTTGGCTTAAGGAAAGAATAATAAACATCATTTTATTACAGAATATACGTTGCATTGAACAATCTAAGTTTGAAATAAATCTGGATATTCGTACATGTTTATCACTCTTTTTCATCTATCTTTATAATTGCTCTATCTCGTATATTGAGCTTAAACCATTTCACTATATGTTCTATCTACTAAAAGTTTACTTTTAGTTTCATATTTGATTATATATATATATATATACATTCATGCATATATATGTGTAGCTTTATCCAATCAATATTTAGTATCATGCATATATATATATATATATAAATATATATATATATATATATATGCATAGTAAATCAATGCATACATATATATTTTATTAATTGAATATTTAAAAAATACTGGCCACAGAATAAACAGATTCACGCGTATCTACACTTTATCGCTCAAGTGATTGGTTAACATCGATTTATTGATTGTGAGCTTTGAATTTTTAGCGATCAATACATTGACAGGTGTATAGATAAGGTGAGAATGAAAAGCCGCGTGTCGATATGAAGGCCAATTCTGAGGCAATCGTGTTTGATGGGGCATGAGAAGAATGTGTCAAAATATAGAGAAGTAGAAACGCACGTGGTATTCGAATGGAAAGCGAAAGTGAAAGTAGAACGACTTGGGCGGCGGGAGAAGAAACGAGTAAAATGAATCTGAAGAAAGAAAGATATATATATATATATATATATATATATATATATATATATATATATATATATATATATATGTAGATAGATAGATAGATAGATAGATAGATAAGTTGAGAGATAGGGAGAGAGTGAGAGAGAGGGGGCCAGAGAAGGAGAGAGGTAGATAAAGATTTATTAACAGGGACGGGGAAGAATATTGAAAAAATAATAAGATGATGAATATGATGAAAAAGAAGAAGAGAATAAGATATAAAAGTGGGAGCGAAATGAAGAGAATAATGTAATGAAGAAAATAGCGAAATAAAAAAAAATGGAACGAGTCAAAAATAGAATAAACGATAAAACGCAAAAAAGGAAAAGAAGAATTAACATAATTTACTAGCAGTAATTGTACTAGTTATAGTATTATTACTGTAACTGTGTTCGTATTATTACCAGTAGTCTTAGTAGAAGAAAGAGTATAAATATACTTTAGTAGTAGTAGTAGACGACAGTAAATAGATAAGAATTATGGTAGAATAAGAGGAAGAAAAATGTAATTATATATTCGAACAGTAGTAGCAGTAGTAGTAGTATTTTTTAAAGTAGTAGGATAGAAAGAAATTACATCTATTGTAATACTCATAGTATTAGTACTACTAGTAGTAGTATTAATTATAAAAATAGAACAGCAAACAAGTAGATAAGTCATCGATTACTAGACAACCCGTGACACGTTGGGTCAGTATTTATTATTAAATATATAATTTGCTTTCAAATTGGTTGAAACTCAATTCTTTTCTAAGAATTACAAAGTCAACTAATTTCCTTTCTTCCCACATCACCAAGTCAAAATATATTGTGTTGTCGTAATAGACACCCGTCTATTCCTCTCTCTCCCTTCCTACGCTCTCTCCCTTTTCATCTCTCCACCCAACATTTTGCTTTTCATCTTTTCTCCTGTATCACTAAAAAATATGTACACCATTCCATCCCATAGTATATATAACTATAAGTGTGGTAGTAGTAATAGAACAGTAGTAGTGGAAGAAGAAGGAAAAAGAAGAGAAAGTAGAAATAATATAGTGTAATAGTAGTAGTAGTAGTAGTAGTAGTAGTAGTAGTAGTAGTAGCTGTAATATTAATACTAGTAGTCGTAGTAGAAGATGACGGATTATCCTACCGCTCCAGAAGGTACCCCATTCCTGACGCAAAACTCTACCTGTACTAGAGTTAGTTACGTCATAAGATGAAGTACTGTTAGCACACCTGAGTAACTGCCGCTCGGAACACCCTCCCTCCCCTGCGTTGACACCGTACAGAATCGACTTTGAAATCTAGGGAGGACAATCCCTTTTTTTACACCCCTTTTCCCACAAGAGATACTTTGTTAGTCTTTCTCTACTCTATCATTGCTTTCGTAGTCCGTGCTAGACTGAGCTCTGATTTTCGGTTCCCTTATCAAAAACAGTCCCCCTAACACATTCGTTAAGCTTGTACCACTGTAAATAATATTTCTTCTTATTCTGTTTATCGAAAACTAAATGGAATTTCCATAAACGATATATTTTTCAAGAACTTCTTATCTGTGGAATAGAATACTTATCAGCTGAATACAACCTGGTCGTTTTTTACGTCCAATGTTAAGCAATTCTTGTCGTGCCGTCTGCTTAAATAAAATTCGGACTATTTAAGCCATCGTTTTCAATTATCTCGAGGTGTTGTTGATTGCCAACCGACAATCTTATTAACCCTTATTCTCGAGTGGCATTAGGTCCGGAATAAACGTTGACACATTAGTAAAAATACAAGAAGGAGAATAAGAATGAAATATACTGGAAAAGTAGTACAATAAGGAAAAGAAAGAGTATGATGTTAATATAGTTGTAGTAGTAGTAATGATAATAATAGTAGTAGTAGTAGTAGTAGTAGTAGCAAAGAAATTACTAAGTAAAATTAGACGTATTGGTTTAGTTATCATGGCATTATAATATTAGTAGTAGAATTAGTTATAATATTAGAAATAGTAGTAGTACTAGTAGTAATAGTAGTGGTACTAGTAGTAGTACTAGTAATACTAATAGTAGTACTAGTAGTACTAAGTAAGTGCTAGATATACTAGTATATATAAGTACTAGTTATACATACTTATTGTACATACTTAGTTGTACATACTTATTGTACATACTTATTATATAAGTACTAGTTATACTAGTATATATAAGTACTAGTTATACTAGTAGTAGTACTAGTAGTAGTAGTACTAGTAGTAGTAGAAAAGATTACTAAGTAAAATTAGACGTATTCGTTTAGTTATGATGCCATCATTATATTAGTAGTAGAATTAGTTCTCGTATTAGAAAATCACTAACAGTATGATGTTAACGATGATG
>OY744528.1:85678409-85683409 GCA_963556195.1 Sepiola atlantica
TATCTCCCCAGTCACTCGGTACAATTTAAAGGTCATTGGTTTCTCATTACATCTATGTGGATCCACATGCCTCTGATACCAAGCCAAGTATAGAACAAGTTCACACAGGCGTATATCCTCAAAGTATGATGTTACACTATGTGAGTGTGCTTTTTCGCAGTATCTATTCGAAATCTCGTAGGAATCGGTAGTATATTTGTGGAGATATAGTCCGTTAATACATACACATCGGCATGGTTTGCTTGTTTTGACGGTATATTAATCTTTGTTTCTTTTTTGTACGAATAACTCAAGAATTATAAAGGCCAAAAGGTCACTCGAGGATAAGGGTGAAATGGATCTGTGAGGTGGGCGGTGAGACAACACCTTGAGCATTAGAGACGATGGTTGTAACTGGGCGAAATTTGATGATTTAAGGGGACGGCTCGATTAGAATTTGTTTACACTGAACTTAGAAAACGACCATGTTGTAGTCAGTTAGGAAGCATCCCCGTGCTATTGTGTTCCATATACGAGTAGTTCTTGGAATACATATTATACAGAAGAAAAAACTATTTACAGTGGTTATAAACACTGTGAATGATTTACAGGGAGACGGGTAGAGATTGGTAATCAGCGGAGCACCTACCATAAAAATAACGATTGAATATAAAAAGTCCAGCAACGCATCGACGTCACTTCTGTGAGAAAGAGGTTGTAGGAAAAAGTAGAAGAAATCCCCAAATAGGATTCGAAGTCGATTTTGTACTCTGTCAAGGAAGGAGCAGGTGCTTTGAGAGAATCTAGTCTAAATAATTACGTTTCCTTAAGCATGAAGTGTTACTGTCACATTATGATGATCTTTCTGAACTGATGTCTCGTCCTTGCTAGGACATATATTCAAGCGATGGAGACTATTAGTGAGAAGATTTTCTACGGAGGAGTTTTCGTCCAGTTTTTCTTTCAATCTCTCTGTGGCGGAATCATGATAATAGTTCGTAATATATATATATATATATATATATATATATATATATATATATATATATATATATATATATACATATATATATATATACATATATATATATATATATATATTAGTATTTCATGTATCCACATAACATTTTATAAGGAGATATAATGTTATTATATATAATTTTTCAGTATTTACTTCAACAGTGCTCGATACGTAAGTAGAGCTAGGTGGTAAGCTATGAAAATATATTTATGGCAATTAAGCTACATAGAGTCTCCCGCGTTTCATTCCCGGGGATGAAACGCGTGAGCCTCTGTGTAGCTTAATTGGCATAAATATATTTTCATAGCTTATATATATATATATATATATATATATATATATATATTTATTTATATGTATATATATATATGTATATATATGTGTATATATATACACATATATATATATATTTATATATATATATATATATATATATATATATACATATATATATACTTTTATTGTTTCCATCTTCATTTTATTGAGAAGAGAGCGATAGAAAATGGTAAAGAGAGAGGTGAGAGTTAGTGCAATTTAACTACTACTGAAGCGCCCCTTTCGCCCCTTACTTCCTCGCAGCCAGAAAACTATTTTAATAATTACATTGTCAGGTGCCCAAGTTGACTCTTCCCTCTGTCTGTCTGTCCGTCAGTCTCTCTGTGAAAGCCATTCGTCTTAGTCTATTTACCTTCTATAAAGTAAGACGCAAGGTAAAGTGTTAAGTTGAAAAGTCAGTGCACTAGGATTAGTGCACTCTCGTTTAGAAAAAATGCCGGAACAGCCCCGTTCACTTTCCTTTGTAGGGAAGCATAAGGCGATTTGCGATAAACTAACCCCTTTTCAAAGAAACGGTAAAGCCTGGGAGGGTAGACCTCCTGAGACTAAACAGAACATACCTCAGCCCGACAGCAACAAAGTCAATGTCGGACTGATTGCCGATTACGTATCCCCGACTGGTACAGACACCTACTTAACTGTACCAGGTAAGTATAAGTTGATTTAATTTTACACGCATTTAAAAAAAATGTAAAACTCCATATTACCTTATTCTTAACACAACTAATTTTATACCTTTTACTAATAATGCCAGTCATGTCAAGTAATGGTCACGCAGTCACAAACTTCGCTTGAATCTGCACATTATCAGACTATAATGTAACTGTATTCTACCCATGTCTAGGTGACATACACATTACATACATTCAGATACATATTCATCGATATATAGTTAAAATAAATATAAAGATACATTAAAAATAAAATAACATACGCACTTAATAAATAGTGGTACTAAAAGTAAATTAAAATTATTTATCATAGTTATAGTTTTTTTTTACATTTTTATATTAATCTAAAAATGTATGTATCGCTATTAATTATTACAATAAAAATACCATTATAGCATGGTTTTCGCATACACGCATCTGCATTCCCACAAACTATTTTTTCGTACTAGCTATAAACTGGTAATATAAAAATTGTCAGACCCAGGTACTGTAACAACAACGCTTAAAACTATGATCTGTTTCTTTATGGAACATAAATAACTTAATAATCTTATGTGGTTTCTCGCTTTTCTTAATGTAAGATTTTGACTTTGTGCTGATGTTGAATTATAGAAAACATTACAAAAAAGGTAGATGAAACAAAGATTTTTAACAAAACGCATGTTAGTTTGATCTGCTATTGCTCAGCATAGCTTTTAAGTTTTGGAATATTATTAAAGTTTTTCTAGTGTCATAATTTATATCGCAGATCCAGAAGCTTGTATAAACAAAATGTACGACCACGTGAGGCCGGAAGGTTCGGTATAGGGCAAATTATTTTGAAATAAAGAATAACTTAAAATAGGTTCAATAAGTTAAAAATATACAGATCGGTCGAAAATAAAATTTCCTACTGATTGGTGACACTTATTAGTTATATTTTTAGTTTATTTACGAGTTTTCAATTATTAAACATACGACATCGAAATTCACGTCAAGTAAAGAACGGCAGCCATCATGATTATCGGCAATTTAAGCCTCCGAGACTACAATACAAATTCTGAATTCGCGAACACTTTTTAAAAATTCAAAAACTGAACTGCTGTGTAGGTCGACAGAAAAGTAATTTCTCTTGCGTTTGGTAAAAGCTTTTTTGTTGTAATTTTTTTTCACCCATTTATCTTATTGACTACATTGCAACATTATCTATATTAATTAACTGTATAAAAAATTATGACTTTTTACTATCACAAACTGAGACTTCTTTATAGACGTTCTTCTGTTGCTTTTCGTCCAGCCACTGTTGAAGAACAAGAAATATGGTTAAGGAAATAACATGCTATTTACTTACCACCCAATAATAGGTGAAATGCAGACAACAACACTCGCATATCCTTTAGTAACGTCATCCCGACAATTATGCGAAGTTCTATTTCGGTGAACCAAATATCGAATCTTTTATCTGCAAAGGAAACAAAAAAACATAATAGTTTAACACAAGCGATAAAATCGGTTTTGAAAGCTAAACAAAATTATGATGAGAAATACAATATTAAATATTAAAAAATATAAACATATATTTAAATTATGACAAAGGCGGCGACTATAGGTGAAACATATCAATGAAGTATTAAAGTGTTAAGTCAGTGACCTGAAATGATCAATGATTGAAATATGTTAACAACACTACAATCAGCTGAGATCCGAAAAACTCATGACACCCAACACACAAATGATGCAGAAAACGAGTGAAAATCATCGACGCAATATACATTGAAAAAAAAAACAACAACCTAGAATTGACAGACTCTGATTAATATCGGCAGTAACATACTAACACTTTATGACAATTACAGGATTAATAAACCCTTAAACAAATAAACAAAAATAAATTAATGTAAACAATTAAATCCAGAAATAAATCCAGGATGACGAATATAAACAGAGGCCAAAGAGAGTCCGGTGAAGGAGACACATTATAAGCCCCTTTGTTTGGATTTGGAAGTGACGGTACGATATTGTTCTGATCGTTTGTAATATATATATATATATATATATATATATATATATATATATATATATATATATATATATATATATATAGATATGATGGACTCTCCCGTCGATTGCGACGTATGAGGTTCCAACAACTTTCATTTGTGTTTAGATCGTTCATGACACCTGAGTCCGGCATATATATATATATATATATATATATATATATATATATATATATATATATATATATATATATATATATATATATATATTACGCTCTTTTTTAATAAATAAGCACTCTGTTGGGGTTCTCTCCACTTACCTTATATATATATATATATATATATATATATATATATATATATAGGCTGAAGAGAGTTCGGTAAGGGAAACACATTATAAGCCTGTTGTTTGGATTTTGAAGCGACGGTACCGATATTGTTCTGATATTCTCTAATATATATATATATATATATATATATATATATATATATATATATATATACATAATATCAAGCCTGTAATCTCTTGCGGGAATGAAACATGGATGCGTCTGTGTAGCTTACTTGTCATATATATATTTTGATACTGTATATCTATATTATTATTCATTATTTATTATTATATATATATATATATATATATATATATATATATATACATATATATATATATAAATATACATAAATATACATATCAAGGGAGGCACGCGAGGGCTCTATCCTTTAATAGACTTTACGAATGGCCCATGCTGGAAATCTCATTTCTTTGATCAATCATAACTCAAACCCCAATAAACCAAATTAGTTAAAACTTTGCACAAAATGTTTATTTAATAGGTTCTATAAGTGTGTAGAATTTCAGCATCATCAGTCAAGGCAACCCAGTGATCCAGAAAGTTCAATCATGAAATCATGTTATATGTGTGTACGTACGTACGTACGTATGTGCCACCCTGTATCTCATCAACTATTTGATGGATTCAGCTGATTGTTGGCAGAGATAGAGGTTCTAGT
>OY744528.1:85688409-85693409 GCA_963556195.1 Sepiola atlantica
TATATATATATATATATATATATATATATATATATATATATATATATATATATATATATATATATGAGTCATGAAAATGAAATGCCGTGGTAGACAAAATGTTTGAAAAAAGACAAACGGAAAACAGGTTAGAATGCAGGAGAAAAACAAAAAACAAAAGATTTGACCGGTTTCGTTCGTATTATCGAACGTCTTCAGAATATATATATATATAAATATATATATATATATATATATAATATTTATAAATAAATATTAAATAATTAATACCTACAGACGCTAGCGTTTCAAGCTTATATATACAGGGTGGGCAAAAATAAGGGTCCTATTTTTAAAAATTCATAACTTTTTTATTTATTGATTTTTTTTTTTTAGAATAAGTAAAGGACCCCTTCCGAAGCAAGCATGAGCCGTATTAGCCCTAAGGAACGTACCCTCATTTAGAAAACATTATTTTTGCTTAAAAAACTCAAAACAGTGTAAAAAACAATACTTTAGTTTTTGTAAGTTTTAAGAAGTGTTTTTCGGCTAAAATTTGTTTTGTTTATTTCAAAAAATCTCGGAAGGGTCAGTCTACACACACATAAAGTTTGGTGAGTTTAACTTTTATTTTGTGGAAGTTATTCAAATTCAAGTTATTCAAATTTAAAGATAGGACCCTTATTTTGGCCCACCCTGTATATATATATATATATATATATATATATATATATATATATATATATATATATATATATATATTGCAAATTTATACATATATATATATATTTGTTTTTAATGTATCGGACCAATTTTTCGTTTTCGCAGCATACGTTGTTTGCCGACGTTTGGAAGATGTTCGATACTCTTTCTGATGAGTAGAAACGTTTTTGTTAATAAGCGATCGAATTAAATAATAATCGTTTATGTCATGCTGTACTTAATTTAGAACAATACATTTAGTTTTGAAACATGCGTATACCAGCTTTATGTGAGCTCATGATTTTAGTATTTAATATAAATCCTATTTTAAATCCATATACACATAGAGATATGTTTAAAGGAATACATATCCGAAATGACGCATAGGTATAAAAATGGAATAAGTGTAATAGGCATAGGTAAAAAAAATCGATATAACAAAAAGAATGAACACAAAATTATGTTATTTGTGATTCTATATTCAATTTCATTTATGAAACATTGTTAGGAACGGCATGTACAAAACAAAGCCAAATTAGATATACATAAAGTTTAAAGTAGTGGTTGGAGAAAAAAGTTATTAGGCGAAGACTGGTTGTCTCTTATACGCCAGGGAACACTACCTGTTCCTACAAATGAGCGGTTACTGGTAATGACTTGTATGAATATTCCTAATGAGTAAATAGCAATAATACAGAAAAGTAGTAATAATAATAATATGAACCAATGAACAGAAATTGCAAGAAACACCATAAGCCCTCCCCCCACATTCCTCCACCCCGTTCCCCCCCCTTCCCCTTCTCTCCGCCAAGAAAATAAATAAATAAAAATGGTGTTAGCCTAGGCTGACACCACAAAAATATTTTCAGAGGGTCAAGGAGGATGAGAAGACCGAGGAAGAACAGCACAAACGAAACCTCCACTGGAAGTACAGAGAGTGCTTGGACCCTGGGGAGGCTTTTTGCCACCCAAATACTAGAGAAGACCAATCGGGCTTGCCAGCGAGAAATCAATGGTAAACGGCTGTTACGATACTGCAAGGTTATTTGTGTTGGCTATCGAAAGGAGGTGGAGAATACTAGAAATCTTAAGAGACTTGTTGCCACGCAGACTCCAGGGAACACCACTGGTTGTTGTCGGTGAGCAATCACTGATGATGACTTGTGTGAGAACTTCTAGTGAGTACAAATAATAATAATAATAACTTGTACCAATAAGATGACTTGATTATATTGATGTATACTTTAGTTCTTAAAATAATAATTTGGACCCAAAATATTTGAAAGCAATTATAAACGTACTGAAAAGATAAAAACTATGTGAAAATTAGTCATGGACTTTGTGTTCGTTATTTTTTTAAGTTAAACATTATTTAAGAACTTTTAAAATAATCGAATTTTTTTCAAATTTTCAGAATCTTGTCTTTTGCCAATGGTTTAAATATTATGAAAATAAGAGGATACATATTTTTAGTTCTTGAGGAGAGTCAGGGACATCTAAAAAAAATCCAAGATGTTGGATCTTTAAATACTTTAAATAAATCCAAACATTGTGCGATGGTTAAAATTGTTTGAATACACAGATTACATGACTGAAGTTATAACCTAAGGAAAATGTAAGTTTAATAGATTATCATTATAATAATGTAAATTTGCTCCAATTTGAGACTCAGTATTATATTGTGTCACGTTCCTATTTACTTTCCTTTCAGGAAGGTAACATTAGACACTAGCTCGATTTTTAAAGAGGGAACTCTCGATTCGAACAAACATTTTAAAAATGCCTTAATCTGGAAGGACTTCTCCTTTACTGACAGAGGAAAGAATAGACCAAGTGTAGCATGAGAACAGACTACACTTTCTATTGGAGAGTCAGATAGACAGATAGATAGACAGATAGATAGACAGAGAGACATATCAGCTCAAATAAAAGCTTACGAGACTCAACAGTTATCTCGTCCTTAAAACATTGTTCCAGCGACCGGCCGCGTCAAAATCTAAACTCGGTCGCTTTGACCATATGTGACGTCACATCCGTGGAATCTCATCCGCATATCGCTCTTGGTCTTTACTCCTCCGATCTTACCCGTCAACCTTCCTCTGGGTTGGTTTATTCTCGTATACACTCTGTCAATTTTCTTTATTTCTATACATAGGCAAGGTTGTTTGTACTCGTGCCCATTCACCTATGCTAAAATATATACTAGTAAATACGAGACGTGAGATCCGAACTCATGCGCGGAAACTCCAATTAATTAGTAAACGGCACCATAAACAGCTTAATAAAGTCATCGTAAAAAGCGCTTAAGGTGGCAACTTATGATTTATTTGCTGTACCAAAATCTAAATTTTTCAGAAATGAAACACTCTAGCAAGCGATATTAATTCAAACATATAAAAGTATGGCTTCTGCAGGAAGTAAACATTTCAAACGGAATATGTTGTAGAATGATAATACCCCGCATTACTATAATGAAATAAGTCTGAAAAGGAGTATAAATAGTATTATTGCATTTATTATGGATGCTATGTGAGAGCGAGTAAAGAAAGTTATGTCGATTATTTCCTAATGTTTTGTTCAAGTTTATATATTTCTATTTACTGCCGTAGTAATATGCAACATTATGTTTTATAGCCTAAAGGTATTAAGCTAAAAATATTAGACAGACAGATACACGTCTCTCATATAACTATAGAGAATGATGATACAAAATAATGATGCCAATTCCGAACTAATAAATGCTACCTTAAAAACCACAGGAATAGCTGGTTTTAAGTTATTTTTGTTTACTAACTTATTGAGGCAGAAATAGTTTTGATTTCAGTAAATGGGAATTAACTTTTTAAAGAGAAGATTCATTAGTTTCTTATCTCAAACAATCACACGCACACGGGCATATATATATATATATATATATATATATATATATATATATGTTCAAATACCTCCTTCCTCCCTCTCCTCCACTCCCTCTCTCTCTGCCATTTACATTATTCCTGCTTATCCCCCCACCTCTTTCTCTTACTACCAGCCACAGTAGTCCTTGCTCACCCCCATCTTTCCACTTCTTCCCCACTCATTTTCATAAAAAATCATTTTTCACTCCTCACCAAGTACGGACGTCCACCCAGTAGTGGCCATTATGTTCTTCCTTTTTCCCAATATGTCAACCCTACATGTGTTTGTACTTGCATGACATTTTTCTCTATATTATCATCCTGATGAAGTCTTATAAATAAAGACGAAACGTTGATGTACACATAAAAAACATCCCTTTTTTTGTTTTTCCTTTTTCATTTTCCCATATATATATATATATATATATATATATATATATATATATATATATATATATATATATATATATATATAGGCTTCTGTTCTTTGGTGAAATAATCGATTGATAATTATTGACACATAAACAAGCCCAGTCTTTGACGCCTTAATCACAAGATCAAGATTTTACTTTTTCTTTATATTTACTTATTTAAGTTTTTGTTTTCTATAGATTTATAGTCTGTTTAATGAGATGGGTAAAATCAGCAGCGAAACGAATTCGCTCGTAGAGGTTTACAAATTTAGTATGTTAATCATAAAGTGGAATTTGATTTGATTATCAAGAAATATAGGGAAGAAAACTGGGGTTATGGAAGTTCGATGATGAAAAACAAATAACGAAATCGTCATATCAGTTCTGTCTTGATGAGAAGAAAATAGAAAGGGTGCTCGAAAATACTCATATTATGTAATGTAAAAACAAAACACAACTAATAGATTTTAATGTCATTATCTTTCGTCAAAATGCCCAATTAAAGGCCAGACATTATAACATTCACAAAGCTAAAAGTTAAAGAAATGTAGGATTTATTGTTTTTTTATTTGTTTTGTCTTATCGTGTTGTGATTTAAACCACATACACACATATACCTGGCAAAGTGCAAGTGATAGCTTAACAATTGCGCGTAATGGAGCAGTTAGAATCTTAAAGATATCTCTCGGTTGGAGTCTAGGAAATAGCTGGATGAAGTATGGCATTCGATAGGATCCCCGATCGCCAGTAAAAACAAAAAGATAAGTAAATAAAAAATAGAGAGGGGGAAAATATAAAGCTAAGTGGTGTATATATATATATATATATATATATATATATATACTAATGATAATAGAATTAACGATAAGTGAAGTATCGTAAAGTAACTCCTTGCATCTGAACTCTCGATGTAATAAAATTTGTATTAATTTTATGTAACTTTATGTAATTTTATGTAATTTTATGCAATTTTTTATCTTCATCTTTCTTTTTTTTAAATATATATATA
>OY744528.1:85708409-85710909 GCA_963556195.1 Sepiola atlantica
CAGGACTATTTGTTCTACTCGGTATTGTCCGGGATCAAAAATTGTAAGATAACAGTATCACTTTGGGTAACTGGTATATAATAAATATCTTCAGACTATTGTCTTTTTCAACATCATTTATCTTAATATTATTATGAAATGTGGGGTGCAATAAATTAGAAATTGATCGGGACTATTAATTCTACTCGGCATTGTCCGGGATGAATACTCATTATCACTATCATTTCTATTCATAATTTGGGCAGTTCTGTGAAGGTCTCCTTACTAACATTACAGTATTAAAAGAGAAAAAGAGAAAGATAAATAAACGACTAGAGAGAGAGAGAGAGAGAAAGAGAGAGAGGCGGCAGAGATAAAGGTTTCAATATAAAAATGTTACACATGCTATTTAACTTCTATTTTGTTTTTATAGCCCCGAGCAACGCCGGGTAGCCCTCCTAGTATATATATATATATATATATATATATATATATATATATATATATATATATATATATATATATATATATATATTGTGTTTATCCGGTAAAAATGATACATTTTCGTCACATTTGAAAAATAAAAATGGCCTTATGGAAACCATACAACCATATAAATTCAAGGTGTTATGATTTTAAATTTTAATATTTCGAACAGCCTTTCTCTCCTTATCAAAAATATATTTGTGTTATGAATTAAATGAGTAAAACACTTTCATGAAAAACTGGATATTTTCATCTTTGTAAAACGTTCATATCTCCGTCTAACGATCCAAGTTGCTCCACGTGAAATCGTTCTCCCGAAGGGCAAGGAGAACCTCTACATTTTGTTCATTTAAAGTTATGGGTGACTATCTTGTTGTTATTACTGTTAAACATAAACACATTTTTCAACCAGCAAACATTCCTATCAAAACAAGATTTTTCTCAGTCTGTAAAATAACTCATACGTATTTAAAGATACCCACACTAAAGTTCAGAACTTATTCCCTTTTTTGTCTGCGTGCGTGTGTCTAAGGGAATTTGTGTCTATTAAAATGCATTTTATGTTATCTACTGTATGTTTTATTTGGTTGGAATGGTGTTTGTTTATACAAAGTATAAAAGTATAAAAGTGATCTACTGAAACTAAAATAACAGTAAATGAAGTCGGACCACACACATACAGAAAAAAAGAGCAATAAAGACAAAAAAGACAGATAATGAGGGAGATAGATTGAGAGATAGAGTGAGGGAGGGGGAAAGAGAGGGAGAGCGAAAGAAAAATAACCGTACTATTGAAATCTATTTTTGTCAAAAGTTATTGGTATGGCGTCTTGCAAAAGAAAAATAACGCGAGAACAAATATTTAAAAAAACAATATTATTGGTTTCAGAATAAATACAAATTTTGCTTTAAACATCGATCTAAAGGAATGTTCACTAATGTAAGATATGTAATATACGTTGTGTCTCCAAAAGTAACTCCAACAGAAACAATTTATTCTAATTCCAAAAGAAAACAAAAGTTCGTGGTTTACTTTCCCAAGAGTGTAATGCATACTCCCATCTTCCACTGTAATGTTTAAATGTACCGCTAGCAGCATTCTTCTGGATTGATCCAGGCTCCGTAAATACGTTTTTTAAAGGCCCCTGCGTCCTCAAAATAAACCACCTTTACAATCCCTTTGAGCTTGCGGACAAAATCCACGGATCAAGTTAATAGGGAATAGCACTAGCTGTAGTAATCTTTATTTAACCCGTAGCTGTAGATAGAAAGAGGGAAAAGAGTAAGAGAGAGCACATACATACTGATTTTCTGTTTGTTTCTTTGTTTAAAAAGTAATATTTCCATGGTTTTGTAATCTTACGTTTTTCTGATTCAATGAATCTAACGCGAGCTCATGGGGTGACCCAACAGATAACATATTTTTAGTATATATATATATATATATATTAGGGCAATTACGAAAGAGAGAACAGTTTTATCTTTCATGATTGAAAGATGCGAGATAAATTATTTTCTTTTACCAGCCGACTAGTTTCGCCAAACAAATTAGCTCAGCAGTGAAAAATTGCTATTTCGCTTCAAACGTGCGTGTTGTGTTCTGTACAAAACCCCTGTTGACGTCTTCTTGAAAAGATGTTCTACCTCGTCACCACAAAAATAATTATCATTTTCAATGTAGTTGCAGTGCCGACTACGTAGGTAGGACGAAGTTGAGATTGGACAACAGAGAACAGCAACAGATCTTTAATAAAATGAGGAATAGAAACTTCTGGTCAACGGACGTTCTAAGAAATACATACGAGTCTTCTATAACCGACCATTGACTTTTTTACCATCTTGAGTTGTGCTCACTCCATTTTTCATATTGAAATCTTGGAAACTATTCACGTACGTCTTTAACGGCCTTCCCTCTGTGATCAGAAGTAGTCTTTATTGGGGTTGAGTGTGATTAGTTTCTAAGACACATCCCACATTTTAAATAACATAACACTCTCTTTGTTTTAAATATATACTTTCAACTTTTTACTTCTAC
>OY744528.1:85715909-85718409 GCA_963556195.1 Sepiola atlantica
GTTCAAGTTACAAGTTATCCTACATTCTGAGTGACTGGATGGACGAACTCTGGGTACCTCGAACAGACGAAAATTTATATTGCTATAGTTAATAGAATAAACCGTTGTTAATAGAATAACGCGGACATAGATTAAAAGGGCATTTCTTATTTACTTTTAAGCGATAGGTTGTCAAATTATATGTCTGTCTGACTACTCCATTGTAAAGTTCTACTATAACAACGCAAGGCTTCCAATTCCGTGTGGTGGCTTCGAGCGATTGATTCCTCTTATTTTTGCGATGGAAGCGCCAGTGTATTTTGACTGCTGTTTCCCAATGGACTGCGACTTCGTGTCTGCCTTTCTGCACGATTTCAGACTAAATGTGGCGTATCTGCAATGCACAAGATTTAAGTGCGTCCAAGGCCAGAAACGGAAGGGTCGAATTAGACCGTTGACAATTACAAAATAATAGGCACGTCTTGGTCTTTCTTGCGTGTCAATGAGATCTGAGACCATCCGTATTATTTAAGCAGTTGCACGAATGGATTTGAATAAGAACTTTTTTGCTCTTACTTGATTACATTAATAGACACACGCTATGCGTATACACACAACATGAAAACTCGAAAACACTTTTACTAACACATGTTTTAGAAATAGATCATTGATATCCATATGAAATTTATATTTTACTAGAAAAAAATACTCGTCACAGGTTGGGTAAAATTAATTCTCAGAACAGAAACGTTTAGAACACCATTTCTCCGCAAACTATATAATGCTAACAGGCCTTATGCCTAGAATCTATTTTCCAATTCTGATCCAAACTCATTACATGATTTTGATTCGAGAAGATGTTTAAAATTTAAGGCATAAGTTTTAGTGATCTTAGGCAGAAATTGAAATTTGAGTAATCTGGCTTAGTTGCAATCTAATGAATTTGGATCAAATTTAATGCAAATCTGAAATATTTGAATTTACAAATGGGGAGGTTGTGCTCAAATTATGCGCCCTAAAACCTAATAATATACTCCTAAAAGAAACTAAAATTCAGGGAACATTTATTAATTTTTGTCTTATTTTTCTAAAATGAAAAAGTGGAAGGTAACTAAATATTACGAAGAGCTTTCACACTCTGTTTGCTCTCTTTGCATTACATTAGATTTAACTAAATGTAGCCGATATACCGCACACTTACATCTTGTAGCTGTGATCTTACATTCAAAACGATTGGCTACTTTGTTTATAAATGAATCCTGTACATACAAATATATAAACGTATACGCACACCTAACTTTATATAGAGTTGTATGCGTATACTAACTTAAATAACCACCCATTACAGTTTGATACTATCGATAAAGGTCTCTGTAATAGGTACTAAAGTTATTGGACTTCAAAAAAAAAGTTCAAAAAAATACAACATGGCGAGAGTGTGTAAAATAGATTTTACCGACGCGGTTCTTACTTGATTATACATTAAGACTAACACACTTGTTATAAACTACATACACACCTGCAAATGTATACGAGGAAAAATACACGAACACTCTTCGCATTTACTTATTTAGACATACTTTAGGGATAGAATATATACATATATATGTTACATATATATCTATATTTATATGATCTTAGGATTTACTCTAGAAACTAATAAAATAATCACTATGAATTTTGAAACACAACAACCAGACGTGATAGGTCTTAAGGTTGGTTACATTCAGATAAATTTAGTTTAATGCAAAGAGGAAAAAAGGAAGTGGAAGAACTTCATCAAAATTCAGATATCACCGATTTTTATGAAATTTTAACAATGAGTATTAGATATCAAGCAATAAATATTCCCTAAATTCCATTATTTTAAAGGGATTTTAGGGGGCATTATTGGGTCGCAACTTCCAATTCGAGACCACAAATATTTCAGATTTGCATTTGATTTGAGCAATAGTCATTGGACAATAATTAAGCCAGATTCTCTGAATTTAATCTTTTTCTTACTACCTCTTATTAGACATGTTTCTTCTTAGACATGTTCTAGAATCAAAATTATATAATGGATTTTGATCAACATTGGAATAAGAATCATAGAATACGATTTAATTCCATTATATGATTTTAATCGAACTAGGAAACCACAAAAATAGAGCAAAACGGTTCTATTCGGTAAATGAATTTTAAACGTCCTCAAAATGGCAATAGTCTTGTCTGTTATATAAAGATCAGTTGTCTGTGTGTATTGTGTATGTCGGTATCTCAGGCTAAAACTCTAAAGCTACAAAACAAACACCCACAAAGTTGGAATATGCTTGATCAGCGTTGACCTGCGTGAATAATATCTACAATTTAGACATAATTATTTATTATTTTACATTACACTGATGCAGATTTCGTCAGGGGTAAGCTCTTTGCCAGTCACTAACTAAAGAGAAGTAACTCTGATCTTTTTTCACGGAATTATTTCCCTTACGCCAACTCGAGTTTTCTGTGTATATATGTGTGTCCAGTGAGAGAATGT
>OY744528.1:85723409-85733409 GCA_963556195.1 Sepiola atlantica
CTGGGAAGCAGCTTTGTAGTATTTTGTCCACAGGTAGGACGTTCTAAGAATAAACACTTTGTTTATAGATAATCCATTTAGATTTTGGTACTAAGAGAAAGAAAATAACATTTCATGCTGTGGTTGTAACCAGACGGGTTCTTACTGTGACTGTTTTACAGATGATCCCGGATTGGAGCTCATTAGAGAACTCACCATAAAAATAACGATACAGTAGAAAGAGGCTAGCAACATATCGTCCGTATGAAAAGGGCTTCAGGGAAAATACGCAACAAACGCGAAATAAACTTTCCTTAATTTATATCTACTTGCGAGTTATTCGAGTTTTTAAGTCCAGATTTAAAAACCGAACATTTTCACCGTTTGTCCACACAACATCCGGACGCCAATCTTTCGTCACCACCAGAAACGATTCTTACGCATCCATACATTTAAAAAAAAAATAATTTAATACCTTATATTTGTTTAAACTCTGATGATGCTAGTTATATCGAGTGAAATATTAGTAAAAACAAACGGAAAAATGAAAATATTTGTTTTGATTTTAATAAAATGATATACGCATTTAACAAATGGTTTCCGAAGGCATTTACGCTTTAAATTCTAAGATGCTTAAAAAATGAACTTTCCCAAATTCATATATATATATATATATATATATATATATATATATATATATATATATATATATATATGTATGTATGTATATGTATATATGTATATATATGTATATATATGTATATATATATGTATATATATATGTATATATATATGTATATATATATGTATATATATATGTATATATATATATGTATATATATATATATATATATATATATATATATATATATACAAATGGGGTTATTCCAAGATTACTTCACTCTGATGATTCTTTTTTTCGTCCTTCTAATTATGTATATGTGCAAGCATTTTTCCCACGAAGGTTTTTTTTTTTTTACTAATATTGAAATCCTGTTTGATTGTATATCTGCTGTGTTTTACTTGAAACGCTTTTAAAATCTGGTCTGAATCGAAATATATGTCATTTCGTTGTCGTTCATATATATATATATATATATATATATATATATATATATATATATATATATATATATGATCGATTTTAGAATCCACTGTTATTTATCTATCCTGAATACACTTACTTAAGGAAACTGAATCAATGTATAGTTAATACAAACACTATACACTAAACGTTAGAATTGTCTTCGTCATCTTACCCGTTTTAAATAACATTTCACACCGAGAATATCTTTAAACTTTGAACAAGAAAAAAGGAAACTGATACTATTCTCACCCGCCGGACATTCCAGGGTTATATAACACTTGTCAATGCAGCTAATTTCTTGACGTGGGCTCATTTATTCTCTTCTTTTCATCTCGTCCGTTGCTGTTTACAAAGTTCGATGTATAAAGTACGTCCCGTTCCGACCTATAGTCTTCGTCCTTATCCCATCGGATGAATTAATAGCATGACAATGGATTTTAGATTTCAATTCTATCTTAATTAACAAGGATAAATAATGCGGCGAATAAGCCAAGGGTCATCAGTGACGCTTCTTAAGATATTCATTTTAATTTAACTTAGTCAACACAACGGCGAAATCACGTGGTGGTGATGGTGGTGATGGTGTTTTTTCTTTCTTTTTATTCCGTACTAAAATGTTGTCTATTACAATCAATGATCGATTATCACTACTCCAATTTAATTACGCGAACTGAGTGCCCCGTGTTTTATTAAGCACGTGGCCTGCTCGCTTCGGGCAACAACCCTTCACAAGAGGAGGGGTTTACAACGTCTATTAAATTACATACACCGTTCCATAGTTTTTGTTTTATATATAAGATTTCTACATTTGCACGTAATAATATTCCAACCGTTAATACGTTAAATTGTACTAAGATAAATATGTGAACATTCATAAGCTCTGACTGTCAACTTCTACTTAACAGCTGTTGTGGTCATTTCAATAAGGAAGAAACAAAAAGTTTCCGTGCGGAAATTTAACAATTGTGAATTCACGTACATTATTTGGATTATTCAAATAACTGTTCTCGGCTTAGGTGTTATTCTCACAACGTTTCTGTCGATGTAAACTCCGATCTTGTTTATATGCGTCTTATGAAACTCTAGAATCCTTATGTCGAACTCGGGGATCTGTATAAAATTTCAAACGGAAGCGAAACGTTGTAAGAATAGAATTCAAGATGAAAGAGGTAGTACAAATAATTCAAACAATACTAATTGTCGATTCTTAACTATAAAATCGAGTCCAATAGATTAACGACGGGAGATAACTCTATTTCACTACGATGACTCTTCTTTTGGCTTTGTGTGAATTGTGCTGACCCTTCCTATAATATGCAATGTTCACCTTCACAGGATGCTGAATGGTATGCCTTGCGTGAGTATGGTGTTTATGGACGAGTATAATTTGCATGAACAAGGCAACAAACGAACCAAAAATGAAGTAAATACGTGTGAAGTAAAGAATTAGGATTCTTTAAAACATAAAAAGGATTACAGATATTTGAAAAAAAAATAGTTTGATAAAATACACTGGTGCATAATTCATTTTTTCCTTCTTGGATACAATAATATCCAGACTAAGAGGCCAAACAAACGTTTTATCTGCCAAATATTATAGCGGATTAAGACGATAGTCATCTTCTCTGGCGAAATCCTTAAGAGAATAATAATGATAAAAAAATAATTATAAAAAAAATGATAATGAAATTGAATAACATTTTTGTAAACTGTTTATAAGTCAAAATAAAATACATAAATATAAAGTTATGGCACCAACTTCGGCTGATCTAGTCGTGGAGGGTAAAATAGGATAGAAAGACTGAGGGGCGATAAGTACTGGGCCATTGGGGAGGCTAATTGCTTTCAAAATGTTAAAGAAAAACAATGGTCGTTGTCAGCGTGTAATCAATTGTAAACGGCGTTTGCAATAATGCAAAACTATTTGAAATGGTTATCTAAAGAGATCATGAGTATTAGAAACCTTGAAAGACTTGTTGTCGCTCAAATTCCAGGAAACACTTCCGGTTATTATCAGTAAACAACCCCTAATGATATCCTGTGTGAGACCTCCTAGTGAGTCAAACATAATGATAAAACACTTTATTTATATTGAATTTAAATTTTCATAACCGTTTCGAAATCATGTGCGACTCATTTAGAAGATATTTATGTTTTTAGCATTTTTAATGTATGCGCAGAGGAAGACAGGATTGGTCAATTTGTTGGTAAGAATTAACACGTTCAACACAGCCTTATAAAATATAGTAGTTTCTTAGTTGGTGGACAAGCCCAGAAGTAAACAAGTTCGTTGTATTTCTCATTGTTGGAAGTTAGCATTGGAAGTTGGATAGACGAAATCTCGCAATGGTCGTGGTTTAATAGCAGTTGATTGGGTTTCGTACGTAAGGCTCTGGTGTGCTGGCTTACCTTTGCAGTATTCGTCCTCTCGCTTCATTTATAAACAATGACGCAATGAGTTTCTCTATATATTTATCAGACAACTCCTGTGTAACTTTGTGCCCTTGACCCTCCATAACCTCCAACCTTTCATGATCACATTTATTCTCCAGATTGACACTGACTGTCCTCAAAGTCTTTTCAATATATTACACCAATCAGCAGGTACTTTGTGTGATAAAATAAAATTTAGTGTTTACTTTTAATTAATCAAATATATATATATATATATATATATATATATATATATATATATAAAGAAAATCTTAGTTCAATTACTATAACTTTAGTTTATAGCAACAAGATTATAAAACATCGATTTCATATAAAAAGATTAAATGGTACATATACTCAGAATATAAATAAATACAGCAAATAAAATAGAGCTCAATGATAAATTCTTAAAGTCCAACAGAGCTCATATATTATAATTATGTGGAATACAAACTTTTAAAACATATTTAATCTAATGTAACAGTCATTCTCCAGTAAATTAAATTAAATATTTGTCCTGCCACATCTATAGCAAAGTATAAAATTGACAATTATATGAATCTTTTAAACCGCACAATATTCTTTTATCAATAGCATAAGCCAATATTAAATTGCGTTGCTCAATAATTATAAACACAAAACGACCTAATATCCTGAAACTTTTTGTTACAATGACTAATCAGTTTAGAGAATAATTCTAACAAATGTCTCAACATATATATATTTAAAGATGGTTTCAATTATTTTCATGATGCAAGAAAAGAGCATGATCATCATAAAATATTGAATATGTCATACATTTGGTATTAAACTAGATAATAATACATATATATATATATATATATATATATATATGTATATATATATATATATATATATATATATATATATAAATGTTGAATTAAATAACGATAACTGAATTATCGTGATAATGTAAAGCTCAATATATTGAATAGAGCAATTAATTTTAGAAATGAAAGATGATAATAAAGATACAATATTTATTAAAACATCAACATTTCAGAGCAAGGAGCCTCATATCCTTAATCCATGGATTTTCAAATATAAACTCTTCTCATCAGAGGATAGGGAAAAGCCGATAAGGTAGTTGTAAATATTATCGGCAACATTTAAATTTGAAAATTTTATATGAAGTAAAACAAGATAGAAATACAGAACAAAAATAAGGGCCAAAAGGGAAAGAGTCTTATGTTGAATTGAGAGCGTAAAGTCAGGGTGGATGCTATCTAACAACAGGTCAAGACAAAAATAAAATAAAAGCATCTGTTATTTTGGAAATAAGGATATGAGGCTCCTTGCTCTGAACTTTTGATGTTTTAATAAATATTGTATCTTTACAATTCTTCATTCTCATCTTTCACCTCTTATATATATATATATATATATATATATATATATATAAACAAATACTTTTAAAATTTTAGTTAAACAATCACTCGTGTTCCGGGGTTACGAATCTTGCGACCGGTATATATTATTATTTTACACTGACAATTCCCGAAAAAATGAAACGTATACGTATTTAGATAAACTAATATTTATAGACAAATATTTAAAATTATATATATATATATATATATATATATATATATATATTTAGATTTCAGTAATCAAGAATGTTTACGTATAAGAAAGAATCAGTCAGAAAGGCTGAAACAAGTAAGTCTGATATACTTTTATTCCCCGAATAAGGGATATTAGTATCCAAGTAAAAAGAGAAGTCACCTTTGTTGTGAAATACTTAGTAGAGAGAAACAGCTAAACCGGAAAAAATGTAAGACATTTTTAAAGGAATTCAAATGAAGACATATTATATAGAAGCATGCATAAGGACTTGGTCTTGATGGCTGACAGAACAAACTAGCGCATGCAGCTTTAGGTTCTAAACCAATAATAGCCAAAGAAACAGAGGAAAATTGACTTTAGTTTATTATATAGATATATATACACACTACTACTGAGCTCTACTAATTTATTGACCAGTTTTTAAGTACATAATGAAAATACATACGTAATATTATATTTTTAATATACGTATCTCTATATATATGAAATAGTAATTATATATATATATATATATATATATATATATATATATATATATATATATATATATATATATATATATATATATATATGCTATTTTTTTCTGTCGGATGGGATTATCATTTATCGACTTCTTTCGTGCAATCAACTCTAAATCTGTGATTTTAATTACAGCCATTCGTCAGACTGTCTGAACTGGAGATTATTTTTTTTATTACATCAGATATTACGTCAGTTGTTTTCACCTTATCATTGCTTCGTATCTTTAAATGTCCTCCCTTTTATTGGCCGCCATGTTTGAATAACTTTAGTCATTCTCCTCTGTTCATTAATCGACTTTTATCGTCTGTTTACATCAGTAGCTCTGAAGGCGTCACCGTACCTCAGTATTAGGATTACGATGAATTTGAAACGAATCTACTCCTACCTAATTAATCTGTCATCGATGAAAAGCTAAATTTGGTGTAATTCGGTGGGGTAGCATTGGAGCCTATACGTGTCCAACAGACTGTAACCGTTCTTGTTTGTTTATCGATATGAAACTTGTTTTTCGACCAAAGAAATACGATCAGATCGCGGCCCTCTCTGGCTGAGTTTTACCATGCTTAAATACTTGTTGAGTCTTCGACTGTTGTTATTCGCTTTTTAATGGAGTACTACTAATGTTTATAATCGTTAGGTCAGAAAGCTGTCCAGCATTAGACATTACACGACAATCAATACGTATTCCCACATTATCTATCAAGCACCAGTTCCCGTTCGATCGCTGCAATGTTACATCTTTGTGCTTGTTTTACAGGAACATCTACTGAATATGCTCTGACAACTTTCTGAAATTGTACCGCCTCAATATGAATAGCCCCGAGAAACTCGACTAGCAGCAAAACCCAACCATTCACTGTACAAATATACCGAACAGTTTTCTATTCACATTGCTTTCTTTCCTTGGACTGCTTGCTTTTGGAATTCACTCCCTGCTCCCTGTTTCACCAACTATAAAATATGTCGAAATTTAAATGTAATGTGAACGCACCTCTTGCTTCACAACTCCCTACTTAGGATGCTCACTATCAATTTCTTCTCTACTCACAGTAATCCCTTACGTCTCAGTAGAAATGCCCCTTTGTTTGGGGAGAAATAAAGTTGTAAAATATATTTTTTTTATTTAACTTGGATCTCCTCCTTCGCTAATACTTTACACTTATGAAATACCTTAAATAACAGCATTATCACATTCAATTCAACACATCAACTCTGTTAATTAAACTTATCCTCAAACACTAACACACCTTGGTTAGGCTGCTGCTGTTTGTATTTTTCTGAGTAAAAGACTAATATGCTTAAAATATTTCTCGGGGATCCAATATGGCATTTTTTACAGAGCAACTCAAGTAGGCCGGAGAAGAAAACAACCGGAACATTACTAAAATGGAAATAAAACAGACGGGAAAACCAGTTCGAAAATTCATATAAGTAAAACAAAACATAAACTTAAGAATATCTCCTAATGCAAAACTTTATACAGAAACGCATTTTAATTCTCACATGTCAAAAAATGGACACTATAATTTAATAATCTTAACCGAATAACACATCATGTTTAATGGAAAAATCTTCGAATATTCTGTCGTCCTTCGAAGCAAAAAAAAAGGCATCGTATTATCCAGGCGGCAAGTTCCCAAGTGTCTAGCTAATAATATTCGTGAAGTCAAGAGCACAAAGCCGTCTGTTTGTATTGTTTGCTAACGGCCATGTCTGTGGAATTCTTAAAAATAAGATAGCATCGAGTTACTTGCCCGTTGGGAAAAGAATACAAGATGGCAGCAATGTTTTTTTTTCTCCCTCTTTTCAATAAAGAAATCATTTCCATCATTTTTACTGTTACTTCTTCGGTCTTTCTTTCTCCATTTCATTTTCTTTTAAAAACTTAATCCGTTCAGTCACGCTATAGATCGTCTAAACTTACCATATCGTCTTCATTGTTCACTTGCTATCTTTAGTATTGTCTTTTTACGGCATATCAACTGCTTTTGTGATTTAATCATTGATGAGATACAAAGAAACGAGAAACAAATAGAAACAGGCTTTAAATAATATAAATATCAGTTTAGGAATAAACATAACGTAAAGTTAGAATTCTCCATACTTTCGTAACGAATATATCTCTGAAATCTTAGGTGTAAATTTATGTCAGATGCCCATTATTATTTTACCGATATCACTTTGTCATTTTAGATACAAAGTTGTCAGATGTTCCTTATTTCTTTAACCGATATCACTCTGTAATCTTAGAACGTAAAGTTACATCAGATGTCCCTTATTTCTTTGACCGATATCGCTCCGTACTCTTAAATGTAAAATCAATTCAGAATGTCTCCTATTTTTTATTGAAAGACATCGCCCATTAAATAAAAGCTATGTATAGAATTCTACTATGTATTACTATAATAAGTCATAATCCTTTGACCTAAAATACCCTAAGAGAAATACGGTTGATCTAATAAGAGCCACACTTTCGTATGCCACCGTCCGTTAGCTCACTGCATATTTATCATAACGCCAATCAGCAATCAAACAGACATTACAAAATACTTTAATTTTCAAATTCTGAATAATAAAAACGCATCCATAATGTTATTTCCAGTTACGTTGTTAAGATATACATAAGAAACGCTCGCCCCAACATTCTCTTTTTAGACTCAAATTATTACGTACTACTTTCACTCTTCTTGTGTAATCCATGAAAGCCTAGCCTTTGTTTATTTAATAAAAGACGAATGGTACATATAAACGTGGTAATAGCAGGTACGTTTCTCACGCATCAGTTCGGGCTAGCAAATACCAGTTCTCATCGGTTACTTTGCATAGATACGCAGTCTACCCTAATCATGAAGTCACGCGGAAAATGGGTCAGTTTCCATAGAACCACTAGCTTGGTTCTCATAAATACATTGAGAATATTCTGGTATGTTAAAATGTTGGACAGAAGATACAAAATAAGGTACGTTTTTAGATAAGAACCTGAGCTAACTCTGACCCACACTTTGACCCTAACACTAACCCTAACCCTAACCCTAACTCTGACCCACACTTTGATCCTAACACTAACCCTAACCCTAACCCTAACCCTAACTCTGACCCACACTTTAATCCTAACCCTAACCCAAACGCTAACCCTAATCCTGACTCTGACTGTAACCCTAAAAACGCCAAGTCGATTTTATCTCGCGTGCTAAACTGGAGAGGCATCCAAAATAAAAATGTGTAACTTAGCTGTGGTCAGTTTAGATCATTATTAGTTTTCTTGTCGATACATTTGTCTTCTGAGTGTCGCGCTGTTTACCAGGTAACTTAGCGACTTTAGAATGCCGCATGTTCCGATCTCTCTTTGCTATCCAAATTAGATCTATCGCTAGGCATGCCGAGGTGTACAAACTTTATAAATATCACTTTCCGACGGACAGATATGTATTTGTTTCTATTTCCACAGAGATTTCAGGCCTATTAGGTGCAAAAAACAGCAGAAATAATTGCACCAGTTGGAAACAGTTTTTATAAGAGATTGAAAGTCTACCCATACAAGAGAATCGTTCCGACATAAAAAGGAAAAATACTTCATCAATATTTCTTCAAGTTTCTGCGACGAAATAGCCAAAATTTAATTATAAATTATCATAAAGAAATAATCTAAGAATATTTTGTATGGATCAGACGGTTAGAATTACTTGCTATTAGTCTTGTTAAACAAAAGCAAATATGCACTTAGAGTAATATGTTGAATAGGAATTGAGAGAGGAAGAGTTAGAATATTTATATACTAGACAAATGTGATGTTTGAGGCACTTATTGGTCCTCAAATATAAAATAAGTTTTATTTCTTCTCCAGCTGCGGGTTTAATAGTATTATTACTGTTGTGATATTTCCTTTTCCTTATAATTGACTTGTTCAATCATGTATTCTTTCTGTCTTTTTATATTACCATCGACTGTTAAAAAGCAGATGCAGTGACAGAAGCGAGAATAATAGACAGCAAATAAAATGAGAACGGGTGTAAAACCATACAATGAGAGAGGGTGAGAGGAATATAGAGGAATTTGTGTCGGTTCGTGAGTTAATTACAAATGCCAGCTAATTGGAACAATTAAAACAGATATCTTTGTGAACACAACTTAACCCCAAAAGGAAGGAACATTTTATCATGCATTTTGTGTGATTAGAATATATACAAAGGAGTCCCATAGAGAAAAACGTTGATTAACTCAGCTTTAGTATAATAATAGTTATTTTATAAACTTTAGTTAAATAATAAACGCATCTAAAATATGACATCACTCTTGTATATTTAGGTAATATACTTCATTTACAAGTCTTAGTAATATTTAACATCTATTTATAAATTCTGTTTTAAGAAAAAACAAATACTTTGAACTAAA
>OY744528.1:85738409-85775909 GCA_963556195.1 Sepiola atlantica
AATTTTTATTTTTATTTCTTTGAAAATTTTACGACTTATACAGAAAACTAATACTCATACAAATCATTTGGTCTGGTTTAAGGAAATCCTTAAATGGAATCGAATGATAACCTATTCATAGTCCTATTAACTTATTCTTAACATGAACATATGGGAATAAAAAAGTTACGGTCAAAGAAATAACTTCGTATTGTTGCATTCCTTAATGTTCTCCCTCATCTGTTGTAGAGAGTGGTGTGTCGTCTAGTAGATGAATTCTTTCTTCCTGCCGTCCGTTGCCTGCAACATAAGCCTCATGACGCACTCCGAAGACAAACTTCTCTTTAAATTTAATTCATTTTATTACAAGCGTTGTTATTTCAACTGGGAGTCATTCACTTTGTCGAGAGAGAGGAGAAGAGCAAATCACTACTTTATCGTAGTTAACCATTCGTAGAGAGGGGTGGAAAAGATTTCTCTCGCTTGTAATTTTCTTGAGGGAAATATTTCCTTTATCTGTTGTAAATTACATTTTAACAATCACGTCTCATCGGTTTGCTTCCAATAACCCAGACTCACGAAAACTCGCTTCACACGAGAACGAGTGACGTCACGAATCATCTGTTTCCCACGCAAGGTCCGTGACGTCACATAGCCTCTCGCAGGTGCAGACTGACCATTGATCTGGGGTCTCGTCACACGGTAACCGTGTCACGTCTGTTAGCTCTGACTGTGAGAACAGGCTCTAGTCTGCACTCGACTGCACCCGCGTTAATTCGCGCAGGTCAAACCAACGATTCCCAACAGATACGTCCATTCCCATAGGGCCATTATCCAACAGTATGAGTACAAATAGAGCGAATAAAGAAATACTATTAACTTGTTACTAGACATACCTTCCCAGCGTGGCTCGGAATGCAGCTAATTAGTCATTTTTGTTTTAAATTTTTGTTTGCACAGTTTACAGTTTGTACAGAAAACAACAACTTTTTATTGTAAGATAGACAACCCATGTTATATGCTTCAATGTAAGATATTAGTTATCTTGCTTATAGATTTTTATTGTTAGGTGATTGTTTGAGAATTGTTTATATAACCATTTATCTGTGTAGAAACAGCTAATTTTCTAAATTTATTGTAGCGACGTGTAATTATAACACATGCGAATTAGCTATTAAGAAGCGAAGTTGGAATTGTCTTAAATACTATTTGGGGTTTACTTGTTTGTTGGATGAGACATGTAGTATTTGTTTATAGACAGACATACGGACAAACATCTCGCATATCCGTACACATTAGCATATATTTTAAAATATTTTACCCAATAAAGCATGTATTTATTGGAAACATGATGATAAAAGATAAACGGTATGCAATGATATAATAAACGTCTTTAAAGAGAATCAATACCCTAAACGATATGTTCAAAACGAAGCAATGATAGCGTAAGGTCCAACCACACGGTACTGATTGATGAAAAAAAGCATAAGACGACCAGAAGCAATGTTATGTTTAAGTTCTTCCTCCTCATAGAAAAGTTATATACTAAGGTTCGAGACTTAAATCTACACTACTATTTCACCCACAGCTAGGTGGAGAGGGAGATGGGCTCAGACCATTGCCAAATAAAGTACTTTATAACATCCACTTTCACTTCCAAACTATTCTAAAAGTGTCATTCATCTAAGTAATAATGTTACTTAAGTTTGCTTATCTGACGAGAACTTGTCTTTTAACGGTATACAGTAAAGTAAGGAATATTAATCAATCGATAAGACATTCAATTTGAAAATATTTCGAATACTAAACGATCGGAGAATTGTAGTCTTAGTGCGTAACTTCCATTTGACCTTCTTTAGGGAAATTCTTAAAAGCAAACCATTGATTTTAATTTTCTATGAAGGAGACCATACTGGAAAATGAATTAAAAATGTTTGGAAGTCAGAGAAAATTGGTAAACAGAAACAAAATAAATAAATTGTGCTTTGTTAAGCCTCCAGGCCTTCTCCAGCTTTTTTTAAAGCTTTAAGTACGCAAGATGAAAGACAATGCTTAAAGCTTCAAATAAAGATGAGTGTACGTCTCATATGCAATAAAGCATATATATTTATTTTACGATCATCAGATCGCTTAACACGAACATTTGGGGTAAAATCTGAACATATTTTGATTCATTCTATACCCACTTCCGAGTGTTTATTTCGCAGTAATCCGCTATAATAATAATTTAGAATCTAACAAAACACGATAATAAAAAAGTAGATATACAAACAATATGGTATTTTAATATAATTAAGAATAATATATATATATATATAAATATAAATATAATTATATATATATATATATATATATATATATATATATATATATATATATATATATATATATATATATATATATATATATATATATATATATATATATATATATATAAGAACGGGCTTTTTTGAAACTGGGGAGTAATAATATCAGAAGAGATGGACCAGCACAAAATCTAATCTAAACTAGTATAGTCTGACCTCTTCCTTCGGGAATAAAAAAAAACGTTTAAGTGAAGCTTACTTGCCATGCATATATTTTTATAATACTACTAAGATCTAATTGCGTCTTGAGAACACTTAAAGTAAATACCAGAAATATATACGTATTATAGTATATTATGTTATTTTATAAAATTATATATGTGTATATAACTACAACAGTAATAACGTATATATATATATATATATATATATATATATATGTATATATATATATATATATATATATATATATATATATATGTATATATATTATTTTTTGCTCAAGTTGGCGAACCAACGTTCTAATGTTCTGTTCAAGTGTTAACAGAAACTCGCCAAAACTGCAAACGTGTTCAACTCCGTTGAGTCCTCATAAAAAATAAACAAAACAATTGTTTTAATCGACTTTCTTAACAAATTCACCAATTTTAAATTGCGTAATTTTTCATGTGCCCAATGAAGACTCATGGGAGTCGAAAATGTTTGCAGTTCCTGTTCACATTTGCACATAACTTTAGATCGTTGGTCTGCCAACTTGAATAAGATGGATGAAAAAAGAAACATACAGGAATTGTCACTGTTCTTTAATCAAACATGCATCAACGAAGAAATACTGCCTAAGTATTAGGTGTCACCTACATTCAGTCAGTGTCGTATGATAGCGCAGAGGTAGAGGTGCTTACTCTCAGCTTAACGGTTGAGTTTCAATCCCGGCTTGATGCACTAAATGGTCTAGCGAAACAGTCTGTATGTGGATGACTATATTAAGCGCCCTTTCTTGAGTAGAGCTTATTTGTAAGGATATCGCCAACTGTCATTAGCTTTAAGGCATAGCTCATTGGGTAAAACTAATTCGAGATCGCGGCACTTGACAATGTTTACATTGAGATATACATTAGTGTCGTATGATAGCGCAGGGGTAGAGGCGCCGACTGTCAGCTCGACGGTTGAGTTTCAATCCAGGCTTGAGGCACTAACTTGTCTAGCCGCACTGAATAGCTGTGAATAGCAGCGAAACAGTCTGTATGTCGATGACTATATATATATATATATATATATATATATATATATATATAGTATAAACACAATTTCAACGCACAGCAATAGTCGTGTTTCATTCCTAGAAGGAATTCAACAGATGTATATGTTCTACATTCTGCAGCCTCTTTTATAAGCGAACAGTTTCTCCAAAATATCTCAATCAATGAATAACTTAAATTGGTTGGCTTACTAAGGACTCCATATGGATTGGATGTAAAAAATAAAAAAGAGAGACAGAAAGAAGGAAATACAAACATATGGATTGATGAAAAGAAGAGCGATAAAACGATGCGCATAGATGGAAATGGAAAGTTGGTAAAGAAAGAAACAAAAGAAGGCGCACGGAAAAAATATTCGAGAAAATCTTAAATCTGAAATACAACTTCAAATAAAGCTCTGCCTTAAACCCTTCTCTACCCTTTCGGTACGTTAGATGAGAGTTTTTGTTTTTATTTATGCTTTTCTTGTGTCTGAACGTTAATTCCCAACATTCGTTATTCCATTAATAATGTATTCCATTAATCTGTTTAACTCCATTAAAAAAATGGCGATTTTGTCTTTCTCTGATGTCTTTCTTTTATAGGTTTTAATTTGTTATTATCAATTTACATTCTTATTCCGATTTTCATTTTCATTCACGTTTGTTTCCGAAATTCTTAATATCTGAAAATGCGTCCACGCATCTCTATATAATGCTCTGTCCGTCAGTTTGTGAATCGGTATTGTATTTCGGATTATCTGCTTAGATGAGGATTGACAATTTGAAGTATTGGAATTATCTGGACTACTATTCTCATCTTTGATGCTATTTTCTCAACATTTAGGGCGATGTTGCCTTTGCCCTTCTTCAGGTGTGTTTGTCAGACTCGGGAATTCATACAGAATTTCGAACTGGTCCCTTTATTTAATTCATTGGCACAGAGTTGGAATAGCAATTGTGATCGCTAAACACCCAAATAGAATAAAGACATCTTATTTTACTTTTGCTCTACTTACTATTAAACAACTGTAAGTCTGTTTGTCTGTCATGTTAAAGTTTTTAATAGAATGTTTGTTGGTCTGTCAAAACTATTTTTTAAATGTCATAACCTCTGACTGCATTCGACATCATAACCTCCGCACACTACCCCTCCTTCTGCGGAGCTAGGATTCTTTTATTTTCATTTCTCTCTTCTTCCCCACGAACGCTCTCTTAACAGACTCTTCAATTTCTACTTAGTTGTAATGCATATATAAAGATCAGGAGCATTAACCTTCTGATTTTGCAGAAATTTCAACTGTTATCCCCATCCTGGTTGTTGTAATTTCCTTAACATTTCAGCCATTGTACACTCCTGCTTTCGTAAGACTCGTTTTTGCCGTAGTCAGGATATTTTTATAGTCTACATTAATCATTATGAACCCTCCTAACAAGTCATTGAATATTGTTAATTATATTAATCATTTTCAATCCCCTCATAATATGTTTCTTAATTAAATTGTCAATCTATCTACCTAATAAATCCTTATACTCGATTGGCTTTTAACCTTGATAAGTTGTTACTTATTAGTCAGAAACATATTTTCAGCTCGTAATCTGAATATTACAATAAATAGCAACACATAATAGTTAATTAAAAAATGTCTTTATTCAACTCCAATATGCAAATATCAGAAAGTATCAAAGAATCCTCTTCTGCCTTCGCAGGCTGAGAGTATTGATTTACTCCTCTCCAGGAGTTAGGCACAAGGCCAGTTTTTATCTTACTCCCACAAGTAAGATGTGACCCAAGGTAGGGTCGGGAAAGTGGGGTTCAAAAATTGCCTGGGCAGCCCCGTCGGCATTCCCCGGTAGGGGCGCCTCAGACAGTAAGCAATAAACTTACTCCTCCCCAAAGAGGGGAGGCAAAGCCTGGGAGGGTGGACCTCCTAGAACTGCACAGGACAGACCCATAGACCGGCGGAATAAAGACCGGAAGGCCAAGACAATACCGGTCTACAGAGCGAGCATCCATCGGAACAGATACTACACTCTGATCTTAGCCAAAAGGCCAAGGCTGAGAGTAGGTTCAAGGCTTTTCAACGAATAATGGCGATAGAGAGGCGCTCGTAAAATCAAGTCAATTCCCAGTGGCCTCTTATGTCGCGCATCATCAACAGATCGGTAAGAACACACATTTGTCAAGAAGACCGACATACTTTTATGGCGTGCGGTCCTTTCTTTCATGACGCTTCTGCGTGTTCAGGGGTTCTTGCTGATTATATTACTGACGAGGGCACAAAAGTGTTGAGACAAGTCGCATCCCATTTGTGAGGGAACACCGTTTGCTATCATCTCTGTCGAAACCAACTTGTTTGAGGATGGACGGGAAGCGATCGATGTTTACGACCCGTCGGACGATACCATTGAGAGCGCTGTGTCTAGAGAATCTATCGGTGATCCTTCGACGTTTAAGAGTGTTGGGTCCATATACGTCGACCGGCTGACCACAACGGAATTTGTCGATGGCGACAGCGAATTTGAGGCAAATCTTCAGATTGAGTGGACGCATCTTATGTTAGTAGTTCAAGCATATCTGTATGAGGTTAGGTACGTCGGTCAGTTTGAAATATGATTTTCGTCGATAATTATGTTGATTGAATGGACTTAACTTAAAAATATTGTTCTTTTTATTTTCATTATTTCTGTTGACTCATTTTTTTCTTATTACTGTAAAGAAGATACACTAATTGTTTGTTTTGTTATGAATTCATCAGATTCCGTTACTTGGCGCGCTTTTTTATCCTTGATCAACTTTCTGTCTTTTTTTTTTTGACGAATTGTTTAATCGTCGGTTGTTTTTTTTTCTTGAATTTGGGGAAATTACGTAAAGACAAGCAGATCGAATAACATGAAGAAAAGTAGAATATTGCAGAGAATTTTTAACAACGAGACCAACAAATTGAATTATAGCAAGATACTACTACTACTACTACTACTACTACTACTACTACTAATAATAATAATAGTTGTACCGCCCTAGATTGACACATGACAAAATATTTGTAGAGGGTCAAGGGGGATAAGAAACCCTAGGAGGGACAGCACAAACCAGACCTCCACTGGAAGAGTGCGGAGAATGCTGGGACCTTAGGGAGGTTTATTGCCAACTAAATCCTAGAGAAGATCAATGGTCCTTACCAGCGAGAAATCAATGGTAAGAGGCTGTTGCGATACCGCAAGTGTATTTGCGGTGATTATCGACGAAAAATTGGAGAATACTGGAAATCTGAGGAAGCTTGTTGCCACTCAGACTCCAGGAAAATCCACATGGTTCGACTATCTTTCTGACAACTCCTACTGAGTACAAATTGTAATAGAGTAGACGGCGATGACGAAAACATCTGAAATCTTAAAGAAAAAAATCCGTGGATGTGGAAACTCACCCATATAAACTACGAATGCTAACAAGTAGCAGAGAAGTTGCAATAGATTAATAATTGATGCAGCGAGACATCAATGGTAAGCGGCTTTTTCGATAACGCAATAGCACTTGCAATTTTAAAAAACATATTTCACTCCAAACAAGGCAGGTCGCCACTGTAGACGTAAGAATTTACTGAGAATTAGGGTGTAGGTTTCGGGTTTCATCATAAGTAGGGAGCGGGCACCAGAGTAGCCAGTTCGTCGGAGCACAATCAATTGAAGTATTTGTAAAACTAGCACAAGGATGCAACATTGCATAGGGGTTCGAGCTTGGTTGATAGTGACGGACCTATTAAGTTGACGACTCTTTTTTGGACCTTGTTTAAGAGGGAGATACTAGTAGATGATGCACCAACTCAGATGTAGCAACAATACTCCATGCATGAGCGGATGGTGGTTTTGTAGAGATACAGGATAATGTTAGGTGTGAGGACTTCAATCTATTATATATTAAGTCAATCAAACCCTCCCTTTATAAACAAAAGGAATGGCTTTTAGGACTTAATGTGATCAACTTATGACTCTCCTCCCCATATTTTTTTCTTTTTTTTCTCCTAAACTTGTCACTAGTTTTCATTACAAATATTTTTAGGTTTTAGTCGTATTCAATCACTTCCACGTTTTACTCTGATGAGTGTGGACGAAAACCGGTTCAGTACATTAATTAATTTCTTTTTAATCGTTTTCTCTCGTTTTTATATTTGTTTAATCTCATTCTACCCTCCCAAAAATGTCCCAAACGTCCGTATTCCTCGCCGTTATATATATATATATATATATATATATATATATATATATATATATATATATATATATATATATGTGTGTGTGTGTGTGTGTAGAATAAGTTTACTGTATACTCTATGAGAGAACAGACAGTTAAAGATAAGTTTCCCTCTAACAAGTAAGTACAAATAAAAGAAAGATAGTTATAACTTCAGGCAAAAAAGTTGGGTTGCGGATTTAATTTCGTATACTTTCGTATAAAATAAATAGACAGGCAATAAAACAGTATATATAGATATATATATATCAAGAATAAAGAACATTTAAATAATACACATATAACTAAAAACATTTAAATAATACACATAGTACTAAAACATTTAAATAATACACACAGAACTAAAAACATTTAAATAATTCACATCAGAATTTAGAGAAAAGTAATATGTGAGTGGCTAAAAAAAGAGAAATAAGTGTGTATGTTCGCGTAAATGACATGGAAGAATATGGGGGTCTTGCTATATATGTATATATAAATATATGTATATATATACATATGTATCAATATATGTATATATATATATATTTATATATATGTATATATATGTATATATATATATGTGTATATATATGTACATATACATGTATAAATATATATACATATATATATATATTTTTATATATATATATATATGTAAACATATATATATGTATAAATATATATGTATAAATATATTTATGTATATATTAATATATTTATACATATATATACATATATACATTAATATATATATATATATATGTATACGTATAAATATATGTATATATACTTATATATATGTATATATATAAACCTATATATATATATATATGTATAAAAATATATATAAATATATGTATATATATTTATATTAATATATGTATAAATATATATATATATGTACAAATATATATGTATATATATGTATATATATATGTATGAATATATATATATATATGTATAAATATATATGTATATAAATATGTATGAATATATATATGTATAAATATATATATATATGTATATATATATGTATATATATGTATATATATGAAAAAATATATATATATACATATATATATATTTAGTGGTGGTTAAGTTTATATAGCGACTGCTTGCATATTCCATATATGTATATATATGTATATATATGAAAAAATATATATATATACATATATATATATTTAGTGGTGGTTAAGTTTATATAGCGACTGCTTGCATATTCCATGCTGAGTGTGTACTGGGTTCGCGCCGCCCGACCGTCTAAAATTATCACTTTCCTGCACTGATGAGAGCAATAAGCTTTAAACTCTTGCGTCTGTAGGTATAAAGAATTTACTTTTTTTTATAAAAATATTATATATATATATTTATATATATATTATGTTATGTATCAACTTATAATATTATAGCGATATATAATATATTCAGTATCTACTTTCAGTATTTATTCCAACAGTGCTTAATACGTGAATATCCTGAAATATTAAGTTATGATAATATATTTATGCCAATTAAGCTACACAGATTCGTCACCGTTTAATCCCCGTAGGGATTCACTATTTATATACACATATTTTCACAATTTATTATATATGCTAGAAGAAACACCGTCGCAGGACGAATAAAATTACTTTTTCGAACAGAACAGTTTTGCAACACGTTTATGTGCGCTTAGGAAGATCAAAATGCAGATATTCTCCCAGAAGTTTATGTCTAGAATCCTTATTCGAATCTTAATACAAAATAATCTCATGATTTTGATTCTTTGAAAATGTGTCAGAATTTTAGTTTTAAACTTAACGGATTTAAAGAAGAAATTTTAATTGAAAATCTTGCCTAATTAAGGCTCCATGGCAATGGATTAAATTTAATGCAAATCTGAAATAGTTGAATTTTCAAATGGAAAATTGTATCCATATTATGCCTCTCTAAAACTTTTAATATACTTTAAAGAAACTGCAATTTTAGGAATATTTATTAATCAATCAATGTCTAATACTTATTGTTAAAATTTAAAACAAATGCTAAGTATTTGAGTTTTCACGAAAGACGCCAACCGTTTCTTCGCTGACTTTGTCTGAAATATAACTAGACTAAAAATAGCCTACATTACCCACCCTTACGTCTTACATCTATTTCCGAAAATTCATAATGATCGGTTAATTAATTTAGGATTGAATTCTCTACATGGAAATACTGTATATTAACGTATACACATACCTAATTTTATATAAAGATAAGTATGTATATATGTACGTAGACATTTTGTTTTAAGTTGAGCGTATATCACCGCGAAAAAAGAAAATGGCGGAAAAGATTAAAATGAAAGACGATGGGTGATGGTAAGCCGATGGTCGGTAAGATCGACGAAGGGTAAGCGAAAAACGCAGATCAGAGTAAGTAGAATTGTAATTATATACACAGGAAATTACTTATACCCGGGGTATTGGCAACGGTTGGACAAGAAACGGTCGGCATTTGACGTGTGATTATTACGTTGCGACTCTCTTAAGCCTAGCCTGATTATAGGCGGGAAATTAACCTGGCTCTATTTCTCCATTTTTCTATCTTCTCTGTTTTCCCTCTTCTTTTATCCCCGAGCAATTCGTTGAATGGCGGCTCTGTTGACTGCAAGATGGTGGCTTAATATAGATTAGTTCGTATAGCGTAAACTCCTCGGCGTTTGTTTAACATATTAGGGGTTCTCCACGCTTAGCGCATGCGTGGGCATTGTCTTTGTTTTCATGTGGTTTCTCAGTTTCGTTTTAATATGGCGACAAAGAAATGCGAACTGTATGGATGTGCATTTATTACATGGCACCTAGACGCCCCCCCGAGAAAAAAATATTTATAAATCACAGAAAATATGATTCTTAGTTTAATAAAATGTAGAAAAGAAATATGTCAAGTTTTAAAGACTCAGTATTCAGTTTTGAATTTCTGCGTGGATACACTTGCTACGTCTTACCACACTCATAAGCTGTAGACAACAAACCATCTGTCTTCAGTTTTCTTTAAAAAATAGATTTTTAGATTTTCTAACAATCGTAATAACAATTTATATGAATTCACAAAAACTACATATACAACGATCGTATTTTCCACACTTTCAGTGGCGATGTTCGTTGTCGTAAAAGAGTTAGATACTTGGACTTTTTGATCACATTCGTACGTGACTGGCCGTTCGAGTTCCGAATTACGCCGTGGATACTTCTAGCCAGCCTGATGAGTCGTAGATGACATGTTAGATTTTTTTTGATATCTCTCTCTCTCTCTCTCTCTCTCTCTCTCTCTCTATATATATATATATATATATATATATATATATATATATATATATATATATATATATATATATATATTGATTACGTGCCATACGCTGGAATGTAGAGATAAATAGGGAGTAATTAAGAAGTCTCTCGTCAATAGAATACATTGATTTTCCTTGTCTAAGTTAATTTGGAATTACTCGTGCAATCTATACGAATATATATATATATATATATATATATATATATATATATATATATATATATATGTGTGTGTGTGTGTGTATGTACATATATATACATTTAAAGGAAATAAACAATGCTCACATTAAGGCTGTTCGCATTATAAATTATTTTGACCTAGATGGGTGTCCTAAATATATTTATGTCATGCTAACAGCGGTTAAATAATGTTGACTTGAGTCTGAGGATTTCGAATCGTATTATCGGCAGATAAATAACCCTCCATGCTAATGATTCCAGGAAAAACGGATGAAACACACGTGTCTAGGGGACAAGGATTTTATAATATTCACCGAAATATTGTTTAGCTTCTTTAAACTAAAACGGGCACTTTAAGAGAATTGTTAGTTCCGGCAAACGTGTTGATGAACACTATTGCTTATAGCGTTTTATATGTGTCCCCTTACTTAGACAGGAATACATTTTAATTCTCTTTCCTCAACGTGGTTGGTTTTGTGGCCGCATCTTTCTAAACGTTTATGCAAAAGTTAAAGAATGTCGACTAGGTTCTGAGGGTTTCGAATCGTGTGCCCGGCAGATAAATCACCTCGCTACAAAAACTGATGATTCCCGGTAATAATGATAATAATGATAAAATGCATATACCATCATGTGAATGTGAATCCTCCCCTTTATGTAATACTGACATAGAGCATATAATTACCGGTAATCTAGCGATAGTTAAACATTCTAAATTAAGAAAACTCCTAAGTAAAGGCCCAAACTATAGAGAACCTAAATGGTTAAATTATGCGAAATGTGTTAAGGAAATAAGTAAAGCGTTAGATAATATCACTGCATCTATGGCAAAAAACATAAACTATTACACTCTACCTTTGACGCATAGAAAAATAATGTACTTAGATTCGTAAATAAAAAAGTAGAACGTTTAAAAGAATGTAAACACCATAAAAAACGAATCCCCTCCTTAGAAATCCACAAATAACTACGGAGCTTGAAATGCTTCAAAATAGGTTGATAACAGTTTCTATTGATAAGGCGACAAATAATGTAGCTTTTATCTGTAAAAATATTATATACAACGCTTATTGCTAGAAGTAGGAATAACAGGTAAAACTTCAGATACTTATTATTTAAGTAATAGTAAAGGCGACTATATTATTATAAACAATACTTTTATTTGTGAAAAATTATGATTAAAATTAGAAGAAAAGACAAAAAAAACTTCCATGTATGTATTGGATACCTAAAATTCATAAAACACCAGTTGGCGCCCGTTTTATTGTTGCCTAAAAAATGTGCATCACTAAACCTTTACGTAAGGCTGTATCTAAAGTCTTTAAATTAATAATAAATCAAATAAATAATTTCCATAAAAAAGTAAATTCTATAGTAATATAAACTTATTTTGGGTGGTAAATAATTCAGATCTAGTGAAAGAAAAATTAGATCGTATTAATTCTCGTAAACAGGCTAAATCAATCTCGACATATGATTTTAGTACATTATATACAAAAATACCACATAAAGAACTTATTAAAGAATTAGGTAATACTATAGATTTAGCTTTTGCAGGAGGAAAAGGTAAATACATAGACTTTGCAAAATCTAAAGCCTTTTGGTGTAACACTAAAAATGGTAAGACGAGTGTGTCAAAAACTAGTCTGACAATGTTTGTAAGTCACCTTATAAAAGAGAGTTACTTTCAAATAGGAAATAAAGTACTACTCCAAACAATAGGTATTCCAATGGGTTTGGATCCTTCTCCATTTTAGGCAAATCTATATTTACATAGACTTGAATATATGTATATATCATCATTAATAAAAAAAATGATGATATATCTAGGGCGTATAGTTATCATGGATGTAGGCGATATATTGACGACCTTGTTTGCATTAATGATAGCGATGTGTTTGCAAATACTAAACATTTAATATATCCTAAAGAGTTAAAATTAAACTGTGAACATAAGGGAACACAAGCTACTTTTCTTTATTTGGATATAAAAATTGAAGATAAAATATTTATCTATAAACTGTTTGATAAAAGAAATTCATTTCCTTTTCGTATCGTGCGGATGCCACATAAAAATAGTACCTGCCCTGTGTATATATTTTACGGGAGTATTATGTCCGAATTTCTGAGGATTGCTCGTGTTACCTTAAAATTGGTAGATGTTATGCCCCCCAATTTCTAACATAATAATAAGAATGATTAAACAAGGTGACGATCAAAATAAAATATTTAGACAATTAAATAAGGCAATTACTCGCCATCCTGATGCTTGTAAGTCTCATCAAATTAATCTAAATAAATTGATAGAGCAAATCCAAAGCTATCTAAATATAAATAAAAAATAATGTAGAATATGTATAAACGTATATATAACACATATACTAATTATATAAAAAAATAGTTACGTGTAATAAACAGTAGAAAGGGATAAAGAAAGAAAGAAATGTTAAAAAAGAAGAAGACAGAGAAAAAATCGGCAGTTAGCTCATGAACGCCGATTGGAAATGCTGTGAGTTAAAAAAGAAGAAGGAGAAAGAGAGAAAAAATAGACAGCTTATGAACGCCGATTGGAAACGCTGTGAGTTAAAAAAAGAAGAAGAAGAAAGAGAAAAAATCGGCAGTTAAGCTTATGAACGCTGTGAGTGGGCAAGGAAGATTAGTATTTATTTAAAATTGATGACCAGGAATTAAACAAAAAAAAAGGAGGCGAAGAAGGAAAAGGGGGAGAAAAAAGGACTAAAAGTATATATATGTATATATATATAATTTTAATTTTAAAAAAAATATTTTGATATGTTGATAATTTTTATATTTTTAATGTAAAACTAAAATTAAAAATACATTAATCCCCATAAAAAGTAGTGAAATGGATTTGTCTAAACACTTTAAAATGCAGCAACATTTTTGTAAGTAACAGATACATTTTATTAGACAGACGAACAACACAGGTAAGGAGGACTTTTTATTTCTTTTAAATAACTAATATAAGTTAGCAAAACATTTATACGGAACAAAACTTAGATTTTTTATACGGAACGTTTATGTTTTTTTCGTTTAAGGGAAGTGGGGTCGGATCAACTCTGCTGGGAAGCCATGAAATTAAATACTGTCTTGTTTTTAAATTTACGAAACGGTTTTTCATGGTAAATAACTGATGATCCCTTAAATAATGTTAGAAGCAAACTAATATAATAGCTGTAAACATTAAATTTACTTACATGAGTGATTTTCCACTGAACGACTTGGGACTTAAGGTTTTTAATTTTTTTTAATATAGTTTTAATGGTTGAGAAACTTTCAAGAATGTATATATATATATATATATATATATATGTATATATATATATATATGTATATATATGTATATATATATATATATATGTATATATATATATATATATATGTGTATATATATATATATATATATATATATATATATATATATATATATATAGGCTGTCATTGTGTTCGCTATTGCTTTTAGTTTGTTTGATCTAAAAACTTCCAGGTTGGAAAACGAGAAATCTCACCTATGCTGATTGTCCTAGAGGCAACATATTTATTGTATCCTACGGAATTATTTTTAACATAAAGACTGATATTTTGTTTTATTTGTATTATTCGGACAATTATTTTAACCTTTGTTGTATTCAAAACATTCCGGCTGGTGTATCTCCCCAACTGGTGTAGGTGAATCTTTTCTAACCTGGCAAAGTTTCTAGTCGTACTCGTAAACCTGTACGGAATATCTAACCTAAAATTCTAATTTATTTTTTAAGGCTTGAAATTCGAACCTAAATGCAATATCTTAATTGTTGAAAGCCATGTGGTAATTTCCTCTGATTTTATTTTAGCGTTTGACATCTTTAAAAATGTAATACGTTTTAAAAAAGGAACAAATGAAAAATGTATTTACAAGTGAATGAATAATCCTCAAAAGGAAGGCCGTGTTCTTGGCAGAGGAATAAAGACACAATAGCAGGAACAAGTTAACAATAATTTCCAAGTAAATAATCCTATGGACTTGAGTCTTCTTGCCCTGATTAATTGATCTGATTACAGAGAGACACATGCGCGTTGAGCATGTCGAGCACTTCCAGTCCTCATTGATCGTGGTTCTTACTCGACTCAGTTGACATGCCTCGTAGGAAAACGCCAGCCCCTTATTCTGACGATTCCCTACGGAGATGAAATGTGTAGCTTAATTGGCATGAATATATTTTCATCCCTGACTATATATATATATATATATATATATATATTTATACGATTCCTGGGAACCAATACCTATAAATATCTAAGCACCATGCAATTTACTGTCTAATCACCCGTGAAGATACGTCAAGATGGATCCGAAAATACTATGGATGATTGAGGTTTACTAGATTGTGACAATGCAATATACGGTTATGGGAACAAGGTAAACTGGAACTAGAATGTATTGGTTTGAAATGAAACGATAATAGACATAACAAGAAAACAATGTAATAGTTTTCTTTTATATTTATTTTAGATGATTAGTGTGTTATATGTTGGTAAACATTTTTCTGATAATTCAAGGTAAACTATCTCTTTTTAGTGCAATCAGGCATAATTAAAAAAAGCTCCTGAAAATTAAAACGTGCCATAATCCATAGTTGCAGTTATGTAATCTACATGTTCAAAAACGTTTTAGAAAAGCACTTTTTGTGATAATTTTGCAGTATTGTATTTGGTTATCTGATATCATAGATGTAGTTTGGGAAGCTAAACCGTCTACAATGACAAGCCCTCTTTCTGATAATTATTATATAATCATGAAATCTGGAAGAAACTTAATTCGAGTTTATTTCCAGAATTTTACCGCTAATACCGCTCAATTTTTGATAGGGATTTACCTTAATTAATGGACATAGGGCTTACATACACAATTACGTTTTAACATAATGTTTTATAATATTTTATTAATAATACCGGTGCGGTGGCCGAGTTGATTAGCTACCAGCATCCTAAGATGCAATTCTGGTTTGGATTCTCATTTCAGGAATTTTAAAAAATTCATTTTTATTTTGAAACTGCGGTCGCCGATTTTTACATATATTCATTACCAAATTACATTTTTATAAAAATATTTGTTTTTTATTGCTTTGATTAACAGAGTTTTTGCACTTTGTAAAGCTTCCATATATTTCTCCTTATGAAGAGACCTTTCCTGTGAGCAGGTATGCCAGCTAGTGGCTACTATGGGTGGTGAAAAGAAAAGACGACCAAAGGCCAATAATGTCAGAGACAGGGTGACCAGCATTTGAAATTCACGGCGAGTTCGCAGTTCGTTTACTGTTGCTTCCGTGTCTTACAGGATATTACGATGGACAGGGAAGACGCTGGACGAAAGAATGTTCCATCTCTATTGGCATTGAGCCGACATGACAGGTCCTGGGCGAAATCTGTCCGGACAGTTAGTTGGCTCCATGCCCGGCTTCTAAACCAGAACTTGTAGGCGACGTCGTTTAACACGCAGAAGAACTAATAGCAATACTAACTCATTTACACGCTCTTAATTAGTGTGCGATTCGTGGAGCCAATTGCCGAACAGCATGCTTCCCTATTAAATCTAAGTATCTCCCACGGTCAATAGAACTGCCTTTGCGTGTTGTTTCTATCGATCCATCTATAGATCTATAATATTTCAGTATTGTCTTATATCTGTATTTTGATAGGATATTTTTTCCTAAGTATATATATATATATATATATATATATATATATATATATATATGCACATAAATAAATTGCATATGCCTATATATATATATATATATATATATATATATATATATATATATATATTCGTGCAATGCATATATATATATATATATATATATATATATATATATTTTTATATATATATATATATTCGTGCAATGCATATATATATATATATATATATATTCGTGCAATGCATATATATATATATATATATATATATATATATATATATATCAAGGAAGGCGCGAGAGCGCTCTATCCCTTAATAGACGGCACGAATGGCCTATGCTGGAAATCTCATTTCTTTGATCAATCATAACTAAAAAACCAATAAACGAAATTCGTTAAAACTGTACACAAAATTTGTATTTGATAGGTTCTATAAGTGTGTAGAATTTCAGCATCATTAGTCAAGACAACCCAGAGATCCAGAAAGTTTAATCATGTCATCTGTGTGTACGTACGTACGCACGTACATATGTGCCACCCTGTATCTCATCAACTATTTGATGGATTCAGCTGATTTTTGGCAGAGATAGAGGTTCTAGGGGCTAGTTGATGGCATGTTACTTTCAGTTTACCATATACCTTAGTTTCCCAGGAAATTAAAAAAAAACCTTTAAAAATACCATTGTATTGAGGCATAGCCTTTACAAAAGTAGTGACATTCCATGATAAATGCCAGTAAACTGAAATCATATGCCCTTAATAGGGTTAAGATGAAAATTCATATACACTAAATGTACAAAAGCAAGGAAATTCTTAAATTTTTACACTTTTATTGTCATTAAGGGTATAGCTACATATACACTAAACCATTTCATTATCACACCACTACAGTATAAATCTCAATGCATGAGTGGATGAAGTGTGTGAGGTGCGCTGAAGAAAAATTCCTACCAGAAAAATATATAACCCTGTTGTGCTCGCATACCCTTAATGACAATAAAAGTGTCATTTTTCATGGAATATATACATATATATATATATATATATATATATATATATATATATATATATATATATATATATATATATATATATGCATACAAGTATGTGTGTGTGCATATGTGTTTTGAATACATCGCAGTTGTGAAAGGAGCTGTATGGTTAGTAATATAGTGTCTCTAGGTTAATCTTAAGATATCTTGATATTAAAAATAATATCTTCTCACACAGATATTATTTATCTAATACCACATATGACTCATAACACAACCACAAAATACCGTTGAAATCAACTAGCTAAAAGCATTTATATAAAATATGGCTCCTCGCTAAAAATGATGAATTTTTTAACATCCAAAAATTAAATATATATATATATATATATATATATATATATATATATATATATATATATATATATATTGCCTGATAGAAAACATTAATCCATATAAAGTATAAGTTATTTTAATTTTAATATTTCGGACATTCCTATCTCTTATCAAAGAATGTTTTCTTCATGAAAAACGAATAGACAGCTTTTTCGAACCACTGCACATCAGATACTTTTCCGGATCGCCTTAATTGCTGCATTTTCTCTTTTATCTTGTTTCTCTTTCTTTAACTATAAACCACACAAATTAAAGGTGCTTTGTAAAATGTTCTTATTTTCACAAATCCCGCGGGCTATACATAAAATTAAACGCGTGGAGTTCTCTTTTTTATTCATTTATCTTCTTCAGTGTATATGATAACATTAAAAAAAAAAAGATTTTATCTTATATTTTTTCTGTTTCATGTAAGATTTCAGTATAACGTTAAAAACTAGATCTAAAGCATGTAAAAATGTATGTCTAACTATTTTACTATGACGTACTTATGACTTGTTGCGTCACTCATTAACAAAACTCTTTCTACGTAGATTTGATTAAAAAATTATAAACGCTGACTAATCTTTTAAAGCTTTATCTTGCATCACAAAAAAATATTCGCACACGACATACTCACGTTGATATACTTGTTAAATTACCGAAGTTAAGTGCCGCCCAACCTGCCCAGTACGAGATGGGTGAGTATTTAGGAATACCAAGCGCTGTCTACGTATACAGGTATGGCGATTCGTATGCATATTCAGCTATTTAAAAATAAAATATGACAAAGTCACAACACTACTTCTCGAGCTCCCGAATTTGTCAACGTTTCACCTACGCATGTTTGCGTAGGATGACTAAAGTAATCAAGTCAACAATAAATAAGTTTCTTTATTTCTATATCATCCTTATTATTCTCTACCAACTAGGAGTTCTACCACAGGTCATCATTTATGATTGCTCACTCATAATAACCGGTGGTGTTTCTTGGAATCTGAATGGCAACAAGTCTCCCAATATTTTTAGTACTCTCCATCTCTTTCAATAAGCATTACAAATTACTTTACAAAAGATGATTACCATTAATTTTTCGCTGGAAATAGCAATTGGTCTTTTGTGGGATTTTGGTAACAATAAGCCCTCATCAAGGCGCTGGTACACTCCGCACTCTTCCACTGGAGGTTTGGTTTATGTTCTCGCTTTGCGTTCTTTCTATCTTCCTTGACACTCACGACTATTTTGTGTGCTATCAGCAGAGGCAGATAACCATCATTTTTTTTTTGGGGGGGGGGTAGCTTATAAGATTCCTTTCAGATGCATTTTCGTCGGGTTGCAATTTTAGTTCCCTTGATGATTATTATTATTATTATTATTATTATTATTATTATTATTATTATTATTATTATTATTATTATTATTATTATTATTATTATTATTATTATTATTATTATTATTATTATTATTATTATTATTATTATTATTATTATTATTATTATTATTATTATTATTATTATTATTATTATTATTATTATTATTATTATTATTATTATTATTATTATTATTATTATTATTATTATTATTATTATTATTATTATTATTATTATTATTATTATTATTATTATTATTATTATTATTATTATTATTATTATTATTATTATTATTATTATTATTATTATTATTATTATTATTATTATTATTATTATTATTATTATTATTATTATTATTATTATTATTATTATTATTATTATTATTATTATTATTATTATTATTATTATTATTATTATTATTATTATTATTATTATTATTATTATTATTATTATTATTATTATTATTATTATTATTATTATTATTATTATTATTATTATTATTATTATTATTATTATTATTATTATTATTATTATTATTATTATTATTATTATTATTATTATTATTATTATTATTATTATTATTATTATTATTATTATTATTATTATTATTATTATTATTATTATTATTATTATTATTATTATTATTATTATTATTATTATTATTATTATTATTATTATTATTATTATTATTATTATTATTATTATTATTATTATTATTATTATTATTATTATTATTATTATTATTATTATTATTATTATTATTATTATTATTATTATTATTATTATTATTATTATTATTATTATTATTATTATTATTATTATTATTATTATTATTATTATTATTATTATTATTATTATTATTATTATTATTATTATTATTATTATTATTATTATTATTATTATTATTATTATTATTATTATTATTATTATTATTATTATTATTATTATTATTATTATTATTATTATTATTATTATTATTATTATTATTATTATTATTATTATTATTATTATTATTATTATTATTATTATTATTATTATTATTATTATTATTATTATTATTATTATTATTATTATTATTATTATTATTATTATTATTATTATTATTATTATTATTATTATTATTATTATTATTATTATTATTATTATTATTATTATTATTATTATTATTATTATTATTATTATTATTATTATTATTATTATTATTATTATTATTATTATTATTATTATTATTATTATTATTATTATTATTATTATTATTATTATTATTATTATTATTATTATTATTATTATTATTATTATTATTATTATTATTATTATTATTATTATTATTATTATTATTATTATTATTATTATTATTATTATTATTATTATTATTATTATTATTATTATTATTATTATTATTATTATTATTATTATTAGTATTATTATTATTATTATTATTATTATTATTATTATTATTATTATTATTATTATTATTATTATTATTATTATTATTATTATTATTATTATTATTATTATTATTATTATTATTATTATTATTATTATTATTATTATTATTATTATTATTATTATTATTATTATTATTATTATTATTATTATTATTATTATTATTATTATTATTATTATTATTATTATTATTATTATTATTATTATTATTATTATTATTATTATTATTATTATTATTATTATTATTATTATTATTATTATTATTATTATTATTATTATTATTATTATTATTATTATTATTATTATTATTATTATTATTATTATTATTATTATTATTATTATTATTATTATTATTATTATTATTATTATTATTATTATTATTATTATTATTATTATTATTATTATTATTATTATTATTATTATTATTATTATTATTATTATTATTATTATTATTATTATTATTATTATTATTATTATTATTATTATTATTATTATTATTATTATTTAAATATGTTTATTTTTTGTTATTCGTGCACATTTTGTGACAAAGCCTGTCTCAAATTACTCACAAAAATATATAGAGAGAAATAACAGTGGTTAAATCAACAGAAAATGAAAGGGGCCGAAATGAATACACAGGTAGCAAACCGAGAAATGTTAATTATAAATTACGGGAAATTAGAGCATTGACCCTAAATTTTAAAAAACTTGAGTTATATTTTATCGTGTATTTTTTGTTTTTAATGTATATAAGAAAAACATCACCCGGGAAACAAATGTTGCTGAGCACACATTTAATAAAATAATAAATTGACAAATAGCACCTAATGAACTTAAAACCAAATCGAATAATTTTGTAGGAATATCGTATGATCACATAAGTTAGGCAACATCGAGCGTGGTCAGAAGTTAGGTGAGTTACATAATTGGAGGAGGAAGTGGCTATCGCTTTATCTAATATTTATGGGGAAGATATGGCACCGTATAGATTCTTCGTAGTTATAGGTGAAATAGTAAGGAAGACTGGGTGATTCTACAGCTTGGATAAGACAAGGGATCTTAGAAGTTAAACTCCGAGAATAGCACTAATGTTACTCTATATACTCCAGCACAGCTTCCAGTCATCTGCAATAGCTCTTTGCTGCTGGAGTTTAGCAATGCTATGCGAGTATAAGTGCTATTTTTATATATTGCAGTGCTTTGTGTCATCATGGACTAATCATAATGGAGGAAACCCTTTATATCTCGAGGCAGAAGGAGCCAAGTCAATGAGTGTAATCGAGCCACCGGCAATGTATTTTTTTCTTATTTCCCGCCCAAACAATGGCGTCTTGTTAGTTGGTTCTAAACCAAAAGTCTGATAAATCCGCCGAAGGAAATTTCCAAACTGCCTGAGAATGTCCGACATTCCGAAAGGCAGTGTCGGATCAGGGAGGCATCCGGCGAAACGCCAAAGTTAATGTCATCGCAACTCAAGCGTGATGAGAGTTGCCAACTAACCCACCCCAAAATTCATCAACATATGTAATCAATAAAAGCGCTTTACACAGAGCGGATGATCCAATTAGACACACGTGTTTGCAAAGACAAGTGTAGCCATATATATATATATATATATATATATGACTTACCTTGCCTTACCTGAAGCAAATCAAAATGAATAGGCGATAACCTATTTGGATAAAACCTAATCCACTAGCGATACTATCTACTTAATGGTGTAGCTGTGGTGGGAAGATGGACTGCGCGTGACGTCATGAGATAAGAATCGATAAAACCAGAGCAAAACCATTAAGATGTGCCCGTTCAATCTACGCGTTTCGCGATGCAGATGCTTTTTTAAAACGTAAGCAATAGACATAAACAAAAATAATAAAAAAGATTCTTGCGCAAATTTATATGCGACAGACATAAGAACATGCTATTTTAAGTTTCGAGATTTTTCCAATGAGGATTGATGATTTTTATAATTTAGATTATTATTCGGACTACTATTTTCATCTCGATTGTTATTCTGACAACGTTTCGGCCAATATAAGCTTCGGCCTTCTACGGACGCAGCTTTTTCGAACCTGGGAATATTTTTGTTTACTTCAGGATTTTCAGTCAAACCGTTTATTTAATCGACGGGTAGATTATTCTCGTTCCCTCAGCCATGATAGGTTAGCAGTGTTAATTAATTATTATGTTATTCTTAGTTATTATCCTATGCAGTGAGAATTGAGCCTTTAACTTCCAGAAGACCTGATTGTTAAGTTTAGAACTGATTGTTTATAAACACTGTATCCGTTGCGCTACGTAAACTTGGCATACAGAACGAGAATATTCAACTCCATAGATTGAATGAAGAGTTTAGTTAGAAATTTCGCGTAGGTTACCGAATTCTACTAGAAGGTAACCAAGTTCGAAAAAATGTCCCAGAAGACGGGCGGAGGTTACATCGACTGATATGCTGTTAAAGCTACAACCAAGATGAAAAATCCAAATAATTTATTCAATTTCAAGTTAAGCTCTCATTAACACTCCTTGCATGATAGGAATTTTTCCCGTTCTTAAGAATCGGCATAGTCCGTGGAACAAACAGATATATTTTCTTCGCTAAATTTTTTTTTTCTGTTCAAAAGTTATTCCAGAAACCACACGATAAAATTGGTTTATTAATTAAAAGTTAACAAATAAATAGTCCGCATTGTAATGCAAATGTAAGCTCCATTTCTACGCTAAATATGATTCGGAATTAAGTCATGCGCGATGGGAAATTTTCTTTAGTGTATTTGGTCGAAGTCATGGGATATTTACCTCCTTACACATGACAATGTTCATAGGGGTTAGACAGCGCAGTTTGGACCACCTAGAACTGCACAGGACAAACCCATAGACCGGCGGAAATTAAGCCCCGAAGGCAAAGACGAATCCGATCTGCACCTTATAGCCCGGTATCGTCTTGGCCTTCGGGGCTTGATTTCCGACGGTCTATGGGTTTGGTCGGTGCAGTTCTTGGAGATCTACTCTCCCAGGCTTTGCCTCCCTTCTTATGGGAGGAGTAAGTTTAATGCTTACTGCCTGAGGCGCCCCTGACGGCGAATGCCGACGGGGCTGCACAGGCATTTTTTGTAGGCCAGAGTGCTCAAATTCTCGGGCGCTGGCTTTTTAAATCCCACCTTCCCGACCTTGTGTCACATTTTACCTCGTGGGAGGAAGATAAATAAAGTTGTGTGGTCGGCGCACACAAAAATAATATGTTCTTTGATATTCGAGAGACGTCATTTGCATAAATATTTGCCAATTAAAAAAAATTCTCACCGTAAATAAATAAAAAAATTGGTTTCTTATTAACCAATGTACAAGCGATCCCCTGTGAAAATGACAAGATTGCTCCCTTCATTTCTAAAATTTACTTGATGTCCAACAATGAAGGAACAATTTGGTTTTAATCCGTGGGAAATGATAAATCGACGATTTATGGTACTCACAAAGTAATACTAATAATATTGTTTAACGTCACTAAAATATTAAAATCTGAAGCGTTAAGATGTATATTTGTTTTATACGAAAGATTGATTATTACCGCTGGGACGAAAAAAAGAGAGAGAAAGACAGATAACCTCTCAACACATCTAAAACTACAATGCGGAACTATGCTCGCTCTTACCAGCGTCAGATGTAACAGAAAACTTTACGCAACCAATGTGGCCATCTGTTTACGTGGCGAAGATTCGTCCGACGATACTACGAATTTGCGTATTACTATACAGATTTTTATTATGATACATGTTTATTTGATTTCTATTTGAAAAGTTCAAATGCAAAACGCGATAAATAACACTTGTAAAACTGCGAAGCTATCACTAAAATAAGTGTTGCATGTCATCACTTTTCCATATACAAACACAATTTAGACATAATATGATATTGCCATTGTTTATTTTTACTTTTAATTAAAATAAGTTTTTAGTCGAAGTCTGGATTTGATATGTTCATCCTATTAGTATTTAATTTTTTTTAATTGAAAGGAATTGTATTTATCGCGTTTTGAATTCAAACTCTTTATTTCGTATTAGTATTTTGGTTAATTTCTTTGATTCAATAAAGTTTTTACTGTTGAATCTCTAGTTTAGTTATGCTCTTTTCAGTTTACGATTCTAGTTTTGCTTTGTTTCTTCGTTGTAAAAGAATTTATTTTCCACTCTGTTTGTATTTGATCCATTCCTCTCGTTTTCATGTTTGTTCATGTTTTTCTTTAAACATGTCTCTGTTTCGCCGTTCCTGGTTGTTCTAATTTAAGCGCGCTTTTAATTTCGGACATGATACAAATCAATAAGATGGCCGCTACTTTGTCTCCTTTTCCTATTTTTTTCTCCTTTCCCAACTTTGTTTCAAACGTGATTCATTTATTGTTTTGTCTCTCAAGTATGTAGTCGTCTTTTTGATTCACCCTTCGACAAAATTACATTCTGATATGTTTTTCTTTTAATGGTTCTCTAGCAAAAATCAATATTCTTTACTCAATGTTTGTTATGTTTGTAAGTCTGTCAGCCACATCAGATAATGACAACCGATCGGTTATTTGTCTTTCATCAACAACATAATAACAATACACATCATTGCGTAATAACTATTCGTTGCTTGTTTCTATGTCTGTTAGCAACCTCACATAATAAGAATAGCTGATATTATAGATATATGTAGGTTAGCTATTTAAGATAATACCTACTGATCGGAATTTTGCGTGGCCGTTAGCAACATCACATAGCTTTTTTGTCCTATGATTTTCATCTATTTCACATATGTATTAAAAAATGATCGACTGTAAAATTAATATTCTTAAGCGACGAGTTTTGAAAAGTAAGAAAGGAAATACCACGTATCTTCTATAGTCATGTGGTATCCAGGCACCGCCCTCCTCCAGAGGAGGTAGAAGCAGACAGTTCTACTCAGCGAATAAGCTGCGACATAGTCATTTCATGTTGCCCCCCTCAACTTCCCGTATCGCCGTTAAATAGCTCGAAATATTGCTTAAATTGCTTCACAACTTCTGTCTGTCGGTTTGCTGTTTAACATTGTAGCCAATGAGCAAACATATCTCTGTTCACTAAATCATATAAGTACTTGTATGATCTTTGAGATTAAGTCAGCAACATCCCATAATAATTACAGATTTGATCTTTTTCTGTTAGCAACTTAATATATCAACAATTTGTATCCGTCCACGTACTGATAAATAATCGAATTATTGTCAGTCTGTTAGCAAAATTCCATAATGATTACGCTCTGGATATCTGTCTACTAGACGCTTCAAGCAATAACAAATGATCGGATCTCTGTATATCTTTAGAAACGTTACATAATTACTACCGAAGTTTTATGTCTGTTAGCAACATCAGATAATAACTACTGATCGGTCATGTGTTTTTGCTATGATATATACTATTTCTATGTTATCAACATCATATTATAATACTTATTTGATATGTTCTTTCGGTAACAACATGACGTAATAACTACTTTTAAGATATTCTCTATCTCTTAGCAACACCACATAATAACTATGAATAATATATCTTTTATCAGTTAGCAACACTGTATAGTAACTACAGATAAATCATGTCTCTTTCTGTTAGCAACATCACACAATAGCAATTGATCTGATCTTTCTGTCTATTATCAACATCATATGATATATAAAAGTCGGATATGTTCATTTCTGTTAGCAACACCGCATGATTACTACTTGTCTGATCTTTCTGTCTGTTAGCAATCACATATAATAACTACTGATCGGGCATGCATCTTTCTATTAGTAACATCATATAATAACTACAGATCAGATTTTCTATATCTGTTAGCAACACCAAATAATAAGTAGGGATCACCTCTTTTTTGTCTGTTAGCAACACTGTGTGGTAACTACTGAGCAGGCATGTGTCTTTCTGTTAGTGACATCATATACTAACTACTGATATGATATTTCTGTTTGTTGACAACACCAAAATATAACGATTTATCAGATCTCTCAGTCTTTGAGCAATCTCACATAATAACTACTGATATGATCTTTCTGTCTGTTAGTAACATCATATAATACGTACTGGTCGGATATGTTCCTTTCTATTAGCAACATCACACGATAACAACTTGTCTTATCTTTCTCTGAGCACATCGAACAATAATTACTGATTTTATCTTTATGTCTGTTAGCAACATAAAAAAATAACTACTTATCGGTCTATTTGCCTTAACCACATCATATGAAAATTACTTATCGGAACTTTCTCTTTCTGTTAACACCGTCACTTATTCCCAAACTATCAGATCCGCATGAAGATGTCGACATGAGTATTATCATTAGAAACAAAAACACATTTTGATAGCTTAGAACACTTCTTTAATGCACATCCTTTTATTTTATCATTCCCCATCTATGAAGTAGAGTTCAACCAGATAGCATGCTCTGTACGGGAGCTTTTTAAAGAAAAAGGACAAATTAAACACGCATGCGTAAGTAAGGAAATATTCACATGAATGTCACGTTAGTTGTTCGCTTAACTTAAAAGTAGTTAACAGTACGCAAAGAACCGGACAGACATGATGCTCTCATATACTGTAGGTTAGAAATTACACGATTTTATGTGGTCACCCATTTTTTCAAAGCAAATCGATTTCCTTATTTAAGTCTGTCTATTGCTGCTTCTTCTTCTTCTTCTTCTTCTTCTTCTTCTTCTTCTTCTTCTTCTATATCTCACTGAAGAAACTTACTTGCACCCTTTTCAATATACCTCTCAATGTATATATATATATATATAGTTTTTCATGGTAAACAACTGATGATCCCTTAAAATAGTGTTAGAAACAAACTAATATAATAACTGTAAAAAATAAATTGACTTACATGAGTGATTTTCCACTGAAAGACTTGGGACTATAAGTTTTTTTGTTTTTTTTTAATATAGTTTTAATGGTTTAGAAACTTCCGAGACTATATATATATATATATATATATATATATATATATATAGTCATCCAGAGACAGACTGTTTCGCTGTATCACCGCTGAAATAGCACATCTCCCTAAGCATACATCGAACCTCTAACCATCTCGTTGATAATTGTCAGTCGTGAATTATATCTACAATGTATATTTATATTAACGTTGACCGCCGCTTCAACGTGCTCAATGTGTTTATTAACAAAGAGCTTTGCATTAAGTTGTAGTCAACACATATAGAGATAAAGACAAGCTACTTCCCTAAGCCGGGATCGAAACTCGACCATCGAGACAACAGTCGGCGGCAAAATGTAAGCAGAATTACAATGATAAACATTGTGAAATGACGGAAGCTCAATTTGTTTACACAATGTTAATTACGTTAGTGATATTTCTGTTTGTTAGCAACATAAAATAATAAGTACTTATCGTGTATATGTATATATATATATATATGATTATTTATAAATTATATTTTAAAATTAACACATATGCACATGAGTTCCATCCTTAACCTGCAATCATCAGTATGGGAGGAGACAATACCTGCCGGTTACACGGTTCGAACCCCAATACGAAAGTCATATTTGAAAAATTAGTAGAAGTGTGTACCGATGTGCCCACCACGCATTGGCGTGGAAATGAGAGAGAAAATTAACGTCTAATTCGCAAATTCTACGGCCACATGTATATATATATATATATATATATATATATATAATTTATTAATTAGGTTTAAATTCATAGATAAATAAACTTAAAACCGACATATTTATAAAAAAGTATTCAATACAAAGTAGAGCTTAATAAATAAAATTATATAAACATTAGAACAGCCGACCCAAATTAACCTCATAAGTTAATTAATTAATTACGGTTAATTCACGTAGACTGTTTTATTTTTATAACAAAAATGAGACAAAGAAAATGATTTTATGTTTCGGATCTAAAATGAACGAACGTAATTGACAATTGTTCTAATATTATTTTAAAGCCAACAAATTAATCTCTATCCGACAGTTACGTTAGAATGTCGAGGTCTAACGATAAGTAAATACCAGTCAGCTATATTTATCTATTTTAATTATTTGATGATGGAATTGGGAGAACCTGTTCATATCGTAACCCTTCGATATTTTAACGTAATTTTGAAGCTTTTATCCGGACGATTGCATAGTAATGTATGGTTTTGCAAAAGTAGAATATCATGGTTCATTCGCAATTCTGAGAATAAAGAAAGCATTAATTTTCACCCGAGTCTTTCTCGTCTGAAAGAAGCGAAATGTAATAACAGTAACGTTTCTTCGTCGAACATGTCTAAGACTTTCAGTATTGGTGTCGTTGTTTTGCTTTTGTTATTAAAGCCAACGATATAATGCAAGAACAATCAATCAATTTCAGAGAATTTCCACCCTCGTCTTGTCCGTTCGTTTTGTTCTCCATTTGGGAATAAACTTTCAATAGCTTTTCATTACACTTTTCCGACAAGAATTGACTTATTGCTCCTGCACAGAAATCAGTCGGAAACATTGTCGAACGTCTTTTAAATAGTTGACAATCGCTCCGGAAAGTCTCTCCGCATTTCTATAAAAGACAATGTGTGGTCTGCTGATACATGATGACTAAAGGCCACACACACACACACACACACACCCACACCCACCCACACACACACACACACACACACACACACACACACACACATATATATATATATATATATATATTATTTCTACACTTGATTATTGGGAGAATGGTATGTTGATCAGTACCATTAGAGAGCAATGAATATTATAACTGTCCTGTTTTTAAATCCCCGAAACAGTTACATGGTAAACAGCTGATGATCCCCGTTTTAATATTACACGCTTAAGTTAAGGTCCCCTGATTTTGTTAGATACTTGAATCCCCTTTTTTTAAATTTTATTTTTATTTATTTATTTTATTTATTTATTTAAAAAAAAATTATTTATGAATTTTCCAACGAATGTTAAGAATGCGATATCTTGGATTTAGTTAGTTTCTCTGGGAATTTAAACTGCATTTTTTTTCTTTTGTATAAAATGACTCAAAGCTTCTTTAGACTATATATATATATATATATATATATATATATATATATATATATATATAGAGAGAGAGAGAGAGAGAGAGAGAGAGAGAGATGAAAGAAGAGTGATAAACATGTAAGAATGTCCAGATTTATTTCAAACTTCAATTGTTCAATGCAAGGTATATTCTGTAATAAAATTATGTTTATTATTATTTCCTCTTTTTATTTATTATTACAGAATATACCTTGCATTGAACAATTAAAGTTTTAAATAAATCTGGACATTCATACATGTTTATCACTCTTTTTCATCTATCTTTATAATTGCTCTATCTCGTATATATTGATCTTACACCATTTCACAAATAGGTTCTATCTACTGAAAGTTTAGTTTTAGTTTCATATTTTGATTATATATATATATATATATATATATATATATATATATATATATATATATATATAGAATCAAAATATGAAACTAAAAGTAATATATATATATATATATATATATATATATATATATATATATATATAACGGAAGGGGCTACTGTAATAAAAGGCTAGGTTTATAGAAGCCATCCTAAGTCGAAAGTTGGACAACAAAATGTTCCACCAATTTAAATTCGTGCATGTTTGTACAGTCGTGGAAACGGGTAACAGATGGGAGAATTAAAGAGACAAGAGTCATAAGGAAAGAAGATATTTGAGCATAAAGGTTTCCGGCATCTAGTTACGTCTCAGTGTAGGAGTGGTATTTTGCTGCGGGTTGGGTTTGTCGGGAGTATTCACGCTGAGAGGTACAAGCGCAGTAAGTTCGTCGGAGTACATCCTGTGGAAGTACTAAAACAAGTACAGGAATAAACTTTTGAAGCGATGACAATTTATATATATATATATATATATATATATATATATATATATATATATACACGTGTGTGTGTGTGTGTGTGTGTGTGTAACCTAACGAATTCAACAAATCAAATATGTTGATTTTTTTCCATCATAACCTGTACCACAACACCCATACGTACAAACTGTAAAACCTAGTGCTGTCAGCTATGGCTAATGCCTATATATTAACTGCCCTTGTGACGTATTATGAAGCGAAGAATATAATGTATTTGTAACAGCACTCCCTGCTGTATGAGACACTCGGCATACCAATAGTTCCTAATGCTATCCGATGTTATCCAATTCTACTTTGTTCTTTTGAAGTCCGTAAGCGTTTATGTTTTTTCGTATTGGTAGGAGTAATTCTGACGATTAGTTTCAAACATATAAATGACAACAATAAGACAACCAATATTAAATCCTGAAATATATTTTTTTTATTTTAAGCGAGAAACGCCTGGTGGTTTTCACCAGAAATATAATGAGAACAAATCAACCTTTCACCCGTAAACACTCAGATGTGACACTTATCCCTGAGTCTGTGTGTGTATGTGTATTATACACATGTGAAACAGACAGACAGACAGACAGACTGACTGATTAGAAAACATGTCAAATCTATATTATATGGATTATTTGCAGTACTGTTCTCATCGTGAATGTTATCCACACAATCTTCCGATCCATGAAACCTCCTACTTTCTTCCACCGAAACGTTGTGAGACTGTCATCGAAGATGAGAATAGTAGTAATAATAATCCAAATAATCAACATTATAAATCTTCATCTAAAAAAAAATTCGACATAAAATGTAAAATTGATACGCATGGCTTTGGGTTGTATTTTCATTTTCATTTGTCAGTACTTTCACGGGAGGTGAGGGTGGCTAAGTTTTTAACCACACAAACTGACAACCCGGGTGTGCCAAGTTCTAATCCAGTTCGTTCCACAGATACATTTCACTTACAATGTTGGCAACCTAACTGTGGCCCCTCCCGTAATTACCCGATATAAATCTAGAATAAATTATAACTAGAAAGATATCAGGGAAACCAACGACTGATTCATACATAATGAATAAATGAATGCTCGTACACAGATAGCAGAAACTGGCGTTCTTAACCAGAACCTCAGTAACTAAAGGCTATTACAGTTATTACTAACTCTGAGTTCTAAAACTAGTGGTTATCAGTAATTGATCACTTATAAAACTGCTTAATTTCTCTAGAATCTAATGACATCAAATCTCCTAAAATTTACTGTATTCTCCGTTATATTCAATTATTACCGTAACTCATTCAATGGTCTCGCACCAACCGTTTAAAAGTCATTTGTCGTTAGTAACAACAGTATTTTTCTCTGAAATTTGAGTGAAAATAACTTTCCACAAAATTAAAGTTATTTCCGTTATGTCTGAATGGCGCTAATCTTAGTCGCCGTTCCCTTCAAACCAACCGACTTTTGTTCCTAAACTAATTCTAGGCGAGAGAGTTTGAGTTAAAGTATTGGCATTGCATATCGCCAAATGTGACTTAACTTATGTCAGCTGGCTTAAACTCATTTTAATATGGCAACCATCGTTCAGATTGTTTCGTTCTGGTCGATCAGTGTCATTCAGTTTCCAGTCCTCCCAACTTAAAATGTTCTATGTTATTCCAACTCTTGTTCTTCTTCAATTTCTTGAAAGTTTTTCTTCATGTGTTTTAACCATCCGAATTCCTGTAATAGCCTTGTAGTTTTATCTATATATTGCTTCAGTATTGAATAGTTTCTACCGGTCCAATAGAACTGTCTTTGTTATGGGAGCGCCTACATGAGCATCTGATAATCAAATAAACACAAAACTTATGACTATACCAACCCCGTCGATGATAGAGGTCTATTGTATGAATATTGAATGTAGTTCGTGGTCATTCATCCATCCAAGTTCATGCTGTCCAACTACTATAAATAAATTAAAATGTTGAACCAGATGTAGTTGTTAAATAAAAGACATGATTACATTAACTGTTATACGACAGCTATTACAAAAGGTTATTCAACAGACCTTTTTCGAACATTTTTAATCAATTTAATTTACATTTACGTGAAACGAAAAATGGAAACGTCTTACCGAATCATAAAAAGTCACATCTTCAGAATTGTTACAAAAAGAAAACATCCAATTAAACTTACCTGCAAAGAAAAGAAAGAAAATGTATTATTAAACGGCAAAAAATACATCTAGTGAAGTGAAAGTATTTACTAGTTAAAATTCAAAACATGATTTCATTAATAATAATTATAAGAATTGTGGAATTCAACATGATTTTAGGCGGAAATTTCAGCTTCAATATGCATTTTCTTTTATCCCCTATACTTTTTTTCGATAAACATAAATACTTATATACTAATTAATTAAACAAGTTCACGAAAAAATTTAGGAAATCATAAAATATATGTTCTAAATTTCTTTTGAAGTTCTAGTATTAGAAATCGTATAATGTTTAAAGTATACATGTGTACCTGTACGTATATATATATATATATATATATATATATATATATATATATATATATATATATATATATATATATATATATATATATATATATATATAGGTGGGAAAGTTAAAAAACACAAACGGTAAAAACAAATTTAAATACGGAAAAAATAAGAAAAAACGAGAGATTTTAATATATACAGGGTGGGCCAAAATAAGGGTCCTATCTTTAAATTTGAATAACTTGAATTTGAATAACTTCCACAAAATAAAAGTTAAACTCACCAAACTTTATGTGTGTGTAGACTGACCCTTCCGAGATTTTTTGAAATAAACAAAACAAATTTTAGCCGAAAAACACTTCTTAAAACTTACAAAAACTAAAGTATTGTTTTTTACACTGTTTTGAGTTTTTTAAGCAAAAATAATGTTTTCTAAATGAGGGTACGTTCATTAGGGCTAATACGGCTCATGCTTGCTTCGGAAGGGGTCCTTTACTTATTCTAAAAAAAAAATCAAAAAAATCAATAAATAAAAAAGTTATGAATTTGTAAAAATAGGACCCTTATTTTTGCCCACCCTATATATATATATATATATATATATATATATATATATATATATATATATATAAAACATATATTTTGGAGAATATGAGTGTATGGGATATTCGATAAACATGACCCACTCAATAAGATGATTTTACTAAATAAAGACAATAACACATCACTAAAGCAAATAATGTCGGTCGATTTACACGGCCATATTCATTTGCTGTAAAACCGAAATATCTTTATGTTTACTAATCTGGTCCGTGCTTATCAACTATACCATACACTAATATTCTATTTTGTCTGATATTTTTAATAGCTACAAGCTTAAAAAACATAGTACAAACTAAGAAATCGGTTATATCAAATATCAGATGCATTGTTGAACTCATAATTGATACCTGATTAATACATTTGAAAGCATACTATTAAAAGTAATGTTTAAGATCTCATAAGAATCATTCTAGCCGCCCACTACATTAATTTATACATAATACATTCACATTGTAGTCCCAAGATTAATAGAATGACAGTTCTAATTATCAGATTACATACACACATGTATTTTTATTGTCGAATCTACATAGTAGAAAAAAAGTCCCACTCTCTCGATCAGAGAAATAATGTGTGGCACGCTACGAATAATTACTAATTGAAAGTGTTATATCAGATTTTTTTATTGGTCTCGACAAGTGCCCTACCAATGTTTAATACTAAGGTGGGTACGTTCGCTAGTTGATATATAAGTTTATATATATATATATATATATATATATATATATATATATATATATATATATATATATATATATATATATATATATATATGCGGGCGATTAGGCCGGATGTGCTTTAGACAAAATGTCAGCAAAGTTCATGTAATTGTACTCTGCTTTTATAATCTTGTGAATAGGAAGTTGATGATTTTTAGCCAGATATGGCGTCAGACATGACAACTGACAATTCTTGCAGTCCAGGAGGAACTTCCACTAGACAAGAAATATTAAAAATGTTCTAGACAAACGACAGTATAATTAATCAATGCGCGTAAAACATAATTAATACCATCTCTCTCTCTCTCTCTCTCTCTCTCTCCCTTTCTCTCGTTCTATATCTTTGACATTTCCGCCACTAGGCGATCATATTATTGAATGAATCGTTTATGTTCTGGGACTGTGTTTTCATAATTAAGTGAATTATTATATTAAGAAATCATGTCAACTTAATTTCGGTTCAGTTCTAGAAAACCACTATCAGTTGTTAATCGATGCGCCAAAGTATAGAGTTGTCTTCGTCTATCGAGGAAAGGCCATAAACACACGCACGCATAGCGTCGGCGGTCGGAAACGAAGGTTAATTGAATTTAATTGAAATAATTACAAGAATAGAATAATTGTATAGGATAATCTTGATAACTACTTCCCAATGTGTAACACAAGGTCTTGGGAATGAAGTCTAAAATTTCATCCACAGCTAGACTTTCCAAATGGTATTTGTAAAATTGATACAAAAGCTGCGATAGAATGTGAAGGTGCTATGCCAAGCCAACAGTCTTAACGAGTAAACACTACATTATTTCAAACCTCACGTATATCGACTATTGGAACTATTAATCGGAATCGGAATCGGGAATCCAAAGAATCGGAACTTCTTGTGGTATCGGAATCGGTATCGGAATCGTTAAAAATTGAAGTTTATTCTGATTCTAAAAACGATGATTTAAATGAAAAATTTTCTTTGTTTAGAACTTAATTTTCTATTGCTGGTACTAATTATAAAACGATAAATATTTTTTGATTTTTAATAAGTAAAATGAAAATCTGTAGATTATAATAACGAATTTAGGTAAAAATGGCACCGGAAAAAACGGCACGGTAAAAATAACACAGGTAAAACATATAAACAGAAATCACACGAGTTTATCAAAATCTTGACAAATAAAATATATTAAGAGGTTTATAAAATTAAAAAGAAAATTATATCTAGATTTGAAAGTTGATGAGGACTCTCTGCTACCCCCCCCCCCAAAAAAAAAAAAGTAAATTCTGCTTTTAGGCGATTGGGGTATTTTAGAATCGAAATCCGTCATTTTATCGGAATCGCGAATTTAGAACAAAATAGTTATTGTATCGAAATCAGAAAAAATATTGGAATCGTCCCATCACTAATAGATACGTGCATTATGATGGCCAACTCGTGTTTTAGGTTCGGTCGAGCTAGCGAGCTAGCGAGCTAGCTAAACTATTGTTTTCTTTAATAAGCTCGTCTGTGTCAATGTGTGTTAACGACTTTCGAGAATTGCACAGAACCACACAGACGTTTTCGAAATGCATATAACTGCTATATCAACGCTTTATACACCCAGCTCGTCGTTCTGAACACAGGTGTTTCATCGTCTGTAGATTAACTACTCGGAAACTGACGTTATTTTTCAGGTTTAATTATGTATAGACATACATATAGACAAATAGATAGTTTTGTTACATTTGGCTACATTGTACGCAACACTCCCTCCTTATAATTACTCTCAGAGGAGCGGACAGATGTGGTGCGCTTGCTTAAGTTGTCAGCCCAAAAAAGAAAACCCCGGCCAGAAATCGCATGGTTTCATCGACTTTCGTTTTGAGGTAAAAGTGAAACTCACACCTTTCCATCCAAACACAGCCTTTGCTATGTAACATAACACATGTGTAGTGAATCTCATTGTCGTGAAATCGTAGAACAACAAGTCTCCATTTCTGTTCGGAGTTTTCTATCCGCTAGATCCTCATTCTTCGAAGGTAAGATTCGCAAATGACGTGCCCGGAAAATGTATGACACTAGGCCTTTAACTCTCAACTATAAGACAAATATAAGGGTAGACTAGAGCCCCTAATTAGTTTCCTACCTATGAGCGCAGAGTTAAACACAAAATCAGGTGCTTATGTTGGAAAAATCAATCTTCCAAAAAGGGCAATTTTCTATTGAAACAAAATATTCCACAACTCTAAAAGAATTTGGCTTTCACTAACCGGACAAAAAAAGAGTGTAGTATTTGAACAAATAATTTGCTCCTTGCTAAAAAGCCAATGAATTTAGAGAAATAAGTATACATTTCCGTAGATGTGTATGCTTGTCTTCCGATTATAGAGAAAACAATCTCATTGCGATTCTCGTGTAAAACATTAACACATTGTTGCGTGCTTACGTATTAAATTAATCACTTTCAGTTGCTTTAAGTTTTCCTTTCCTTTCTAATTTCTTTCCCCAGTATAGACATTTTCTTAATATAAATTGTCTTCTGTCATTATTTAAAACCTACTTCACATGAAAAATTTCATACTGCATTTATTTATTTATTTGTTTCTCATTTAAAAACAAAATATTTTCGTCACATCATCTAATTATATATTTGTTTCAGTTTTATC
>OY744528.1:85780909-85828409 GCA_963556195.1 Sepiola atlantica
CTGTTATTTTTCACCCTTTTCCCTTTTTTTTAAACCTTATAACACCTTCCTTACACTAAATTTAAACAAACATACATAACACTCTAAGCAAATAACGCGTCCAAACTAGATGGACACGTGGCTTCACATTTCCGAAACAGATGACAATAGAAGCTAAAAAGAGCCGAATGGCTAAGTCCTTCTGTGCTTGAAACCGACGGTACGAATGTTGTACTAATTTTTTCTGTGCCAAAATAAATAAATATTACGCGCTTAATTTTTAATTTTTTACTTTAATTCTCAGTTAATCGAGCACTCTGCTCGGATTTTTGCTGCTATATTACAAAGAAGTTATATATATATATATATATATATATATATATATATATATATATATATATATATATATATATATTTATAAAATACAGAAATTCAATGTAACATCAGTACCGCCGGTTTCAAAGCGGGTGGTTGATCTCGATTATCGTCAGCTGATAAACATATTCAGACCATTCCTGAATATGTTCATCAGCTGACGATAATCGGGATCAACCTCCCGCTTTGAAACCGACGGTACTGATGTTACATTGAATTTCTGTATTTTATAAATAAATATTTACGCTCTTAATCCTTCGAAATCTCGGATTTCTTAATTAATCGAGCACTCTGCTGGATTTTTGCTGCCCTACCACACAGTACTTATATATATATATATATATATATATATATATATATATATATATATATATATATATATATATATTATCTCTATATATATTATCTATATATATTATACTAAATGCGAGTTAGTCAACGTTTTTTGCCTCATTGCTTTTTATTGTATACTGTAATAACGCAAAATATATGATATTATTTCTTTGATGAGTAATCTAAAAGTAATGTTGTTTTAATTAGTCGTAGTTTATAAGAAACTAAACAAGTAAACCATCTCTTTTTTTGTTTTCTATATATTTCTCCTCCAACCTCTTTTTCGGTGCCTTTTGTTTTAGTTTTTTTCTTCTTTCTTCCATTCCTTATTTATTTCAGTATCGTGTCTTTCTCTCCTTCCTTCCCAGTTTATTCCTTTCTTCTTTATCAATATCTTTCTTTTCTCTTGTTCTTGTGCTGCAGGTATTTTTATAAATACAATCTGATATTTATTGATTTCTCTTTACTTTTTATTTTTAGATTTTTATTTTGAAAATGACATTTTTTGTCTTTACTGGACTTGCATACACGGAAACTTTCCATCGTCTTCTCGTTTTATATTTTACTTATTGGTTGCTTAGTTTTTTCTGTCAAATGTCTGCTGAATCACTGCGCCAAATGAATGTCTTGAAATAACCGTTCGACACTCTAAATAAAATATCCGAGTCGGTTAGAGAACAAGAAAAAATATTTTTTATTGGCCGTATTTGTCGGTTAATGAGGAAAACTTTCAGAATAGTAGATTTTTAGAATGATCGAAATGAAAAAGCTTTTAGAGAACAATCTGAGGAGAAGAGAAAAGATGAAGATGCTATGTCAAGAGTGGAATGATCTAAATAGTAAAAACATGTACGATGTCATATACAAAGAGAGAGAGAGAGAGAGAGAGAGAGAGAGAGGTTCTACAGAAAACGAAGTAAATAAAGAAATAAGAAATACGGAATAAAATACTGATTATATAGGAATATAAATTAGTAACGCAAGTAAATAACAATAGAAAATAAAGAAATTAGAATAAAAAATAGCAATAAAGTGTATGAATTGAAAATATTATACAGATGACAATGAAAAATGAACAAAATTAAAGCTGGATGCCAAAAAGAAAGATGGATGACAAAAAGAAAGATGGATGACAAAACCAAAGATGGATGACAAAAAGAATGATGGATAGCAGTATGAAAGATGGTTGCCAAAAACACAAGTAGATAATAAAAAAGATTGCTGAAAAAAAAGCTCGAATACAGAAAGTACAGAAAACTAGAAGCATAAGGAAGGAAGAAAAAGGATACGAAATGTATAAAGGAAAAAAGAAAGAAAGAATTGAAAGAAGGAAATATATAATGGAACAAGAAGAGAATTATGTTCTGGAATTTTAGATAGTTTCTATTATATGGATTATACGGACTACTATTTTCATCTTAGTTGTAATATTCATAAGGAAATGTAGAAAAAAAGAGATAAGTAAATAAAATAAGGAGACGATACAATGAGAATATTACAGGAGTAACGATTGTAAAAAGAAAGAAAATACAATACACGAATGAAGAAAGTATTAACAGTGGAATGAAGGAAGAGAGACATAGCAAAATAATCTAGAAATCAAAACATGTACGATGCTTAAAAGTTATATAGAAAGAGAGAGGGGGAGATTCTAGAGAAAAAGAAGCAGAGAATACAAATACAGTCCGCAACCGTTATAAGTGACAGTCTTCTGAAGGTTGAAGGTTCAATCCTCAGTGCAGGTGATACTACGAATGCGATTACGAATTACTTAAGACTTCTATCCGTTCATGGCTGACGGAACGAGAGTAACCTACCCCCGTAGATCAAATAAAGGGTTTCGTTCGAAATTCTGTAGATATTCCCATGTTGGACAGAAGGATTCCCGAGTTCGACAAGATACACATAAACAAAGGTCGGATGTTACATTGGACGAAACGTTATGAGAATAAGATCCAGGATAAGAACAATAGTTCGAATAATCCCAATAATGCAGAAAATTAGAAATACGGAATAAAATGTCGGTTATGTAGGAATATAAATTAGCAAAACAATAAAATGAAAAGAGGAAATAGAAATTAAAGCGATCAATAGAAAATGAAATATAGCAAAATATGTAGAGAGATTAATATAATCAAAAATATAATGATTGCACAATAAAACATGAACAAAATTACAGATGGGTGCCAAAAAGAAAGTTGGATGCCAAATAGGAAGATGGATGACAGTATGAAAGATGCACGCCAAAAAGGGAAAATGGACCGCGAATAATTCTTTAAAATGTTTCATCATATGAAATTCAATTTTACGCATTGTTTTTGTCTTCAGAAATCGGCAATTATCGCTTTAACAACACCCTTATCAGATTAATATACGACAGTGCGGTGAATATCAAGAAGTTGGCTTACATTAGGGATAAGAAGTTATTCTTCTACTTCTTTCGTGTGAATCAGATGATTTTGGTGTTGGCATTTGAAATTTTTCTGGATACACATCAGCTAAGTACTGTGGAACCAACTGGATTCGAACTTGGAACACCCAGGTCTTCAGTCCGTGTCGTTATCCACTTCACCACCGTCACCTCCCAAGGAGATGACTCTAGCACTAACGACTGTTTATGCGTAAAAAGAGACATGCAAATAATGCGTTTAACCTTTTTACAGACGAGAGCTTCTGCGTCTCTTTTTAGGTAATACTTACTTGATTAATCTATTGCAGCTCTTAGTCATATCTATTTATATGACTTAAGTATTAGCATTTTAGTTGCAATAAGCCACCTACATCAAATACTCAATACGATACATACAAGTACGCAAAATAATCGTATTTCTGTAGAAATAGTTGGATGAGCATGTATAAAGATTATTGTAAAACGGTATTTAAAACATTAGGTTAAAGTAATCATGAGTTTAGAGGAGTGGGCAATTCCAGTCGTAGTGAAAAGGTGAGGATTATAACTAGGTGTTCAAATACTGAGCCAGGTAAAGAGGTCGCTAGAGACACAAATTGAATAAAAAGAGGGTCATGAACAAACTATTGCTACGTGTTATAAAACCAATAAAACTCAAGCTGTCTACGTGACGAGCCGTCGTCCGGATAACACCGCTGGGATCGAAGAATTGGTTAACATAGTGACACATTACTATAAAATGTTTACATAGATGTTCCAGTTTTAACTTACAGAAAAGGGGCAAGTCAGAAACCCGGCACAGACAGTTACTTCAGCTGATATATTTATTGAACTAACGAAGAGAACTGGAAACACTGACTCCTCTCTTTGACAGCGACAGAAAAATCTAACAGAGTTTCTGCATCTCTTCAGGTCAAACGTACGATGATTAATGTATTTCACATTGGAAGGTTAGCAGAGCCAAGAACTTAAAGACCTTGTCACGGAATTAAATGATGTACACCTCGTAATTGTTCAGACGTGGGTTGGGAAATCTCGCGCGATTCTACTGATTGCTATTTGTTTTTCTATTTGATAAAAGAGAATTATATGTATAATCGATATCAGGAGAACAAAACGACACAAGTAAAAACGGTATTGGAAACGCGCAGTACACACACACACAAACAAATATATATATATATATATATATATATATATATATATATATATTTAAAAATTAATAATAGGAAATGTTACATCAGTTTCAAGTGTCAAGACAATCGACATATGTTTAAAATATGTCAAGGGCAAATATCTGCTTTTGACATATATTTTAAACATCATATACTTGAAAGTGTAATTATGTTATGAAGGGAAAATGTCATGGTATTTCAACTCTGGTTATCACAATCAATCCTTTTAATTATAATATAACTACGGATAGAACTGGTCATTATCTTTCTTTCTCTCTCTCTCTCTTATATATATATATATATATATATATATATATATATATATATATATATATATGCACACATTATTAAAATAACAGAATCCGTCTGTTTAAGTATACTTTATTATTTTTTTAAATTTTTTACAAATACTTTAGTGTATTTGAATATAACATAGTTTTGACCTTACACTATCAATCAATTATAATTACTTAATGTTATCAAATTTATATTCAAAAATATATAAAAACTTCAGAATATAATTGGAAATACTCACACACACACACATATATATAGTTTATTGGATTATTATTCGACCTGATTTAAGCTTTATTATCATCATTTTTCAATTATTTTTATTATTATTTTTATTACTTTTATTTTGCGACTTTGTTTATTCTCTTTTAAATAGTTTCAATTGGTTGTGTCATATATATTTTCATTACTATTATTTTTATTGATCTTAAAATTTAAGTACTCTGAAATAGCATGATAATAGGTTCTTTTTTCCCATATTGACTAGATGTATTTTTTTAAGTAATACTAAAATTTGATGTTTTTCTTTCTTGGCTTCTGTGTGTGATGTTATAAAGTACGCTGATGAAGACACCTGTTGGAATCATCTAAAGTATGATACGAATAAAATGTTCTAAATTTCTTTTTAAAACGATCGTACGCCGAACATGCCTTCTGGTTTAATTCTTGGAACTGATATAAATAATGTTCTAATTTGGTTTATCTCAACTTATCTCATATATATATATATATATATATATATATATATATATATATATATATATATATATATATATATAATGTATTTCTATGTAATTATTTTTATAGGTGATTTTCAGCTCGATGTTATTGAGCTTACTATTATTTCAATTGCTTCACATCCTAAGTGATTAAGATGAAGAAACTGCATTATTAGTCGCCCTAAACTTCAAAGGACGTATTTATCATTAATATATATATTAATTAATATATATATATATATATATATATATATATATATATATATATATATATATATATATATATATATAAATTTGTTTAATTTGGGCAGCATTCTTTCTTTTATGCCTGTTTGATTAAACAGGATTGCCAACTTCTGCTTATTCAACTTTTGATCCGTTTTTTCTAGTCTTCGTACGACGGATTTTATAATTTAAGGAGTGTAAAAAATCTCTGTATTTTGTACGAACGTGTTCGACCGACATCGGTCATCGTCAGGCGGTTGCAAAATGAAATAAATTGGTGAATCTATCTTAAATGATTTCAACAGCACTTCAATACACCTTCACCCCCCTCATAATGGGAATGGTTGATGTTTGGTTTATTAATGCGTATAAACAATGCTTCCATTATAGGGAGGCGAACACTGCAACCCGAAACCGCCAGAATGGATGTGTAATTTGTTCAAATGTTCCTTAATTCGTTCTTTGGGATACCATACTTTATAAGATGTTTGTATATGGAGTTTTGTGGGGAGGTGAGGTGGCAAGTAAGTTAGCGTGATATTGTAGTCATAGTCATGCCAATATACGTGCTGTTTGCAGAGACACATTCTCCGATTTTTTACACTCCTTGGATTATAACATCAAATCCGTCGTAGGAAGACTAGAAAAAAGGATCAAAAGCTGAATAAGTAGAAGTTGGCACTCCTTTTTAATCAAACATGCTTATATATATATATATATATATATATATATATATATATATATATATATATATATATATATACACATAAATATATATATATGTACAATATATGAACAATATATATATATGAACAATATATACAATATATGAACAATATACATATATATATATATATACATATATATATATATATACATATATATATATATACATATATATATATATATACATATATATATATATATATAAATATATTGTTCATATAAACTAAATTGTTGAACAGTATTGTTGTTGTAACGCTCTGTCTGAAAATATATTTATATTTATATATATATATAAAGTATTCTGTTTATCATATATAAGAATAGTTTTTTTAATAGTAAACAATTTTAAAATCACTATTTATGCAGAAAAATAATAAAAATATTACTGGATATACATTTATTCAAGCTATTTCAAGATACATGCTAAAAAGAACACTTGAAGTATTTATTTATGCAGCAGTGGGCATCAAGTGTCGTATTCCAACTGCGTATAAACGGTGAGCAAAGTTTGGGAGGGTCTGAAGAAAACGGTGGAGATAAAGAAAGCCAGAAGTGAGTGATAATCCATTAAACAGGAAAGCAGTGAAAAAATATTCCATAGTAGAAATTACCGGATAATTTTGTTTTCTACTTTGCTAAATGCGCTATTTCTTATTTTCTTAAGAATTAACTCCGAAATCGCCTCGAGAACTGGCAACCATTCAGAAGATGTATTTTACTATGTAGATAGACCGCTGTATACATGGCAATGTAGCGTTTCATTCATTACGTAATCTCTGGAGCCGACGAACCAAGATCCCGTTGAAGATTAGACTCCGTCTCTATAACGCGTACTGCGTGTCCATCATGCTCTACAATAGCAACAGCTGAGCAATAACAAAAGCCATGCTTGACAAGCTGGATGCGTGCCACCGCAGACACCTCCGTTCCATCACAGATCACTGCTAGCCGAAAAAACTTATCAGCAACAAAGGAACTATACGAGCTGTGAAACGAAAACCCCTCTCCAGAAAGGTCGCTGAACAAAAGGGGGCTATGTTACGCCATATCCTACGAATGGACTCTGACATTCCCGCACAGAGGGCACTAGACTTTGCCGTTACTGGCTCGCAAGACTACTAACCGCGACTAGGACGGCACTGCACACATCTGCTGGGCACACTACGTGCTGACCTCAAGCAGGCGGGACTAGGACCACTACGTACAGCGAAACAACTTCATTGCCTACGACAATTTGCGCATGACAAGGTCAGATGGCCTGGGACTAGCATGGAGGACTGATTGCAGCTACGGGATGTCATTTAACTACCGTAGCCGCAGAACACAGTTTTTGAGAGATAGTCAATACATTTAAATAAGAGAGGCATTTTACTCTGTGGTCAGGTCAACTCTAATTTTAGCATATGTCGAGATGCCCGTTGGAAAAGTGATACAATCACTGACACTTTCTTTTTACCCGCGAGCAATGATGAAATAATGATATCAGCACTTGAAATTTCAATATTTCAAATATTTATTTTATTTTTAAATAATGTCGAACATATACAAATAAATTTATATGTCTGTTTAGTCTGTACATTTATCCGACGTTAACTTAAAAAAACTACTACGGTTAGACTATAACACTAAAATGGTACTAGCTATATATGTTTCCAGAAAATCTTGTTGCGTACAGATAATAACCTTTCAACCAACACCAGAACTCAGAATTTATAAGAGAACACCGTTTCTTTTTCCTTCTTTCTACGCCACTCTTCACCGGATGCAAACCAGATTAAAAAAAATCACGACCAATCCAAAATAAAAACTTTAGATTTAAGACACAAGTGGTTAAATTTGAAAATAACATATAGAGTTAATCTCAACTGTTTTTAAAAATTATGTTCGTACTTCATGCAAAGCCGTGCAAGAGAAAAATTATCAAAATTACCTTAACATGTACTACGAAAAAGAAATTTGAATTTAGTTACTTGCTTCTGAAATCGTCCAAAACACTAAGAGAACTAAATCGCACGTCACACATGTATTTATAGATTTATATCTACATATGTGGTTTTAATTTTCTGTTTGCTGATTATACCGATATATATATATATATATATATATATATATATATATATATATATATATATATATATTTGTATATATTTCTATTATATATATATATATATATATGTGTGTATATATTTATATTATATAATATATATATACATATGTATATATTTATATTATATAAATATATATATATACATATGTATATATTTATATGAAATATATATATATATATACATATATATATATGTATACATATGTATATATTTATATTATATAAATATATATATTTACATATGTATATACTTATATTATATAAATATATATATATATATGTATATATTTACATAATATAAATATATATATATATATGCATATATTTACATAATATAAATATATATATATATATGTATATATTTACATAATATAAATATATATATATATATATATATATATATATAAGGGAGTATACTATATTCTGTATTATGTATGATTTTCAGTCATATTTGGAAAGAACCAAATCTGATCTAAGGTTAAGATCGGATTCTAACTCTGCCTGATGAGATCTCAGTTATAATAGCTATTGATCGATAACTTCCACATGCCAGTGTCGCAGATTTTGTACATGTCTGTGTAAATGAATAATATATATATATATATATATATATATATATATATATATATATATATATTATCCGTGAATGGCATGAAGGTTAATATGCATAAGGATGAAAAAAATAATTTTACATGTAAGTGTGCTGAAATCGAATAACAGGAAAAATGTAATCGAATTCGAAAACGACCTTGTAAGTGGAATACTCGAATCAAGACGTTTGGGTACACGTTCGCGCCCAAAACTAATTTCACATAGTAAACTATTTTCAAATATTATCTTGGCTATAATGTATCTACTGGGCAAGAAAATGTCTCAACTAGCCAGTATTCTATATCTCTATGAAAACATCCATTTAACCGTGCATGAAATATTTTTGCCGTATATGGTTTGGTCTATCGGCAACTACCCTATCATTTTTATACATGTTGCCAAAAATAGATGGTGAATTAGTAGCTCCCGCACTGTCAGCTAAGCTCTAGCCCCTGTAACATCACCGCATAGTTGCATATATATGCTCTTTTTTTACAATAAGTACCACGGAATGTTCTCCGATGAACTTATACTTGTACTCCGTCAACGAAATAGCCCTGACCCACCGACTAGCAAAATAAAAATATCCCCATATCACTGTAAAAGTATCTAGATGCCTGAGGATTTTCTATATTAATAGTTTTGTTTTTTCGGATATCTTGACTTTGGAATTCACACTTTGCTCCTTGTTTCCCAGATTGTACCAGCATGTAGAAATTTAAATATGACGTGAACAAACATATTGCCTCCCAACTCTATAGCCAGGTTGCCCTCATAAATCTGTCTCCTATCAGAGTAGCCCTTTACGCTCCAGTGGCTATATGCTTTCTTTTGGGTTAACAAATGTACAAAAAGGCATTTACGATCTTACATCTGTTTTAGTCTTCTTCAGGAAAGAGTTTTATTTTTAATATGTATAATATTTAAAAAATTGTGAAGCAGATTCATAGATATCCTTGGATTAAGCAGCCTGAAAGATATTCCTGGATTTAGTAAATTCACAGATATGCTTAGATTTATCATCTTCAAAGATATTACTGGATTTCACAGCTTCCAAGATATTTCTGGATTAAACAAATTCACAAGTGTGTCGGTATTTAGCAGTTTCGAATATATTCATATATTTAGTTGCTTCAAAGGTTATTCGTGGATTCAGCACATTCTCATGTATGCTTATATTTAACCGTTCCAAAGAAATACTTACATTCAACAGTTTCACGGATATTCTAAAAATTATCAGCTTTAAAGATATTCCTGAATTTAGCAGATTAATTGTAATGCGATGCTGAGATTTGTCAGTAGTTAGATGGGTGACAATTTGGGAATAGCAGGTGGTGGATGACAAACCTGGACCTAGTGGCCTTGCAACCCGAGGTCCGGCTTATTATTTTGAACTCAAGAGACTGACGTTGGGCATTCGTTGATATCTACACGGACCATACAGGATGTCAGAATTCAGAGCCTCTATTAAGATATTATCTCATCCATTACTCTAGTTTGATATCCCTACTGAGCAAATGATTTATCACTTCTTAATAAGTACCCTATTAACTTTTTCAATGAACTTTCTCAGGGTTCAAATGTAGTATACTTGTTGAAGTACAAATTAAGGAGATCTTGAAATGTAGAAGGTTCCTTTCGACGCTGAGTTCAAATCGAAAATAAGCTTTCATCGTTTTATTTTATCGTAGTAGCCCGGGGCTTCTTTTAAAATCACAAAGTTAACAACGATGCAGAACTCGTTGAGTATTTTACTAAGAAGAATAGACAACATCTTAACATTTTGACTAGGAGCAAATTTTACTATCTGTTCTGATGATATACTTTATATTTTCTGTTCTCGGTCAGTGAAGGAGAACTCAATCTCGACTCACGCAAATGTAATGTTTATCCCAATCCAGATTTAACCTTTCTGGGGAGCTTTATTTTCCCTCTAATTAAAACCCGACCTCATGTTTTATTCTGCCCTCGTGAGGAGGCAAGTAAATCTAAATTGATCGGCTAAGTAAGTCCGTGTCCTTGACACTTAATCTGATGAATCCCATGATTAAGCGAGAGTATCCTAAGCGAACCGTGTGCTTTCACAAAGACATACTGTACACGAAATATCACTACAAAGGGGTCGATAATAAAAAACAGGATAAGAGACTATATTCATGGAATGAATGAGACGAATAAGAACAAATGTGATAAAAAATATTAAGAATAAGTAAAGATGATAGATAAATGAAAAGAATGGATGAAAGGAAAAATCATGTGAACGAAGTAAATAGGAAGTCAAATTAATATTTGGAAAATACGGATATTCTTCACAGGAATTTATTCGACCTGCGCGGTTCGCGATGGAAATTCTAGATCAAAGAAAAGGTTATCTAGTACAGATAAACATGATACTAATTGATAAATATAGTAACAAGAAATGCAAAGAAAACAAAGAGAAAGAAAGTAGTTCAATGAATATAAAAGGGAAGAACGATTGAAAGTCCCCAGAAGAAGAGGAACTGAACCATTATTATTAATAAGAAAGTATTAATTAATTAAGTATTAATAGAAGAAGACAATGCGGAAAGAAAACAAGAAGATGGCAACGATGTTGAGATGATGACAATAAAGAAGAAAAAGAAAAAGAAAAAGCCAAGGAAAGAGAATAAATGAAGTATAAAGTTCAAAAGATGATGAAGAAGTGTAAAACGTAGATGGGGAAGAAGAAAGAGAAAAAGAAGAAAAATGGAAGGTGAAGAAGAAAAAGCAAAAGAAGAAAAAGAAGAAGGTGCAGTAGAAAAGAAAGAAGGAAAAAACAAAAGAAGAAAAAAAAAGTGAAAAAGAGGAGAAAGAAATAAGATAAAGAAGAAAAAAAAAGTGAAGACGAAGAGAAAGAAGGAAAAAAAACATGAAGAAACAAAAGAATGTGATGAAGAAGAAAAAGAAGAAAAAGAAGAAAAAACAAAAGAAGAAAAAGAAGAAAGAAAAAAAAGAAGAGAAAAAAGAAAAAGGAGAAAAAACAAAAGAAAAAGAAAAAAGTAAAAAAGAAGAGAAAAAGAAAAAGAAGAAAAAACAAAAGAAGAAAAAGAAGAAAGTAAAAAAGAAGAGAAAAAAGAAAAAGAAGAAAAAACAAAAGAAGAAAAAGAAGGAAGTGAAAAAGAAGAGAAAAAAGAAAAAAGAAAAAACAAAAGAAGAAAGAGAAGAAAGTAAAAAAGAAGAGAAAAAGAAAAAGAAGAAAAAACAAAAGAAGAAAAAGAAGAAAGTAAAAAAGAAGAGAAACAAGAAAAAGAAGAAAAAACAAAAGAAGAATAAGAAGGAAGTGAAAAAGAAGAGAAAAAGAAAAAGAAGAAAAATACAAAGAAGAAAAAGAAGAAAGTAAAAAAGAAGAGAAAGAAGAAGAAGAAGAAAAAAAACAAAAGAAGAAAAAGAAGAAAAAGAAGAAAAAGAAGATTATATTCGAATAAATAAGATATAAAAAAGAAACGGAATTATTTTATTTCGTTCTAGCCGCTTCTTTATCGGATCAAGAACAGATCTATCATTAAATCGTATTAGCGTTTTTAAACGTAAGCGTGACAAAAATACGAGCCCACTGAAAGACACCGTTGAAAGACACGGGGACGATTCTAAAATACTATTTCAAACGTAAGCGTGAGAAACGTGAATATGATATTTGAATGATTAAGTGTGACAGACCGACGAACATCCTATTTGAAATATAATGATGATAATCTATTAAATATTGAACGGGTAGATCAGCCTGCGTACATGTTAGTTAAGACTGAGGTTACAAGTCTGTCGTGAATAACACGCAATATGACAACCGAAGAGTCAGCCGAGTGAAAACGCGCTGAACTCGAGGCGAACATGGACTCGGTAATATAAAATGTGATTCAGCAGATATGACGTCACATGTTGTATGAGAAAAAGAACGAGAGATAATTTTAGTCAGTCTTGGGTGGAAAGCTCAACTAGTAAGACAGGATAAAAAATTGTTTAAGGGTGCCCGATAAACGAAGGGCGTGCAAGGCTTCTTAGAATCTGCAGTCTTGCGTATTTCTCTTTCCTGCAGCTGGCTTGAATCAGGGCAACATTATCTGCCATATAAAATTGTTGTCTTTCTTTTGATTTCTATACCGATTTTTAATTCAAAGGAGGATCGAAGATGAAGTGTCTTCAGTCATCGGTAAACGTCTGGGCGTGAAAAAAACTAAGCGTATAATTTAATTGGACTGTTTGTGACAAATGGTCGCGTTCCCTGTGGAATGGGTAGCGGAGATGAACAAATTGACGAAAACAACTTTTTTTTAGACTTAAGCGTAACGGGCAAATAGAGAGACATGATCTCGTATAAAGATATTTAGACACATCTTAAAAGAAATGTGTCCATTATATTTGTGTCAAAATGCTATTTGAAACTTCAGCGTGACAGATAACTAAGATGATCGTAATCTATCTAGCGATAGTGGTCGCTAGATCTCGAAAAACTTTCTACTTTAACAGCTTTCCTCGGACTGCTTGCTTTTGGGATTGCCCTCCCTGCTCCATGTTTAATCGACAGTACCCACATGTAGGATTCAACATGTAATGCGAACAAAAATATTGCTTCTCAATCCCAACTTATAAATGTCCCCTAATCACAGAAGCCTCTTACGTTCAAGTAAGGATATGCGTTTTAGGAGAGGAATACATATTAAAAAAAAAAATTATAAAATAGAAAAAACGACAGATCATCGTCTATAAATGTATGGACGTATCTAAATTAAAATAGGTCTACTTAATTGGCACGTTTAGCGATGTAAATAAACGTTCAGCGTGACGGACCAACAGACGAACCGGGACTTTTAGCGAGAAAGTTCAACATTTACAAATGAGAGCATCTTATGGATACATTAGGACGCATCTAATATAAGATGCGTCCATTAAATCTGCACGTTCAACGATGACAATGCTATTTGAAAATTAAGCATGCCAAATCAACGCGCGACCGACTGACAGAGCCTCTCATAGCGATAATTGGACACATCTAAATCAGTTATATGGAAAACACGAAGAAAATGAAAGAGAAAGGGGGAGAGGGAGGGCGAGAGGAGCAGTGCGGAAGAGTGTCAGAGGGAGGAAGAGTGACAGAGAGAGAGAGAGAGTAAAGGTGACACAGAAAGGAAGGGGTGAGCGAAGGAGAGAGGGAGAGAACGAAAAGATAATGAATGAAAGGAAACATTTGATTGATTTTTTTTTCGTTTTAAAAATATCAAGTGAATGAAAAGGTCAAGGAATGAAGAAATAAAAAAAAACGCAAACAACCTGATTCGCAGCAGATATCGAGTGTTTCGTTCGAACCGGACATCAAAAGCAAATATCAGGCTGAAGACATCAGTCCGAAAAAAAAATCAAAGGCCCTCAAAAGTCAAGATCAAGTACCTTTTATCTTTTTTTTTTATATTCCTACTTCCCCTGTGCTTTACCACCATCCCTTGTTCGCGTGTTCACCCGATTACAATCGAGCCTCATCGGGTCACACCTCGCAACCCTTTCCCATATACTCACATCTCGCCCGATCTCCTTTGGCGTTCGCAACTCTCGTATTTATTAGTGTATATGCGATTTATTTATTCATTTAATTTTAGATTGTTGTGTTTCTGGTTTTTCGTTTTCTTCTTGTTGTTTTTCTGTTTCCTTCTTGTCGTTGCTGTTCTTCATCTTCTTCCTCTTCTTTTTCTCTTTCTCCTTCTTATTTTCCTTATCCTATTCTGTATCTTCTTCTTCTTCTTCTTCTTCTCTTTTTTACTTCTTCTTTTACTCTTTTTCTTATCTTTATTCTATTCCACTTATTTTTTTTTACTTCTCTTCCTTCTTCTTTTCATTCGTCACCCTTTAGTCTTTCTTCTTCTTCTTCTTCTTCTTCTTCTTCTTCTTCTTCTTCTTCTTCTTCTTCTTCTTCTTCTTCTTCTTCTTCTGCTACCAAATTGTATGATTTAGCCTCACTTCAGCCCCTGCCATTTCAGATCTGAAGTTTTGACTCGCTCTTTCATCTATATGGCGTTTGCCTAGCAACTGGTATTTCCATTATTTCATGTCTTGTTTTGTTTTGTATGTTGTATGTTGTATGTTTGATTCATTTGTCTGAATAGAAGTTTTGTACGAATTGCAAGTAGCGAAATGGATATCGACCCGGATTGAAAAATCGCCAAGCCAATCTCAATAGTTGCAATCGTAGTTTCAACCAACGTCATGGGCATGTGGACCATCGCTCTTTACAATTAAGATTTTTTATAAAAAACAAGGAATTTAAACGTGTATAATATTAGCTGTGATAAATAATACAACGTATCAAATATAACAAGAAGATACTAATACTACTACTCTTAATAATAATAATAATAATAATAATAATAATAATAATAATAATAATAATAATAATAATGAGAACAACTAAAAAAATCTAAGAAATTGTACACACCAAACAGACATGCCAGAGTTTATTATAGAAGGAAAAACCGCAGCAGTAAAAAACGACTGCAAAAAGGGAACTGTATGAGTTACATGATTGATTTCTTATTCTATATGTACACGCAATCGCTTGCGTAATCTTTAATTGTAGTTCGGTTGGTTAAAACAGGCATATTCAAACTCGCGTTGAGATACAAGAGCGATTAGCGCATCACTTTACATGCACACTTCTCAGCATTTTTCTAATTTCCGCTCTGAGAGTTTGGCGCCACATATATTCAGTTCTTGAACGAGATTCCGCGGTGATAACACGTGAAAAACATGCTCTTGTTCTTTGTAAGAAAACAGCAAGACGAGATGGAACTCCAGAACTCAATATTTTGTCTTTAGCTTAAGCCTGCGTGCCTAACTAATAGGCCTCACATGCTTATGTTACTGTTTTAATAACACGTTAAATAAATTTGTTTTTATTATAATAGACATGTTGCTATTTTTCTTAGAACCTGGTGCATTTCTTTTCTATTTCGATTCCAGCAAGCTCAGTCAGATAAATACAGACACGGTCGACTCAATAAAATGTCGATCTCCCGTCTCCGGCAAGCGACACTTCCACTCACACCAACCATCCACTATAGAAATATCGCAGTCAACTACAGACCGACAACCTGAATACCGATCATGTAAACAATTTTAATGACACAGCTCAGAGAACTGAATTAGATTGTTAATAAGCATAGACTACTTCCCAATAAATAGAAAGGATGATGGAAAGTGAGAAGAGAGACACATGATTTTCAATACATCGCCCAAAATCTACCGAAGGAGGTAAACCACATTAAAATGAACCTGGACATAGCATGTATACATTACAAGAAAGCTGAGGACACAATCATCCAGGTATGAATAAGTGAATGCCTAACGATGTACAAAATGTCCGAGATAATTGTAAACTTCACCGAGAAAATAATGGAAACATGGAGACTTGAACAAATAGAAATCAACATACAGAGTGCGATTCTCTAACACTATTACATTTTATGATAGCCATGATGCCACTCAACAATATACCAAGGAGGTGTAATGCCGAATACAAATTCACAAATAAAAAAAATCAAATAAACAATCTTATGCATATCGACTACTTGAAACTATTTGCAATAACTGAAAGAAGAAAGTAAACAAAAAGTACTTAGGTCATCAAATAAATGCAACCAGATTCTCCAGCCAAAACATAGGAATGTTATTAAGAAACAACAAGAGAACTCCGTAACTATAGAAAGCATAGAACTGCCCAACGTAGAAGCGAACATCACACATATAACTATCTGGTAGTTTCTGAAGCGAGCGACATCAAATCAACAGAAAAGAAAGATGACATTTGAAGATTATACATGAGAGAAACACGAGAACTAGTTGTACTTAATGTATATTATAGAAACATAAGATGAGCAAATAATTAGGTAGTATCCCTCGTAAGATACTCGGACCCCTTCATAGGCTGAACAAAATACGAATTCAGGTACCTAGATAAAAAAAACTAGAAACCTAATGACCATGCACAGTGCACTACACGTGAAGTATGATATTGACAGACTCTATCTAAAAAGGAAATAAGATGGGGAAAAAACTGGTAAATATTGAAAACTACATTGATGATAGGGAAAACAACTAAAAATGTACATAAGCCAAAATAAAAATAGGAGGTATATACTACGAAATATCAAATGCAGAAGCGATCCACAGGCGAATGTGTATCCCACTCAGGGGAGATGATTATAACGCTGTTAGTTTTTGCAGTTTTTGTTTTTGCATAAGGGTGTCGTCATTCTCTCACATAGAGTGCACGGTATTCCCAAATGATCATCTATCTGATACTGACCAGTCTCACCATTGGTTAACTTCGGTGATCTAACAGAAACTGAGCGTTAGCGTTAATGAAACATAAATACACTTATGCCCTGATATAAAATAAATAAAATAAATTCCACCATAAGTTTATACGCGCGACAGATCAGGTCACACACTTCAACTGTTCCACGTATATTCATCCTCTATGCTTTGCATAGTTATAGATGCGGATCTTTTTTTCCCTCTACAAAATTGTATTATTTAGCCTCTCTTCAGTCGCTGCCTTTTTTTTTAGATCTGAAGTTTATATTCGCTCTTTGACGTTTGCCTAGCAACTTGTATTTCCATTTATTTCTAGCGCTATTTTGTTTGGTATGTCTTATGTTTGATTCATTTGTTCGAAGTGAACATATGAGTTCTGTGCACATTGCAAGTTCCATCGTGCTTGTCATGAAGTTGGCGGGATTCTTAATAGTTACAATCCCGTTTGTTATCTGTGTGAATCAAAAATGAATCCTTTTCGATATACTGAAATAAAATGAGTAGCATAAACTTTATGGATTTCAGTGTTCGGACTGGCTTCCTCATCTTGACTGCCATGCTCACAACGTTTCGGTCGTTCTACCCTCCAGCCTTCATCAGGTGTATCGAACTCGGGAACCGTCTGTCTGGATTCTCAAACCTATCTTTTTATTGTCACGAGGGTACCATGCTCGGATTCCATGTTTTGGCTCTGGGACACACTCGTTAGTTCTCTGTTGCTTTCAGTTCTGCTGCCGCTGTCGCTTAATGTTACTTTCACTGCCTTCGCCCACGATGTAACTTAGCACCTCCAGATGACTTTCAACTTTCGTACCTACGTCTTAGACCTCATGGCCATGTGACAATTAGGAATCAATTTTTGGTACTGTTAAACCCATGTTTGTTATTCAAGGTTTCCTTTCTCTATAAGAGATCACCAAATCGTATTCAGCTCCATGTTTGGTTTGCTCAGTAGGTCGTCATGTCCGAACATGTGAGCTGTTTCCTTAAGTTTCCTCACTTTCCAGTGAGACTCGCTGTTTATTAGGACATCTGATGAAGGCCGGATGGCAGAACAGTAGAAACGTTGTGAGCCTGGCAGCCAAGCTGAGGAAGTCAGTTTGAACACTGAAATCCATAATGAAAACACCTCATCTCAGAAATACTGACAATTACGGTAGCATAAACGTATTTAAATAAATGAATGTGTATTGTGATGTTATATTGATGCTGTAATTTTTGTATGTGTTTAAATGTCTTACTTTTAATGTGTGTGTATTAAGTTGGTTGCGAAAACGTCTATATAAAAAAAAATAATTCACCCGAAACAAGACATATTACCACTGAGATGTAAGGGGATTCTGTAGATTAGGGGCCATATTTTTAGGGGGCATCTTAAATAAGGAGTTTAGCAGCGAGATGTTTGTTTACATTACTTTTAAATTTCTGCATGTCGGTACAGTGAGAGAAACAGGAAGCAGGAAGAGGATTTCACATAGCTAGCAGTTCTGTGAAAATAAGCTATTAGAGTAGTGGGTCCTCCGGCATCTGGGTTCATCCGCAGTGAATGGATGTGATCTATCTTATTGTCGGGTGCATTTACATCGAGCGGGCACCAGAGCAACAAGTTCCGCGGAGCACATTCCATTGAAGTACTTGTAAAACAAGCACATGAATCCAACATTGCAGCGATGAGACAGCGGCTGAAGCTTGGTGAATAGTGTTGGAACTATCTGATTACGGACTCTTTTTTGTACCCTGTCTAAGAGTTAGAGACTCGTTGATGGTGCACCAGCCTAGATTTTACAATTAGGAAAACATTTCGTTTTATTATTCTGGGAATTATTTTGGGGGACACACATCATTACTTCTCTTGTTACATTTCAGTTTCTACTGGCTCAATTGATTTTGTATCGGGCGAGGGGGACATAGGGTAGTATCTCTTTCACATACTAGAAAAATAATATTTAAAACTAAAGCGTGACAAACAGAACGACGGGCAGGGTTTAGTATAGAGATGCATCAACGCATCTAGATAATTATACGTCCATTCAATTTGGAACTAGAGCGTGACAGATGGACTGATGAAGGGGCGAACTAAAGCTCTTATAGAAATAGTTGAGCGTATTTAAAATTCAAACAATTGTCCATTAAATCAGTATATTTAGTTATATTGATTCTATATAAATGTTAAGCGTGAAAGGTCGACCAGCAGTCAAAACATTTCATCGAAATGATTGAGCGCATTTAACATAAGAGCCTTCTATTTAATCGAAGCGTTTCAAACTTCAGCGATGGAAAAAACGATAACGCTATTTCACACCTAAGCGTGAAAAATAACAATAATGAAATGTCAAGCATATGCGCGGGAAATTACGATAATGGTATTTCAATCTTAAGCATTGAAAACTATCTGAAGTTCTATTTCAAATTCAAGCGTGAGAAAACAACGATGATTCTATTTCGAACGTAAGCATGAAAAAATAATCAAAATTCTATTTAAAACTTAAGCGTGACACAAAAAAAATGTTATTTCAAACTCAAGCGTGAGAAAAGAAAAAATAATGCAATTTAAAACATATTCGGGAAAAAATAATGGAAATGTTATTTCAAACTTAAGTGTAGAAAAAATAATGGAAATGTTATTTCAAACTTAAGTGTGAAAAAATAATGGAAATGTTATTTCAAACTTAAGTGCGAAAAAATAATGGAAATGTTATTTCAAACTTAAGTGTGAAAAAATAATGGAAATGTTATTTCAAACTTAAGTGTGAAAAATAATGGAGATGTTATTTCAAACTTAAGTGTGAAAAAAAATGGAGATGTTATTTCAAACTTAAGTGTGAAAAAATAATGGAAATGTTATTTCAAACTTAAGCATGAGAAAACAACGAAAATGATATTAAAAACGTAAGCGTGATAGACTAACTGAATGTTAATTAAACTTTATGCTCACAGACCAAGGAAACTGCTATTTTAAACTGAAGCGTGACAGACAGTCCGATCTCCTGACCGACGACCAGAGCTACACATAAAGATGCCTGGACGCAACTAAAAACTGCAACTGGCGAAGAATAATGGGCGGTTTTACTTCGGATAGAAAATATTCTTCTGTTTCCATCTTTTACGGAATATCGATTGTCATGCGACGGAACGAGCTCAAAGGATCGAGCAAAACAGAAAAAAAGGGGGAAAAAGTAAAGACTATAAAAATACATCGATGATGAATCAAAAACGGACATGTAAGGACTAATCGATAATAAAAAATATTAATGTGGAAGAGGAAGATTAAAAGGAAATTTAAAAATCAATTTTCCGAATGGCCAAGACGTAGATCCTTCGCGGAATTCGTCACGAGTTCTAAGTCTCTGCAGAGGCTTGTCCTGGTGATATTATTGACGTTACGATAATTAAGTGGACATAGTGCAAAATGGATTTTAGTGACGAATATTCTGAATCGCCACCTGCAGAAGCATCTGTTTAAGGAGAGGGGATTTGCTGACTAGTCTTTTCAAGAGTATTGTTTGCTGTCTCAGTGTATTAGGCGATTTCTCAAGCATTCGAAATAGTTTATTTTACTTTCGCTTTTGAAACGATGTGTAGAAAAATATTATAAACGAGTGATCTTATATAAAAGGTAAAGTCAATTCTCCCATGAACTTTTGTAATCAATAGCCTTCTTTTACAACAATGTACATAAACAAGTATGTTTCGTTAGTCATACAAGGCACACATAGGTATGTTTTTTTAAAAAGAAAGTCTCATTTCCTATCGATTTCAGCGAATTTCATATTTAATCCGATACAAAGTTTTGCTAATATTATAAAGGGTGCTGAATGGAATAACAATCGCTCAGTCCTAAATTCTAATAATGCTGCCAAAATCATCGGTTGCTAATTCAATAACAGGCGATTTCTTCAATATTAACCATTGAAAAAAGGATGCATTTTATTCTGTACTTTCTTCCGTTGTCCTTGGCTTACGACTTTTGTTGACTCTCGAAAGAGAGAAAGAGAGAGAGAGAGAAGGAGAGGAGGGAGAATGGGGAGGGGATGAAAGAGTAAAAACCAGTGTGGTTTATGTATTTAACAGCAACATAATTTCATACCTGCCGCTGTGGGTCAAGTGGTTATTTCGCTGTACATACATAGTTTGTCAGTTCAAACCTAAGCTGGGGATTTTATTACGAAGTGTTTAGTTTCACTCTTTTTTTCTTCTTTAATCTACGTAATTTATGAAAATTGTAACCCCGAGCAACGCCGCCTAGCTGCACTAGTTTTTAAATATTAGCTGAATTGTCGAGTGTTTGTGGATACGCTTTTCTTTTTTTTCATTTCGGAATAATCTGTTACTGAGGTCACCATGGACGCATAAATACTATAGTGTACCACAAAATGTTTCATTTGTTTAAATTTTACAACTATATAGGGGGGTGATAATAATATGTTATCAGTAGAAATTTCTGTGGATGTTCGTCCTCAAAGTATTACTAACATAACAATAACCACATGAACGTAGTGCAAAGTTGGTTGTGGTTCCGATTATTATACATAGCTGTATTTACGAGCACATTCTGTAGTAACATAAACGCTACAATAAGCCTTTCTGTTTCGTAGGCGGCGTTGTATTGTGGGTATCAATCATCCAGATTGTCTTAGCATGACTAAACCTCGCGGCCATTATCCTTCTTTAGACAATGCCATCCGACAGCTGCTTGACCGCTTCATCGTACCTAATGTCACTCATAAGGTTTCGGTTGACCTGTTTCATATTGTATGCAGTGAGATGTCAGAGGTACCGCAAACAGGATAGAAACCGTAACCGATTTATTAGAATGAAATTATTTTAACTCTTCGGCTTTTAAAAATCTATGTTACGTAACGTAGTCTGAGTATAACAAACATCTGCATTGTTTTGTCCAGAAAATATTACAAACTTTCTAAGGAAGAATAATGGGTATAGGAAAATAGAACATACGTTCGAAAAAGTTACCGGGGGATTTTGAAGAGGGTCTCATTTCTCTGAAAAGATTCGTAAATAAATTATTAATATTACGATATTAATATAGCAATATTAATGTTACAATAAATGAATGGAAATAGTACCCAATAGATTTCGTCTTTGACGCTGAGCCTAAGCAGTAGTTACATAGTTGAATATTTTGAAATACCGGGTGCTGTAGGTGAATTATTCAATCAAGTTTATAAATACATTGCTTGGAATGTGATCGGCGACCGACTTGTGTCCTGCCATGCAGACTGTTCTGGCTGTCTACTCCGTTACAATATCAAATACATTATCAACAATTGTTTATTGAAAGGTCTACATAGACACCTGCAAAGTGAAAGCACTGTCATTTTTATTTGGACGTGAGGTGACTGATTTTGTAAAACTTGAATGACCCTATATCTACAGTTATACGACTTGTAGTTTTTCGGGGGTTGTTGATTTTCGGTCCCTATCTTGGGTAAAATGTGAGAGTCACCTGTATATTCAATACGTATAGTGTGTACTTCAGCTGGCGGACACGTTTGCCAGAAGGAACGCGATTAATCAATATTTGTTATAAACGCCGATAGCAACAACAAAAAAATGTAAACTTTACCATATTGCTTCAAGGTCAGTGCGCTTGCCTGTCCTCATGAAAAAAAAGTACCATAAAATCAGAGATACTTGAGCCGGCATTCAGAAACGAAGAATCTCGTTTCTATTTGCTTTATTGGAATATTTCTTTATCTTTTTCCTTTGGTCCCCTTCATTAATTCAATTATTCCATATCTCTTATTCTTTAGAATCAACCAAGTCTAATATATTTACTCGATACTATTCTATAGGCGCTTCGATCAGTTCTGGGGATCAAGGAGTTCTTTTCTTTTTATTTGCGTCATCTGGAACTTCATTTTTTTTTCTTTTTGAAAGAGCATTTTTTAAAGCCTGCCTCGAGATATGGTCACACAATTACAGGATCAGACAAAGCTGCAATTGGAAATAAAACATTCAGTTCGAAGATGTCACGTGACCGAGGTACCAAATGTGCGAGAAATATACATAATAAGAAAAGAAAACTAAATGTTAAATTTCTTTGATCTCAAATGTAATACATAAAATTATGTCGGTCGGATTTTAAAAGTTGGATCCAAATAGTATTTCAGCTAACAAATCATATGTGATTATTACCAGCCAATTTTCATTAGGTATCGTTGTGCCATGTCATTTGCATTAAATTAACGAACTTAGCTACAATTATTTTTAAAAATATTCATGCTGGTTCGGTAGTTTGCTAATAGGTAGATATAATTAAACAAACACCTGAAAGGAAAAATGAGCTATGGTGAATAAGTCTTATTCTTCCAAGTAAGAATTAGCGTTCCTTATTTGTTTATTTAACTTATATACTAAGCCTTACGAAAAAAGTGTGAGTGTAGAACATACACATGTTTACAAAACGAATGTGAATATAATGGATCCCGGGTAACGCTTTGTCGGCGCAGCGAGTCTATTATAATGTGGATTTTGAATCGGTCTCCAAGCAAAATTTTAAGGTTTCGTTGGCCTTCTTATGTCTAAGGTCACTGGATACTCTCCGAAGATGCTCTACGCGATGAGGAGAGTATAATGAAGTAATTGTTGCAAAATTTTCTACTACAGCTCGACAAAATCCGAGACGCTGAAAACCTGTCTTTGGAGACACAGAGGACCGGTATTATTTCGGAGATTTTGTTTCTCTTTTCCCAAGGTTTGAGAGTTCAATCTACTCTGTTCTTTCAGAGAAATACTATTCCAATGCCAATGCCAACAAAATGAAGTACGTTACTAAACCGTAACGTTGTAATTGATACGAATTGTGTTTTTCTAATGAATCATTATTAATTTAAGTTCGTAATCAGCAGCCCCAAGAATTAAAAAAACATATATAATTATAGCGAAACGTAGTGACCTGTTGTCACCAAATGCGATGGTCACGTGTTTTGCATATGTTTGCAGTCTCTATTTAATTACCTCCACAAAAGGACATAGCGAAACACAATGTAGGTTTTATATGTGGAGAAAATCCCGCTCTTCTACAAAGAGTCACTCAAGTAAAGGAAAAAATAAAAATTGTCTCAGTCTAAAAGTATTCCTCCTCACCGACTGAGGACAGAACAGATAGTGCAATGTGACCCAATCCCGAACGTCAAGTAGTATGGACATGTGTATGCAGTCTTGTGTAGCATCAATTACAATTCTGGATATAATGGATTTAAATATGCTTCAATTTAAGAGTATATGCTCCTAACCAGTAAGAGATAATATGAGTTAACCCCCATTGATATGTTTGGTTGTTACAATATAGAATTATTCTACTAGTCGCCCCTTAGGTAGTTAGCATGACTGTAACGCCCGTGGTGGTGCTTACCTGGTCGTATAGTTTGGTACGAATTAAGCAAAATCGTGTATCAAAAAGGTTTAGATCAGCGTTTACCGAATGATTATATTCCCCCTACCGCGGAAAAAGAGAATATGATTATTTTTTATGATCACAGCTTTCCAATTGGGTGTATGTGTGTGTTTTACGGCGTACCAACCATTTTGATTTATTAATGCTAATAGAATATCTGTTGCACACTTTATATTGTATATGGTACATTGACAAGACGTTACCGGTCCATTGGGTTGGATACGAAATTTGTGGCCACATACCATTTCCAACGATGTGCGAGCGTAACTGAATACAATAAATCCGGTGAGGATTTAAAATCTGCAGAGGCGATTTCCTTAATGCGCGGCGGTATATATCACCCATAATCAGAAACCCATTAAAAATTAAATGAGGGGCATTTACAGACGTACGTGCTCTCTTGCTTGCCTCTATTTACTTGCCTACACACGGAAATAGATACACGGTCGGTTTGACTAAGTCTCGATGGATTTCTCCGAGGACAGAAAAGATGACGTGTAGTATCAAAACAGATACCACACTTTTCTCTTAGTCAAAAAGCTAAAGATTATCTGGAATTCTTTTTCTAGATGTTCTATTTATATATTTGTTTTACTATTTATTTTTTAAATGTATCCTTGCATCTCTGTAAGCGTCTCTGTCTATCGGTGCCTCCTCCCGTTGGTCCGTCACTCTGTAAATAGTATTCTCATTGTAAAACGCGCAGATTAAATTCGCGTATAGTAACATAACCTGCTAACAATAAGTAATAAAAACATTTTTGTTATAACATTACATGCAAACAATCATCTTTACTTTTAATTGCTTGCTATTGTTTATACATGTACACTGTTCAATGGCAGAAAAGAGGATAAAAATTGAAATCCTCTGACATAGATTCAGTTATCAGTGCGGAAATTCAAGATCCAGTGGCAGATCCGGTTTTACATGATTTAATTAGGCACCATATGGTTCATGGAAACAGAGGTTCACTCTGTCTCAAAGATGGACACTGCAGTAAGAGCTTGAGTGAAACTCAATCGGATACAAATGGCTACTCAAAATATCGACGACTATCTCCTTTAGCTGGAGGTTTTGAGACGACACTTACCCTACCTGCAAACATAACAGTTCCTGTAGATAACCGATGGGTTGTACCACATAATAAACTGCTTTGTGAGATTTTTGATGCGCATATCAATGTTGAATATTGCAACAGCATGAAATCAATAAAATACATTTGTAAATATGTAAATAAGGGTAGTGATCAAGCTATCTTCACAATTGAAAGTAATGCTCATGATGAAGTTAAGAGATACGATACGGGACGTTACATATCAACCAATGAAGCCATTTGGAGAATACTTAACTTTCACATACATATACATCATCCCCCCCCCCCCCAGTTATTCACCTATCAGTTCATCTAGAAAATGGACAGCGTATATACTTTACTGAAAGTACTGCAGCAGATAGAGTTGCAAATCCACCTTCAACCACTCTAACAACTTTCTTCACATTGTGTCAAACATATTTTTTTCCACGTACACTTTTGTACTGAGAAGTTCCAGTTTATTATACCTGGGACACTAAAACTAAGGTCTTCAAGCGACGGTTACAGGGTAAGCCAGTTCCAGGCTATCCGTGCGTTAAAAGAACAGAAGTTTTGGGGCAGGGTATACACCATGCATCCAAATCAATTTGACTGCTTCTGTTTGAGAATGCTTCTACACAATGTTAGAGGTTCACAGAGCTTTAATGACCTAAAAACGATCAATCGTCAAGTTATGACTACATTCAGGGATGCATGTAGTGCACATGGACTACTTGAGGATGATAACCACTGGGATGCTACATTACAGGAAGCATCTATATCTGAATCTGCCGACAATTTGAGACATTTGTTTGCCATCATGTTGACATCATGTGCAGTGTCTCATCCGAAACTACTTTGGGATGCACACAAATAAGCTTTTAGTGAAGATTTCCTTCTTAGGAAACACAATCAACAGCCTGAAGTTGATATAACATTTTAAGACGACATCTTCAATATGGCTTTAGTTCATATCGAAGATATGACTTATAAGATCAATGGTAAACCACTCACAAAATTGGGTCTTACCTCACCTAATCGATCTAATACACATCCGGTCATTACTGCATGGACGCGTGAAATTAGTTATCAACCTCATGAGCAAGCATCAATTGTTCGAGATGGTATCGCACGACTAAATAATGAGCAAATTCATATTTTTCGTACTGTAGTTAATACTGAAGAAGATCAGCAAGGTGGCCTTATATTCCTTGATGCACCCGGAGGTACTCCTGGTGGTAGGACAGCTCACTCCACATTTAACTTGCCATTATCTAACAAAAGATGCTGATCCAATTTGTCAAATAGAAAGAGGGTCAGATTCAGCAAAAGTCTTACAGAATTGTTCCTTCGTCGTATGGGATGAATGTACAATGGCACATAAACAAGCGGTCGAGGCTCTAGATAAAACATTGCGTGATCTCAAGAGACGTGATGCTGTTATGGGTGGCATAACAATATTATTATCAGGTGACTTCCGACAAACGCTTCCTATTGTTCCACGTAGAAGTCCCCCTGATGAGCTTAATGCTTGCATTAAATTGCCATATTTGTGGAAGTACATTAAAACTGTAACGTTCACTTTTGTGGATTCCATTCTCGATCGCGTCCAGGCTGTACAATACCCTACATAATTTTTAGATTCATTAGAATTGCCTGGTATGCCAACACACAGCTGAAAGCTGGATGCCCAATTATGTTACTCCGGAATCTTCATGCTCCAAGGCTATGTAATGGAACGAGACTGTGTTAAATGCATGCAACCTCATGTGATAGAAGCTGTAATACTAACTGCTTTGGCAAGGGGCAAACTGACATTCCTTCCCAGAATACCCATTATTCCGTCGGATTCTGCAATAAAATTTAAAAGGCTTCAGTTCCCAGTTAAATTGTGATTTGCCATGACAATTAACAAGTTCCAAGGACAATTTAAATCAGGCTGTTATATTTCCCCGGGCAACGCCGGGACACGGGTCCTGCTAGTATATAATATAATAGAAAAGGAGAGGAAAGAGAAGGGTATGAGAGAGACTGTTAGGAGTTTCAACAGAAAGAACGAAAACAGATAAAAAGAGGTATATATAATATATATATATATATATATATATATATATATATATATATATATATATATATATATATATATATATATGATATATGATATATATAATATGATATATATAATATATAATAGAATAGAAAAGGAGAGGAAAGAGAAGGGTATGAGAGAGACTGTTAGGAGTTTCAACAGAAAGAACGAAAACAGATAAAAAGAGGTATATATATATATATATATATATATATGATATATATAATATGATATATATAATATATAATAGAATAGAAAAGGAGAGGAAAGAGAAGGGTATGAGAGAGACTGTTAGGAGTTTCAACAGAAAGAACGAAAACAGATAAAAAGAGGTATATATATATATATATATATATATATATATATATATATATATATATATATATATATGATATATATAATATGATATATATAATATATAATAGAATAGAAAAGGAGAGGAAAGAGAAGGGTATGAGAGAGACTGTTAGGAGTTTCAACAGAAAGAACGAAAACAGATAAAAAGAGGTATATATATATATATATATATATATATATATATGATATATATAATATGATATATATAATATATAATAGAATAGAAAAGGAGAGGAAAGAGAAGGGTATGAGAGAGACTGTTAGGAGTTTCAACAGAAAGAACGAAAACAGATAAAAAGAGGTATATATATATATATATATATATATATATATATATATATATATATATGATATATATAATATGATATATATAATATATAATAGAATAGAAAAGGAGAGGAAAGAGAAGGGTATGAGAGAGACTGTTAGGAGTTTCAACAGAAAAAACGAAAACAGATAAAAAGAGGTATATATAATATATATATATATATATATATAATATATAATAATAAATATTTGTTATTGTTTATTATCTATATACGTATACGTTTCGTCCTTTTTTAATCGGGACTCATCAGCATAATAGAGATATGACTATTCACTACCGGTCATGCGATTCGAAACCCCGGATTACAAGTATTTTGCAACTCAAATCCGACGCCTTAACCCCCCACGGCCAATTAAAAATAGCGAATAAACGGTGATAATTTTAAATTTTAAAGGGGAAAAAAACTAGACACATTATAACTTACTTCGACCTAGATTGGTCTCATCAGATGTATAACCAACATCATTTAGAACATAAATGATGAGAAAATGTTACCACCGTTTTTAAAGTAAAGAAAAAAAAGAAAAATTCTAGTGTTTAATAAAGGTATAAAACGTTGTTTATTTTTTTCAGTTTCAGTTGATTTTTTTTTTTTAAAGATAACTTTTTCTTTTAGTACAACGATTTATTTATCCATCGCATCATTTCGAAACCCTCTTTTTTATTTGTGCGGGATAATTCCGATCTAGCTATTTCACCCCTTTAATCTACTATAATATCTCCATGTGTGATTGCACAGTAACCACCCGGAGGGAGGTTCCACGCGCACTGCATCGGCGGGTCTCGTGCCCGGCGTTCCCAATTTTCGCATCCATCAACTCGTAGCAAGCCGACATTGGCCTTTTCGAGACAATCGTGGCCAAATTCCGTCCCGTGACATTTCATTCGGCTCACTTGGTTAACCTCACGACCAAGAATCAAATTATAAAGCCCTCGATCATCACTCCCATCGCCGAACCTTATAGACTCTAACATTAACTTCCTTTTTGTTATTATTATTTTCCTTACTTTATGGTTGACAAGCTAATATCACTTTCCTGACGCATCTTCCCGGAGAGATAGGTGCCTGGGAAACGGCTTTTCTATTTACGAGTATAAATAAATCGATAAATAGTTACGAAGAATTCTACCCGACATTTCTAGCGGTAGGGTGTATACATGTGCAGTCTCGGGTATCAACTCTAAATATGTTAGATTACGGAGAACAGTGACATTGGTATTATAAAGACAAATACTGTTTCTCTTCTTTTGTATGTACATAGTCATAGGTCAGTTTGTAACTGGGTTCGAATCCTTCGACCGACAGTAATTATAATCTCCTACACTGAAGATTGCGTCAGCATGAAACACATGTGTCTGTAGGTTTATATGACAATATTGTTACAGCTTTCTTTCAACAAGGATCTGCCTCTTTAAGAGAATTAATAATAAGCTGTCAGTCTAAGCGTAATACAAAGTTCTCGTTTTCGCCGTAGAACACTACTATGACTAGCTTACTTTGTATGTCAGCTGACTTAACATTATATAGCATTTCATTTTCTTCTTTCTCACGGTAATTCATGGTGGCCGAGAGGTTGAATACCAGGCTGCAGAGTCAAAGGTGGCTTAGTGACTGGGCTCGAATCCTTCGACCGGCAGTAATTATTATCTTTAAACGCAAGTGTCGGTAGGTAAAAATAAAAATTATATATATATAAGACGTCGGAATTTGAGTTTGAAACATGATTCGTGTTTCGGGGGTTGACTCCGTCGACTGGTATGAATAATTCTTCTCTACACTGACGATTCTACGTGTGTAGATAAAAACAAATATTTATTATCATTTGTCGCCAATAAAAATCTAGGCTGGGCTCTGTAGTGAGTAGTTTTAACACAGCCGTTATCGTGGCTTAAACGCATGGTCCTTTCAGTAGTCGAACACTTTACGACGGCTGCCTTCAAATACGATTTATCTCTCGATGATTTACCAGATTGTTGATAACGGCCGTGTGTGCTAAGACGTCGGAATTTGAGTTTGAAACATGACTCGTTTTCCGAAGTTCAAGTCGGTCAACCGGTATGAATAATTCTTCTCTACACTGATAATTCCCGTAAGGATGAAACGTATATGTATGTAGATAAACACGCATATATATATATATATATATATATATATATATATATATATATATATATATATATATCATAAGTTATTTGACAAAACCAATAAAATGCTCGATCGAAGGTTCTGAAACGCTAATATAAATTATTTTATTGAAAAACTATGCATTACAGTGTCTCTTGTGTGTACCCGGGTTTCATCGATCTGGTCATGTTGAAGATTCCGAAACAAAAAAAACGGGCAAGATAAAAATCACCGGCGGTATTCATTTTTTGTGGCACCCATAAAGGAACATTATAGCCAAGATATAATGATATTAAACTTTATATGAAAACGCCTTAAACTTAAGGTGTCTTCAGAAGAAACGGGGTATCGTGCTAGGATCTAATAACTGTGAACAAGTTCCATGTAAGTCTGAAATATTTGCATTTTTAAATGGAAGGTTTTGCCCATATTATTTCTCATAAAACCCTTTAAAATGCTACAAATAAATTGGAATTTGGAGAATATTTATAAATTGATGACCAATACCTATATTTTAAATTTCATATAAATCGGAGGTATCTGAATTTTCACGAAGAACTCCCAACTCCTTTGCGTAAAGCTAAATAATACTAAATATAGGCACATGTGGATACATTATGCCTAGCAGATCTATTGTAAAATTTATAACGATTAGTTAATTAGTTTAGCGTTGAATCCTATACCTAGAAATATAAACACACACACATACACACACACATATATATATATATATATATATATATATATATATATATATATATATATATATATATACGCAGCATTATTCTTGTAGACATACAAACTTAAACCATCACTAAATATGTATAAAATACATGTTCTTTACTTGATACCCATCCCTTAAGATGATTCTGGATGCCTTCTAAAGTACTAAGGTCCATAACAAGTATGGTAAATACATCGGCCAGTTCCCAAAACTATTAAGGAATTTAGAAAAGATCAAAGAAAAGACATGCAAACAGAAATTAAATGAAAGATATATATATATATATATTTATTTTTCTTATGTTTCCGCTTTTGCTGGAGATGGGGCATCCTACCGGATGCCAGATATTCACCGGCTATTTCAGACACTCCAGCCTAGAGATCTTGTTAAAATTCTAAGCGTCCCTTTAAGTGCAATTGTTTGTATTTCTCTTGCACTTGGTTCACTAGGTATACTCGCCAGATAGCTTTTGAAATTCTTTTTCATAGTCTTGTTGTTCCTATAATTACTGGTATGATGGAGATTTTCCTAAGATTACAGTTTCTATTCATGTCGTACATAAGACCTTGGAATTTCGTAATATTTTCCCTTTCAGCTCTGTTTAATCCTGCATCATTAGGGACACTGACTTCAACTAGAGTTGCTACGTTCTCCCTTTTGTCCCATATTACGATGCCAGGTTAAACAGCTCCGTTTTCTATATATGTAGCTGTAGGGATTGCATAGTAATAGTGGATGGTGTATAAATTATTTCCAACTGTTCATTCTGGTATATTCTCCCAGCACTTGCTGCTCTACTGGATATTCAATTATATATATATATGATCATGACTGTGTTTTAAAAATATATACGAGAGTATGTGTAGGTATAAACGGAAATAATTAAAATAGAAATAGATCTAAATTTCAGTAAAGTGAAAAAACTCATTCTTATAAATTATAAGGATATTAAAAGTGTTTAGTTAACTTTCTTATGAATTATTTTATTAATTATAATATCACTATATTTAAATTGAATAAATTTGGTTACTTTGAAAATGATATTATATCATACAGACAAAAGAAGATGGCGGAAGATCTTGAGCTGGTTGGGTGTGTGTAATTCAAGCTTGCTTATATTGCTCTGTAACCACATTGAGTTCTCTGAAAGAAGTGAAGCTGATAAAACCATCAATTTCAGACACCATACTATATATATATATATATATATATATATATATATATATATATATATATATATATATATATATATACATTTGGATATCCTTGAGGATACTGTCTAATGGCCGAATCAAGATCGTTGTTCGGTGGGGAATAAGCCAATGAATCCGCCATTATCGTTGCTGTACCAAGTACTTTCCTGATTCCCAAAGAGATGGCCCCAGATGGGCTCGAAAGTACTTGGGACACTTTGTCATTAAATAATCCGAAAAGAGTTGATATGCCGTCAAACAACAATCACAGCAATGATTATAGAAATTTCATCGGCTAATTCCCGATCGAAAGAAAGACCCTGATTCGGCTATTAGAAACGACCATCACAAAGATATCCAGACATAAATTAGCTGTTTTATTCAACGATATCTGTCTTTAAGAGAAAATGCTGCCTTAATATATATATATATATATATATATATATATATATATATATATATATATATATATATATATACTAAAAAGCTTTGTATCTCAAATATAAATTTTATCACATAATGTTATATAATAGCTCAATAGTGTAGGACTAGAGCTGTACTAGAAAATATTTTAATCTAATTCAAACGACATCATTTTTTACCATTTTAAAAAAAAAATAATTTCTTTATTTGTAGCATAAAATTGTTTCGTCTTACCACGACTTTTTAGTGAAATTAGTTAGAATTTGTTCCCTGAGTCTGTGTGCTTATAATAACATTAAAATATGCCCTCTCTCTTTCTCTCTCTGTGTCTCGCTCTTTCTTTATCTCTCTCACTCTTTCTCTCATATATGTATATATATATATATATATATATATATATATATATATATATATATATGAATATCTATGTGCAACGTTCATTTTTAAATATGTAACACATACATTAATGTACAATTTACAACTTTGACCGAAACGGTCACAAGCCCATCTAATATGAATGATGCATTTATATCTAACACTTTTCTTATACACACCCATACACACACCAACACCCATATGTATGTATGTATGTATATATGTATGTATGTATGTATGTACGTATGTATGAATACATTGATAAATTATATATATATATATATATATATATATATATATATAGGTATGTGTCTATCAGTCTGTTAATGTCTGTGATTTAGGTTTGATAATGATCTCACTGTCTCTACCTGTCTATCTGCAGGTGTGTCCACACACACACACACATATATATATGCATATACATATATATGTGTATGTGTGTATGCATATATATATATAAATATATATGTATATACATATACGATTAGTATATCTGGAAATGTATGAGTCATTACTTTCTAAAATTGCGAGATATTTGTTAAAATATTCTGCAGAAAAACTGCTTTTGCACTAGACAAAAAAAGATGGAGATTAATAAGCAATACAAAAACAAAAATAATAATATATGAAAATATGAATATGCAGAACGATGTAAAATCCCTTTGTCGCCATATTGAACCTAATGGATGGACTATCGGATCGATAGTAGCGCCATCTGTCGATGACAGTTTCAAATAATTCATCGTATCTGAGAAAGTTCAGATTTAACGTGAACCGAAAAGCTGTGCTAGGCATTTTCGGTAGCGGCTAATGAAATAAGTATAAATGATGGCGAAACAATGGCGTCGAGGCAAATAATTTAGAATCAGTCTAGTTTTGGGCTTTTTTTTTTCGCCGTATCAATAGTTTTCTGGTTATTTAATGACGAATAGACACAATTAAACGGTCTATTGTATGGCATTTGTTGAACACAAGTTGCTATTTTACTGAGTGGTGAAAGTGAACATTTATGCATTTACAAACAGTATATGTTCATAACTAGACACACGGTATAATTAACACTGCATAACTCTTATTCCAAAGAAACATAATTTATATCAAACGCAATAGAATGAGATTCTCTACCTAAGTAGAATTTTTTTTAATGGTTATAAAACTTTATGTTACATCTTTTCTTCTATAAAATCTGTCTCCTCCACATTCGATATTTAATGTCAACAAGACAGCTTTTATAGAAGAAAAACGTTTTGACGTAAAAAGTGATAGAAACGTTAAAACATGGGTAGTTAGGTAGAGAATTTTATTCTACGGCGTTTGATATAAATTACGTGATTTTTTATTTACGAGTTATTGGGTTATTTGTATTGATATTCTGATCTTAGATATTATTCTTACAACGTTTCTACTAGACCATATTGATTTATTTTGATATTTTAAAATGCAAGACTGTTTATTTACCATTGTTGTGATACTGCAATTTACATCGAGAGAAAATGTTATTTTTCTTTCATTTGCAAAAAAATCCTCTTTCACAATTTACCGATATTCGTATTGAATCGAATGAAAATAAACGACATATATAACAATACTAGTTGAAATACATGTCACGGGACAGGTTTACGATACTGAGATAACATTGTAGGCGATAATACATGTGAGTCATGGTATAATTATTTTGTTGTTTTCTACCAAATGTACATATTAATTCTTTTATACTTTCGGATTTTTTTAGATGAGAATTGATGATTTTCATTATTTAGATTATTTCGACTACTATTCTAATCTTGGATATTACTCTCACAGCGTTTCGGTCAATATAGTCTCCTAACTTCTTCTAATCTTGTAAAATTCAGGACATGCACACGTGGCGTAACGAGTAAAAGTCTTAAGTCACTGTCAATTCTAAATGACAGTCATCTGAAAGTTGAAGGTTTAATACTCACTACAGACGATACTTACTAATACCAACATACACATTACTTATTTTAAACGTCTACCAGATCATAGGCGACGGGAGGAGAACAATCACCCCCTGGGATCAAATAAAAGTTTAAATTTGAAATTCCGCATATATTACAGTGTTCGACTTAAGACTTCCCGAGTTCGTCCATGTGCACCAGAAGAAGGTCGGACATTACATCGGTCGAAACGTTGTGAAAAAAATATCCAAAAGAGAACAGTAGTCCGAATAATCCAAATAATATAAATTATCCATTCTCATCTCAAAACATACAGAAACTTATACACAATAAATTTGATAATATTTGTACTCGATTTAGAGGGTCGCTAGTCTGCGTGGGAATCCATTGGTTAGACCACGCACAACAGAAATTGTAACATTTAAATTGAGAATTGGAAGCTATATAATAGTTCCGATCTAGCAACCCTTATCATACCTAAAATCAAAGGGAGGTAATTCATCTACAATCGACGATTAATACAACTATAATTATATATGCAAATAAGAATAAGACAACAATTGAATTTATTTTATCACCAAGGTTTTTACAAAAATATTATTTAACAGAATGTGTAGAAGAAACCATGCAAAAAGAACAACAGAATGCAGTTCTGCTAATTCCACGAATTTTACTTTGAATAAGTGAAATAGTTTTTTACAGAAAACTACAGTAAAAAATACATATTTTACGTGTATGTTTACATTATAAAAAAAAACGATCATAAAAAAGTCTCACATTTCATAGTATTTTAACCTTTCCAAAAATATTTTTGTGATAAGGAAACATGGAATTTCGCCGAGGTACTGAGTAAATATTGTTTAGAGAATTTCAGCTAAGAAATGCGGATACCTCAGATTTCTTAACAACTGTCCTTCATTTGAAGCGAATTTTCTACGAACATTCTTTCTTGAATTTTCGTTTTTCATTTTTGTTGTGAAAATTATTTTTGAAAATTCATTTTGAGATATGTTTTTGAGAATTCCTTTATTTAAATGTACTTTGAAAATTACTTTATGAAGATTTTTATTGAAAATTCTTCTTTGAGAATTGTGTTTTGAGAATTCTTCGAAAATGGTTTTTGAAGAATTATTTTTGAGAATTCTTTCAGTATAATTATTATTCCGATTATTTTTTAATTTAAAAAATATTCTTTACAGAAAATTTTTTTTGAAAATTCTTCTTGGAAAATTCTTTTTTAGTATTTTTTTTAACTGAGAATATGCCGAACGCAAACATTAAAATAAAAAGAGGTTTTATTATAGGTTCATATTTCTCGAGAAATGCCGTAATTTACCTAATATTCATTAGTAGAATACTATCAGCATACGAATAAATGTTGCGTTCAGGTGAATTGAATAAGGACAAAAATGCACATTTGTTACGAAAATTGTTTATTTATTATTAATTCTTTTTCATAATTTCACCAATGTGTGAAATATCTTAAGAAACTATTGGAACAAATTGAAAATAAAAATGAGAAAAACTCTTTATTCACACCAAACAAGACACATTGTCACTAAGACGTAAATGACTAATGGTAAATTAAGGCTAGATTTATAGGAGAACTCTAAAGTAGAGAGCTGTGAAGCGAAATGTTTAATCACATTACATTTAAATTTCTGCATATTTGTAGTCGGGGAAACCAGACGCAGGGAGGAAATTCCAAAGACAAGTAGTTCGACGAAATAAGCTATTAAAGTAGAAAGCTTTCCGGTATCAAGGAATCTCTGCAGTGAAATGGTTGGGTTTTGCTGCTTGTTAGGTTCGTCGGGGTTATTTACGTTGAGGAGGGCACATATTAAACAACTGATGTACATGAATATAAGCTGTGTGGTCGGAGAGAAAAGAGACTAATTTGAAGTTGTTCCTTTTTTATTAGTATGATATTTCTGCAATATCCAGCAGATCCGTCGTTATTACTATGTAGCTGACGCTCGAGTATCAAAGCGGGGACCTTTAATGATTCCTGTTTGCTTGATTAAAAGGAAAAGCCACACGTAGAAAGATTGGGTGAATATGGTTGTTGTTTCTGTACGATGATGTTCATCTCCCGAGGACACTACCGGGTTCTAATGGCCTTGAAAACATGTGCATTGTCGTTGTAAAGAGGGGATGACGTAAACAAAAGCATGTGAGGGTACATACACTGCACTGTCATATACGCACAGGATATACTGTTATATGATCACATACAATTAGCTAGCAAAAAATGTGTTTGGATGGAAATGTTTTAGTGACACACTAAAGCTATGAGATGATCTAAAAGTGGAATTCGATAAAACAACGTGACTTGTAGCCGGAGGTTTATAGATCTATTTTTAACTAACAACTAAAGAAAGCAAGCTTTCGTTTCTTCTTCCTCATTTTAGTGGTGTACTTATTCTAACGTCTTTTAGAACTTGGCGTGCCTTTCTGCTTCTATCGTGATTCGACCCATCAGGGTTAATACCATCTAAATGAGGAAGAAAGGAAAAAGAAACTATAAGGCTATCTCGCCCGACAAAGTTGTTTTACAACGAAAGCTTGCCCAAAAAATAATAAATTAATTTTTCATTTAGATTGCACGTTGTGTTGATTTTCAAAATATTTCACTTAAATACATTTCCATGCGTGCCTCAAAGAAGTTGTCAATTTCCTTACTTAAAAAGCGCCCATCTGCGCATAACCTCGACCGGACTATACTTAATGAAAATGAAGAAGAAGAAAAGAAGAAACAAAAAACTATAATACAGTCTCGCCTGACAAAGTTGTTTTATAACGAAAGCTTGCCAAAAAAAATTCAAATAAATGAATTTTTCATGTAAACTGCTCGTTTTGTTTATTTTCAAAATATTTAACTTAAATATATATATATATATATATATATATATATATATATATATATATATATATATATCAATCTATATATATTCGTATGTTCATATATGGCTATGAATGTATCAATGTGTTAATATTTGTCTATTTATTCTCTCTCTCCCACTCTTCTTTGCATATATATATATATATATATATATATATATATATATATATATATATATATATATATATATATATATATATATATTTACATGTATATATATAACTGTATATATCTACACATGTATATATAAACATATATATATACACATAGATATATATATACACATGTATATATAAACATGTATATATATACACATGTATATATAAACACGTATATATATACATGTATATATACATGCATATATATACATATATATGTATATACATGTATATATATAGACATGTATATATATAGACATGCATATATATACATGTATGTATGTATATACATATATATATATGTATATATACATATATATATATATGTATATATATACATGTATATATATATACATATATATATATATATATATATATATATATATATATATATATATATATGTATATTGTGAAGTGAAATTGAGTGAAATATCGATAAGGCGGTAGACGAGCAATTCTGCTTTATTGATTATCGATACAAATCGAACAGAGGATTTACTACTTGATACCATTGATCGCAATATCTACTTGGAAAAAATCAAAAGCGATTAGCTCGTTAATCTCTCCTTGTATGTCTTATAGTTAATCCATCTCTGCATTTTTGACTTAACTCATCAAACGCCCGAAACCCCGTCAGTCGTCATCTTATTTCTTATCTTTCTTTCTTTTTTTTTGACCCGACAAATCAACCGAGAAAATCGGTACAAATTCTCGACCCATGACCCTTCCTTTCACGCTCTTCTGCCTGCTTTAACATAAGTTATCTTAATTCGCGTGGAAAACACTCGTCTTCAGTAGAGTTAGTCGTTAGAGAAAAACTGTCATCGTAATGTGGTGTATTTTCAGTAAACTGTACGTACAGTATAATATATCAGATTGAAGAAATATAAATTAACAATTATGTTCACTTGGTAATCATATATATATATATATATATATATATATATATATATATATATATATATGCAAGATCAAAACACAGTTTTTTTATCACTTTCACTGCTCGTGTAAATTAGCCGCCGACTCGCTATTTACAAAGTTAAATTCCTCTTTAATTATTAGCTAATTCACTATGGCCGAGGGGTTAACGCTCTTAACTACGAATCAGTAGCGATTTGTGATCGGAGTTCGAGCACGCCGACCGTTGAGAATTAACTTCCTGTACTTAAGATTGCGTTAGCATGAAACATCGATGTCTGTAAGTAATAAATAAATATGTATTTGAATAGATTTTTGGTGGTACAAAATGTTATTATACATTTAAATAAAATAAGTGGAGCCATCTTGAATAAAGGGCAATATCACAAGTAAAAAGTAAGAAGAGGGGAATTTTTTTTTTTGTTCATGTATAATTATCGAATAAAACAATTTAGAAGTTTTGTTACGAATAAAAGTGGAAAAAAAAACCCAACCCAAGGTACCTTTCGTCCGACATATTTTCAAGGGAGAACGTCGATTGAATATCGTTTTAAAGTAATAATAAAAAAGAAAATATGGTTTTTACAAGGGGAAAGAGAGAAAAAAATTATAAAGAATCATGGAAAGCAAAAGAAAAAAAAAACAACAACAAAAAAAAAGTAAAAAAAAGGGCACAAATCACAGGAAAGGAATGAACTTTCGCCAAAACCTTAGAAACAATCACGCAAAATAAAAAAAAAATGATAATCGACATACTGCAGGCAAAGTCTTTTTTTTTTTAGAGGTCTCTAAATAGATCTAATTCGTGAGCCAACTCCTTTTGCCTGCAGAGTAAGGGTTTTCGTCTGGTAACGCTCACGGCCTCCAGAACCTTCAGACGGTGTTTTGAACGGGCCTTGTGCACGATACGAAACCAATCATCGGTATAGTTCTCGCCACATTTTTTGTTATCGTATAGGTGCTGTTCAATAGATGACTCATGGACCTGTGAGCGTTCAAATGTACTTTGTAGACGTCCGGATCTTCGTTGCAAAGATCCAGCTACGTCTGTCGATGCCTTTCTCCTCAGAGCGCGTGAATTACGAAAACAAGCCGGGATGTGTTGGGCCACTCTCACTCCCAATCGTTGTACTGTACGACCGACATAGTACTACCAAGTACATTTGAACGCTCACAGGTCCATGAGTCATCTATTGGACAGCACCTATACGATAACAAAAAATGTGGCGAGAACTATACCGATGATTGGTTTCGTATCGTGTACAAGGCCCATTTTAAACACCATCTGAAGGTTCTGGAGGCCGTGAGCGTTACCAGACGAAAACCCTTACTCTGCAGGCAAAAGGAGTTGTCTCACAAATTAGATCTATTTAGAGACCTCTAAAAAAAAAGACTTTGCCTGCAGTATGTCGATTATCATTTTTTCTTCTATTTTGCGTGATTGTTTCTAAGGTTTTGGCGAAAGTTCATTCCTTTCCTGTGATTTGTGCCCTTTTTTTTCTTTTTTTTTGTTGTTGTTTTTTTTTCTTTTGCTTTCCATGGTTCTTTATAATTTTTTTCTCTCTCTTTCCCCTTTTAAAAAACATCTTTTCTTTTTTTTTTATTACTTTAAAACGATATTCAACCGACGTTCCCCCTTGAAAATGTGTCGGACGAAAGGTTGGGTTGGGTTTTTTTTTCCACTTTTATTCGTAACAAAACTTCTAAATGTTTTATTCGATAATTATACATGAACAAACACTTTTTCCCCTCTTCTTACTTTTTACTTGTGATATTGCCCTTTATTCAAGATGGCTTCACTAATTTTATTTAAATGTATATATATATATATATATATATATATATATATATATATAACTAAATTTCCTTGTTTTTGTGGTGTTTGTGTGTTTCCTGTAGAAAGAAAGCTTTAATAATCTAGATAAAATTTAAACTCTATTTATATGTTAATTTAACCAGTAAACACCAAAGTGGACTGTGAGGTCATAATCCCCTTAAACATTAAAATATATCTAATTTTTATGAAATTTATTCATGTGTATATAATTCTAAGGAATACAATGGAAGTTGTCTCAACTCTCTAATGCTATCCTAACCTAAGTGAGTAATGGGGGCACTAACCTCCTTTAAAACTTCAAAATAATCCTATTTTTATGAAATTTATATCATATATATATATATATATATATATATATATATATATATATAAATATATGTGGTAGACAATGAGAGTGGTCTTAAATATTTACTTTACCGCTATCTGCTGAATATATACTGGTTCCCACCTCTAAGAAGCACGGAGATAGAACCCTCCCCCTTAAACTTACATTACGTATATCTGATTTTAATGAAATTTAGATCATATGTATAAGACACCAATTCAGAGTGTTTTCAAACATTTCAGCTTATTCCGGCTATACCATAAGGCGAAACGAATAGGAAAGGTCAGTAAAAAGAAAGAAAATAATATGGTGTTATGATCATAGTAGAAAAGTTCATAGAAGTGATCTTCATTTAATCCCGAGCAACGCCGGGTCTTCTTGCTAGTATATCATATTTAAAATCACTAAGTTATTTAGTAATGTGTGAGTCTATCTATCTACCGATATTTCACTGTAAATGATGAAATATTTATATGAACTCGTCAATATTGCGTCCGTCTCAATGGTCGTTCTATGCGACTTTGTATCAATCGACCACAAACAAGTTTCAATGTGTATAAATATTTATATTTATATATTATTCTAATACAGTTATTTATATATTATTCTAATACAGTTTTCTAAGATATTTTTTCGATTTTTCTGAGAGTGTCGGAAAAAAAGAAAGATAGAGAGACAGCGAGAAACAGTGAAATAAAAAGGGGAAAGAGAGATAGAAGAAGAAAACGAAGAAGAAGAAAAAGAGAGGGTGAGAGAGGGGAGAGCAGATAAAAAGAATGGTTATTATTATATACTTCCTTCCCACAGCAGAAAGATGTGACACAAGGTCGGAGGGTGAAATTGGAAAGCGAGCGCCCGAGAAGTTGAGCACTCTGGCCTACAAAAACAGCCTGGGCAGCCCCGTCGCCATTCGCCGGTAGGGGCGCCTCAGGCGATTTGCAATAAACTAAACCCGCTCACAGGGTGAGAAGGCAAAGCCTGGGAGGGTGGACCTCCTAGAACTGCGTAGGACAGTACCCCAGAACGGCAGAATCATTATATATAATTGAAAATAGAAGACGTCATTAAGGATAACTTGTACTTTTTGTCAATTTTTCACAAAAAAATGATTTTCCCTGCTTGTGGCGTCATCCGCGCATACTGGATGATGTTAGAAGAGGAAGGCGGTCTCTTGTTTGCCAAGGTGCATACATACTAGGTGATGTCATCCCCCCCCCCTGTGCATTCAGGGTACCAAAGAAAAGTGAGAGACGGAAAAAGAGCGAAAGAAAGAGAAAGAGAGAAAGAGAGTAAAAGAGAGGGAAAAAGAAAGAGAGAAAGTGAAGAATAGAAAGAAAGAAAAAAAGAAAGAGAAGTGCGAGAGGAAAGAGAGAGTAATAGTGAGATATTGGAAAATATAACAAATGGTTTATATATAGACTTAAGTCACGAGTCGTCTCATATACTTATACATCTGGGAATCGTGCCTTTTTCCTTTCTTGCTTGGTCGTCTGTTTGTATCCGTGCACAATAAATGACGTCAAAATAGAGACCGAGATAACTAAATAAGATCACAAAAGGAGAAGGCAGTAAATAAATTGTTATTTATAATACTAGGAAGGGCGAATGACGCAAAAAATAAAAAGAGAGAGAAAAATTAGAGATAAGAGACTGAAAAAAGGGGGTGAGTGAAAGGGAGAGAGAGAGGGGGGGGGAAGACAGAGAAAAAGAAAAACAAATATGTATATATAGATATATGAGAGAGAGAGAGAGAGAAGATATGGAGATTGATTTGCAGTTCCGTGCTTTACACGTTCCTTTTCGCCACACAAGTAAAAGAATACCTATTCTTTTTTTTTTTTTTTAAACTTTTGTTCACTCCAACCAAGGCTAAACATCACTGATACGTAAGGGGCTACGGTGAATTCGGGGCATACTAAGTGGGCAGTTATGCAGCGAGATGCTTGTTCACATTACATTTAAATCATGCATGTCGGTAAAGTCAGGGAAACAGGAAAGTAATTCCAAAGGCAAGATTCTGAAGTTGATTCTTTACAGTGTAAAAAAAAAAGAAAAGCCGCACCTTCCTTAAGTCGAACCCTTTATCACAGCTGTAGAAGAGGTGGGCTACGTGGTAGTGCAAGAGCTTATCGACTAACAGGGCTCTGGTGAAACTCCAAGAGGGTCGGCATCAGGATCCGTCGTCGACTGGTCGTCTCTGCCTCTGCGTGTGGCAATCTAAAACGTGTCATGCGCGAAATCGCAAATCAATGGAACAGGATTGATAATGTTGCTTCCGTGCCATTCTTTTGTGTGTTCTGGACCAAACTTTCCCCAACTTCACATGTAACCACTGAGCCTTGCTGTTCCCCTAAGTCGGGGGTAAAAACCTTCAATCTTGCAGGTCAACAAATAGCTGTGACTAACCAGAAGGACTTCATGCAAACAAGACAATTTGGAGGAACGATTGTCGTTAGCTCTGTGCAGAACTCCGACTCGCTTAAAAACGGAATCTTCAACAGCAACAGTCGTAACTCGGAATTTTTATATAATTATGAAAACATCTTGGAATTCCTAAATATTTAATTATATATATATATATATATATATATATATATATATATATATATATATATATATATATATATATATATATATATATATATATATATATATGGGACGGATCAATCGGGTCATGGGTGAACTAATTTATACTGCAAAACTCCGTGGATCGTGTAATTTTCTTATCTGACTTATTCGCTCATCGTACATAAATATGACATCATAAGTGATGAATAGTAGTTGCCGAAAACAGTGGGCATGTATATTTATTTGAGAACAGCAGCAGGTGTAACTGCTGGTTGCTGCTGCTTTATCTGTAAATATAACAAAATTAGATATTTTATAAAATAAAAAATACTGCCTCAACGGGGTACGCAATTTTCATTACGGATTGGTTAGTAATTATTAAGGCCTTGGGGCTACTCGAGGATAAGGGTTAAATAGATCCTTAATTGGGCGATTATCGCCAACGCGAAAAAAATTGATTATCAAAGAAGACGGTTCAACAAGTATTTGTTTCCGTCAGACTTGAAGACAACCATGCTGTAGTCGGTTTAGAAGCAGACTTGTTGTCTCTTGTTCCACAGATTGGATGTTTTAGAAAACAACTTTGTTCATGGAAGTTCCGTTTGTTTCTGTCACAGAGAAAGAGAGAGAGAGAGAGATACAGAGAGAGAGAGAGAGCCAGACAGAGAGAGAAACAGATAGAGAGACAGATAGATAGAGAGACAGAGAGAGAGACAGAGAGAGAGAGAGAGAGTGATAGAGAGAGAGAAAAATACAGAGAGATAGAGACAGAGAGAGAGAGACAGAGAGGGAGATAGAGAGAAATATAGAGATAGAGAGATACAGAGATAGAGATAGAGAGAGGCAGAGAGAGATATATATAGATAGATAGAGAGAGACAGAAAGAGAGACAGATAGAGAGAGAGATAGAAAGAGAGAGATACAGAGAGAGATACAGATAGAGAGACAGAGAGATAGAGAGAGAGACATATATATATATATATATAGAGAGAGAGAGAGAGAGGGACAGAGAGAGAGAGAGAGGGGGGTACAGAGAGAGAGAGACAGAGAGAGACAGAGAGAGAGAAAAGTTTTTTGCTGTGGTTATTGAAGACGAGTGCTTGCTGAAAAATGTTTTATAGGGGGACTAGAGATTGAATATCAGTTGAGCGCCTATCATAAACATAACGATAGAGTATAGAGAGGCAAGGTCTCGTATATATATATATATATATATATATATATATATATATAAATTAGCTGCGGCGCCTGTCAAAGCATGAATTTCTAACACCTTTCTTTTCTGCACGTCAGTTATGATGATTTGTTTTTACTTTAATCGCAATAACATTTGTTTTAATTATTCAAGCGTATATTGATGATCACTATCGACACGGAAAACTGGAAAGCTATAGCAAAACACAACTTTCCAGTGTGAGATTCGAGCACATTAAAGATGCCATAAAACTGAACCGAAGGCGAATGCTTATCTATACGACTAGCGATCAAACAAAAATAGTTAATCTTTTTCACATTCTAAGACAGTTTCTGAGTTCGGAGTAAGGATTTGACTCTCCGCATAAATATAAAATAGTTCGATTGTCTAAAACCCACAAAGACAAATTTCATTTCTCATAAAAAGGACGTCAAATACGAACGATGAGTCGACTAAAAAAAACACACATTTTGACTTAGTTTTATCCGTTAATATATATTTTTTCTTACTGATAATTATGTTGTTCGGTCGGCTGATTATAGAAACTATTAAACGTATAAGGGAACGCTAAAATGGCGGAACATTTGTTTATAATTCTATTTTAACGTAATTTTAATTTTAAAAAATGAATTTCAAAAGAAGAACTTCTGACATCGATAAGGTGAGCAGGTCGAAGATGCTAATTTCAAATCTGCAGTTAGTTTTGCTCTTTGATCAACAGTTTAACCGTGATGCCGCAACACCCATATACACATACATAAAACCTTTTCTTTTTATATATAGATATACAGGGTCTTAAAAAGTCATTACTACTTTAAAATGTTCATAACATCAACACTATTTTTTCTGATGTATACAAAACTTTTACATTATGAACAATATATACAAATAATGTATATCATTCAACCGAATGTTCCTTACTTGCCACACAATTCTGCGAACAGCTAACGAATGATGGCATCACAGTTTCAAAATAAAATCCGGAGAAATTCTTATAGTTTAGGCTTGAAAAATGAAACTAATTAATTGTTTGTGTTTTTTTTCTTAAAGTTCATTAAAAAAAAACACAGGAAAAATCATGAGGCGCCAAGTCCGGTGAGCGTGCAGACAATCGTAACGGGCCAATACTTATCTATCAAACACCTAAGTAAGGCTAAAATAAAATGGCCTAAAACAAGATGGCGATACACAAGATGGCGTAATAAAAATAAGGCAGTAATGAAGTAAAACAATTTTTTATTGTTACTGTTTTAGTGTATAATTTTTTTTATTATTATCAGAAATACAGTTTTACGATTATTAAAAGTTTCAAATGAATGATGATTTTTAAGACCCTGTATATTATCTCTTCGTCGGTTCATATATTTCAATAGACGATAAAGTGCCCATTCTTTATGAATACATAACGCTTTTTACATCTCTACTGGGAATTTGTTTTTTGTTTTTTCGATTAAGATACATCATTGAATTTAGAAATATTTGCCAAAAAGAATTAAATTCAACCTCTACAATACAAGCAATTAAAGCGTGATTTATGTTGTACATGTATCAAGTAGGAAGTGTCAGGTCAACATAAAGAGTTTAACCCGAGCAGGTGTTCCTTAATATTTAAATGGGGCCATTTCATGTTGATAAATGAGGAGATATATCGCGAGATATGCAAAGAGAACGCCGAAAGCTACAATCAGAAACAAACCGGATTAAACACCTACTATATTTTCCCGTGTCATCTCTTATTTTGATTGTCACTTTCAGCATGTATTGGCTCTCGCCCTCCTGTTTTCGGGGAAATACATACTGCGAAAATATTTAATTTGTAAGTGACATCTTCTTGTTTCCAAACTTGCTGTATTATTCTGAGAACGGGTCTCGAGAATTCTATAGCTCTGGTACCGGAGGATGGTGGTGATCTTTGTTTCTTTTTGTTAGTTTCAAACAGAACCACCACTTTTATTTACGCCCAAACAGTTGATTCAAAATCTGATCTTGAGAAACGTTTTAATATAGTTTTTGACTATTTCAGTATCAACAACATCTACCACGGTGTCTAATTGATATATACCCCTTATACCGGTAGAGGAATCAAGATGCATTAAATACATTAGTAACGCAATTCATACTAATTAAAATGTAGACATATTTTTATAAAAAACAAGAGGTAATAGGGTAAAATTGTCGTTTCCCAATTAAATTACCTTACATTATTCTAAAGAAAATACAGTTTGGAAATTAGTCCGAAACAATGTATTTTGGGTTTCTTACTCATTTGTGAGGTCGTGTGGCGGAAAACTCCAAACAATTTATTGTCCGCCATGTTGG
>OY744528.1:85835909-85855909 GCA_963556195.1 Sepiola atlantica
TTTATTTTAAACTACCAGTAAAACTAAAATGTACAAGTGTGTTTTTACGTTTGAGAAAATATATGACCATATTGCATGAATTTTTACACTAATCCGAATATTAAAAAAAACAAACAAACAAAACAAAAACAACTCTATAACTAAATGTTTAGAAATTTTAAAAGAACTGCAATTGGAATCGGGGATTTAGAACAGAATCGGTGATTTTATATGAATCGGGAAAAAATATTGGAATCGTCCCATCACTAATAGATATATTTTAATAGGTATATTATTAGGTGTATGGAAATAAAAACGAAAACAAACAATGCGAAACGTACAAAATCAATGAGTAACGTAAGAAGTTAAGACATAAAAGAGAGAGAAGGTTATTTATGGTAAGAAAAGCCGATAGCTTATCGCGAAACCTATTCTCTTTAGCGGCGATTGTCAACAGCGAGTGAAGGATTCACCATGTCCGCAATGGCGGGATTATTTACGGTTGGTTCGAAGTGGCAATAAATCAAGGCGAAAGGCGGCAACGTACTTATGATTCTTTGAATGTACCGCCATGTTTTTCTTTGTTGCTCGGCACACAGTGCAAACAACTGCAACAAGCCACACGACCGAGGAAATAGAAGAGAAACAAAACAAAACAGAAACAATAATAGCAGATAAAGCAAAGTTTATATCTACAGTTCATCAAAACAGCGATAAATAATCGTTAGACTGATACACAGACAGGCGAAACAAGTCTAGTTTTATTTACTGCAATTACAAAAGTGATCATCAGGAAGCAACTGGACTGAAATTCCGATGAAAAACGCCTGTTTTAAGCTAATCAGGCTGCAAGAAAGAAAAATATTTTTCAAAAGGCGGCCATGTCATCTGCGCGTTTATCAACGAAAAAAAGCAACAACTTATATGTATCAGACAAACCTTCAAAGTGTCTGATGAACGTATATAATATACCAAAATCACAATGAATACACCTGTTCAACATGAAAAGATTTCCTTGCATATTTTATAACATCTATTATTATACTATACAGGTTGGTCAACGGCAAGCCTGTTCATTTTCGGGAAAGTCTGGGTTTATTAAATGATGTTCAGTATGCCTTTCGTGGTTTTCGTTAAACTGCTGATCTTGTAACTGTTGCAACTGAGCGGATCTGTCGGTTTCTGGAAAATTCAGGAGCGGCAAGAGGCATTGCGCTTGACATTTCGAAGGCGTTTGATAGAGTGTGGCATTCTGGTCTCCTACACACACTTCAGGGTGATGGTATTGGTGGGGAGGTTCTAGACATTACAAAGTATTTCTTTCTGATCGAAGCTTACTAGAAACTTTGGGCAGTGTCTCTTCATTCTATTTTCCTATCAATACTGGTGTTCCTCAGAGCTCTATTCTAGACCCAACATTGTTTCTTCTCTATATAAATGATCTTCCAATGAATATTGTTCAGAAAATTAACAGCTATGTTGTTGATACCATTCTCTATTCTAATGTTGGTTCTCGCCCATCTCCTTTGGATAAGTTGAAATATGCAGCTGATCTAGAAGTTGAGCTAGGTTCAGTTGTAGATTAGGGTACGAAATGGCTTGTTTCATTTAATCCAGTTAAGACTAAGCTAGTGTCTTTCAATCGTAGACGTGTCCCTTTTCTTCTTGAGATTCTCACAAATGGCTCTGCTCTTGAGGAGGAAACGACTCTGAAACTTATTAGTCTCTTATTCTCATCAAATCTTTCTTGGAGTTCATACATTAGATCCATTACTCTTTCTGCTTTCGTGAAATCGGTTCTCTCTCTCCCGCCCCAAACACTTTCTCACACCTGAGGCTATTCTCTATCTTTACTGTTGTCATATTTGGACTGATGAATCCCTGTCCCATTTAAGGGTTCTTGAGAGGTGCAGAACAGTATCTGTAATTTTATTGCCCCGACACTATTTTCTTCTCTGCACCCTCTAACAGACGTGATGTTGCTAGTCTCAGTTTTTTCTATAAATACTATTATGGTATGTGTTCTTCAGAATTATGATCTATTCCTCGCTTTTTCTTTGGTTTGAGCTCGTTTGACTCGTTGGTCTAGTGGCTTCCATAAATTCGCTGTTTTGATATCTTATTGTAATACAACTTCCTATCTCAGTCGCAGGCTTCTGGAACTCTCTTCCTGTTGACTGTTTTCCTCATGCCTATAACCTTGGTCCTTTCAAAACTAAAGCCAATAGGTATCTTCTGTCTATATTTGTACTTGATAGCTCCTTACATCAAGTGGCTTCATGCCTTGTTTTGAGCGATGTCCATAATGACATACTAAACTGGAAGAATACTCGTCCCAGAACGGGTAAGATTAATTCCTCAAACAGAACAGATTGCTATCACTTTTTATAGTCCTCGCCCTTAAGAAGATTAACATCAAGATATAAAGATACTAAACTTTATGTCTATAATCCTTATTCCAATGTTGATCAAACTCCATTGGATACTAGAAGATGTATAACATTCTTAGGTTTAAGCTAAAGGTGCCTTAAGAAAAAATTGAAATTCATGGAATCTTGATTATTTAGTGTCTAATGACTACATATCGAATTTAATGAAAAATTATGATGTTCGAATTTTCAAATGGGAGTTGTACCATATTTACTCTCTTAAACCCCTTTTAACTGCTCCAAAGAAAGTAGAATTTTAGGACTATTTATTAATCGATGTCAAATATCTATTAATAAAATTTCACAAAAAATCGGAAACATTAGAATTTTCACGAAGGGATTAAACTCCATCATTTCCAACTGTGAATTAAACTTAATTAAACTAAGTATAGCCTGTGTTACCCACTTTTGCGCCTATCAGTTACGTTTGAAAATTCATAATGGTCGGTTAATTAGCTTAAGAGTGAAATCGTATACAGACAAATATATAAACATATACACATACCAAACTTTATATTAATACAAATATCAAATCTATTGATAAGAGAGTTTGACAATTGTATATGGATTTTCACATGATTCTTAAATCTAGCCAATGACTTCGATACGCGTCCACAACTCTGGCAATGTGCCCCCTTTGGGGACATTGCAATTTCCTTGACGGTACTCCACACCCTTCACGTCACTTTCTGTCCGCTTCACGTTATACGGTCATGTAATTATTTACATATAAAATATGGGAGCAAATACTTAAGCAATCCAAATATGGAAAATTATTAATATCGAAAAAATGAACGAAAATCGTGTTTGACAAGGATTTCCAATTCATTTTCGCTTAAGAAATATTGAAAAAACGATCAATTAATCTATAAATCGATTGTCGAAAACATATTTTATTTGTTGTTGGTCACGTGAAAAAAATTGAAAACCGAGGTAAAAAAGTAGTCAGGAATTGTCGTATATATATATATATTATATATATATATATGAATATATATATATATATGAATATATATATATATATATATATATATGAATATATATATATATATATGAATATATATATATGAATATATATATATATATGAATATATATATATGAATATATATATATATATATGAATATATATATATGAATATATATATATATATATATATATATATATATATGGTATATATATATACATATATATATGGTATATATATACAGATAATATATATAATATACAATATATATATATTTATATGATAATTATAATATATATATATATATATATATGATAATTATAATATATATATATATATATATATATATATATATATATATATATATATAGATATATCCATATCTATAATATATATATACAGGGTGGTGCAAAAGTCGCGCATTGGTTTGTTTAGGCGATAGAAACTACAACATTTCAAGTAATTTTGTTGCAGTAGGTATTAAAAATAATATCCTTTAAATTGGCACCATTTTCGGCCGCATAAAGACGGGCTCTAGTTAAGGCATTTTCCATTACAGTCCTTAGAATAACTGGCTCTAGTTCTTGGATTTCATGTCTGATATAATTTTCAAGCTCTAGAATCGTTGTAGGCTTGTTCACATATACCCTTTCCTTAAGATAACCCCAAAAGGAAAGGTCAGGGGCTGTTAAATCCGGTGAACGTGAAGGCCAGTTAAAATCAGAAAATCTGCTAATTAAGCGCTCGCCAAACAATCCCCTTAAGAGTTCCATACTTTGTCGGGCAATGTGGGCAGTAGCTCTATCTTGTTGGAACCACATTTCTGGCTTGTCCTGAACAGCTGGCCTTAAAAACTTTTCGATCATTTGTTGATATCGCTGTGCAGTTATCGTCACCGCGACACCTTCTTCGTCTTCAAAGAAATATGGACCGATCACTCTTTCCGAGGTAACACCACGCCATACGGTACATTTTAGTGGATGTAATTCACGCTGATGAACGGTTCTTGGATTTTCAATGGCCCATATTCTGCAGTTTTGCTTATTTACGAACCCGTTCAGATGAAAATATGCTTCGTCGCCCATTATCAGCTTATGGATGAACTCATTTTGTTCTCTGGCTAATTGCTGAATGTGAACAGCATAAGCTACGCGTGATTGCAAATCTGTGGGTTGTAATGCCTGTACCAATTGAATTGTGTATGGAAACAGATGCAATTCACGCAAAATTCTTTGAAGTGACCTTCTGGACATCCCAATCTGAGTGGCTCGTCTTTGAGTTAAGGTGTCTGGATTTTCAGCAATGCTATCCTCAACGAGTGCTACATTTTCCGCTGTCCGTACTGAACGTGGTCTGCCAGATCGTGGAAGATAACTGACTGAACCCTGCTGCCGAAACCGGGCCACAAGACGATCAATTGTGGTCTGACTGGGAGATTGTCTGACATTATAATGCCGACGATAGGCTCTTTGGGTTAAGGTTATTGAACGATGGTTTCCGAAGTAAAGTTCAATCAATTTGGTTCGTTGTTCATTGCTATATTTTTTTATGATAAATTATCAATGTTTATATCTGTAATATTCTGAAAAATAAGGAGAAAATTTTATTAAATGTGAAAGTTGTTACTGATTCAAACTAAAGCGTGACGTTTGCGCCACCCTGTATTTTTATACATACATATATATATATATATATATATATATATATATATATATATATATATATATATATATACATATATATATAATATATAAGTATATATATATATATAAGTAATACATATATACATATATATACAATATATATAGATATATATATACATGTATATATATCTATATACATATATATATACTTATATATATATATATATATATATATATATATATATATATATATATATATATATATATAACCATCATTTCCCGTCCGGATTAAGAGTTCTGAAGAGAAGAGTTCTATAAAGAAGGGAATATATATATATAATTTTCCAACGAATGTTAAGTCTGCACTATTTTGGATTTAGTTAGTTTCTGTGGTAATTTAAACTGGATTTTCCTTCTTTTTTTTGCCTTTTTGTTTAAAATAACTCAAAGCTTCTTTAGACCATATATTGGGTATTTAGATATGTATGGCTAGGTTTCCTTCCTCTAATCTATTTGCCTTTCTGGTACCTAAGGTACTAAAGCTGTTTCTTTCTTTTTTAATGCAACTTTAATTCCTATATAATTTTATTTCTAGCTACCATATCGCAGAATGGTTCTTGCGTGTAGTGTTTAGATAGCATTTTTAAAAAAAAAATTATTTTAATTTTTTTTTTATTATTATTATTATTATTATTATTATTATTATTATTATTATTATTATTATTATTATTATTATTATTATTATTAGTAGTAGTAGTAGTAGTAGTAGTAGTAGTAGTAGTAGTAGTATTACTATTGTTATAAAGAATTTTATTTGATATGCAAATTACCATATCGCACGGTTGTCTTAAGGGTAGTATACTGTTATTATTATTATTATTATTTTGATTATTATTATTATTATTTATTTATATATAAGTAACATTTTAAGCTGAATTATTTCGACACTTGATTGGGGAAATGGTAGTTTGATCTGTACCATTGGAGAGCCATGCATATTACTGTCCTGCTTTTAAATCTCCGAAACAGCAACCTGGTAAACAGCTGATGATCCCCGTGTTAATATTAGATGCTTACGTTAAGGTCTCCTGTTTTCGTTTCACTGTTAGATACTTAATCCCCCTTTTTATTTTATTTACTTACTATTATATATTTTATTTATTTATGAATTTTCCAACGAATGTTCAGTCTGCACTATTTTGGATTTAGTTAGTTTCTATGGGAATTTAAACTGCATTTTCCTTTTTTTTTCTTGTGTTTTTGTCTAAAATAACTCAAAGCTTCTTTAGACTATATATATATATATATATATATATATATATATATATATTGAAAAGTCACACATTAGAAACGTTGCTGAAATGGCAATAATAAGAAGAATATTGTTTTAAATATTTAGAAAACCTACACAACGCAAAATATTTGTTTTTTTTAAATAAATTATTTATTTACTTTAAAAACTTTTTTTTAACTTGAGTACTTTCAGTAATAAATACACTTGTCAGAAGTATAAGCATATTTTTTTTCTTCCTGACTGAGACATATTTATCGAAGTCAAGTTGAAATTCGTCCTGGTCTTATCGACGACAATGTTGATATGGCTGTGTGATTACACTATACTTAATGCAAATAACCTTAACGTGCATGTTTCAGTCGCGCCGGAATGTAACATGTAATTTACTTGCCATGAATATTGTTCTACTTTGCTCTACTCACGTATTTAGCCTTGTTGAAGTAAATACTGAAACTGTACGCAATCTATTATTTTTCCTTATAATATTATATGTGTATATATACGAAATAATAATGACAACAAATTATATATATATATATATATATATATATATATATATATATATTATAAATATATTTATTTGGAATAATAAACGAAAGAAATCAGGGAATAATCCGATTCCAATGAATTTTCGGGTATAAACACAATTTATTATATGTTTTTCAAATACTTAACTGTTATCATATTCAAACACTTCTCTGCCAACAAACGTTTTCAAAAAAGGCACACACATATTTTGGCTCCAAAATATCTTAATATTTAAATCTGTCTAAAACTCTGATACAAATTATTTTATTTTCATGCAACGCTTACACCTCTTTAATATATTATGAACATTTATCTTTTAAAATACATGTTACACATCCTCACAGTAACAAAGATATTTTAAAGATATTTTTAGTACAGCTGGATGTTAAAGGATTTGCGGCTTTACTTGTATGTCAGCACGTTACAATTAAATGATGACGCATTTAACTAACTCGGAAATATAAGAATGTGATAAATATTAGTTATATTTCATAAACAATTGTTTAGTTTTAAAAACACTCTTCCTCAAGGTCCATCTTGTCTGTTTACATTTTTCTGAGTGATCAATTTGAAACAGATGTTAATAACTCTATCTTTTTCATGTAATTTGTTTATTTTATTGTTTTTTTCGATAAAAAATAATAAATTAAATTTTAATAATTTAAAATGAAAAAAAAAACGTAGGGATATTTTCCGGTTGTTTTTTTTACAATTGTTTTTATATAGAAAACATTATCGAAATAAGGTAATTTATATTTTCATCCTAAAATATTTTCTTTCATTTATGAGTAGAAAGAGAAGGCACATTTTTTTTAAAGAAATCAACAGGCGATCAAACTTATCTTACCGAATAACTTATTTTTAATGAGTCACGATTTATGAAAGTTTAAAAAAACACTTGAGGATAAAGATTAACTCATATGTTGTCACTTTAAGGATGATGAATATAAGAAAGATTGAAAATCATCACATACCACCCACTCAAAACAGCCTCCAACTCAGAAAAAAGGATTTCTCCATCCTTTACCGGGAAAACCACTCATAGAATGTTACGAGTACAAGAAAAATAGGGCGACAGCTTCGTAACTCTCGCTTCCCCCTATTTAAGTCATAAATTACGAGTAGTTAATAATAGAAGAATACATTTAATTTTGTATAATTTAAATTCAGTGGAACCGGAGGCAAGAGGTCTCCGCGTCGTCATTGACATCTTTATAGGGACAATAGCTAAATATGAAACCAAGTCAGCATGCCTGTTTTTTTAAAAATTATTTAATATGGGGGGAGTGGGAAATTTATTAAGAAGTAAAAGAAAACTTTAAATAAAAAAGAGTTTACAATTTAAACAGAAAGTCCAATTTTATTCGTTTGTATTTTATCTCGTAAATAAATCATGAAGCAATAAAAAATTAAAAAAATCTATCATCGTTAGAAAAGGGGGGGGGTAAGAGAAAAGAAAGAAAGGTAATGATGACGGCGCCAAATTTTATTTTTTAATTATTTTTAAAGGAGTGAGAGAGAGACCAATAACTTCCCATTTTCTGTGAACTCAGTATATCTTTCTAGCTAGCTTCATCTAAATTATCTCCATTGATATTTTAAGAATGCTTTTTGTAAGTTATTCATTTCTTAAATTAAATTACTTACATTACTAACTGTTAATTCACACAAAACTATTGTAGATACACAGGGAAAATAAAATGATAGCAACATAACTGAATAACAGCAAACATAAATTAATTATAGACGGTTAAAAAGAAGTTATGCAAATTAGACAGATATTTGAATGTTTATATGTGTTTATTTAGTACGATATAAACAGTATTTGAAAGCTAACTATTATATTATTGATTAAGATAACATCACCCCGTTTTGATGGTAATATAAGAGTGATGACTAAAAACACTTTCGCATTTATATATATATATATATATATATATATATATATATATATATATATATATATTAAACTAAAGTTGAGTAAATCAACATTCGTTTCCTTAAATCTATTTTTCTAAATATTGTAATCACACAAAACTATAAAATATCAGTTTTTGAATTGAGTGATGTTTTACATTTTTTCATCATTTTGAAAATTTGCAACAATAAAAAAACTAAAGTGATCGACCACGGCCATCCGAAGGCTTCAATTTTATTAGCTATTACACCGACATGTATGGGAAGGGGACAACTTTTTCGTAGGATTACTCTACTTATCTTGATCTTTGCAGTATAATGTTGAGTGATAAGCAAGGGAGTTTAAGTACCATTTTTTGAGTCTTGGATATGAATCCACCAGGAAATGAACCCTGATCTGCCGGCCCATTACCAAAGATTATGCGAAATGGGCCGATTAGACAGTAGCTTAAGTGAAATCATACAAATTTGTAAACTAATAAACAGAATCGGCTAAAATTTTGACAGGTCAAATTTAAAGGTTAATACTTTATGAAATCATATAAATTATGTATTAGTGTCACAACGGGGACTTATTTAGTCATGTGCAATTCTCAATCTAAATTTTCTAACTTTTAGAATAATTTAAAGCAGGATACTTTGAAACGACAATTTGACGATCGTCAGAAAATTTTCTTAAACATTCATCAATATCAAGATATCTATTATTATTCTAAACGTTAGTTAATCAACGTTTGTATCCCTAAAACCTTTTCTTATATAATGTAAAAATACATGCGAAAAAATACATTCGTTCTGAGATTGAGTTATGTTTAAATCAATCATTTTGTAATTGTTCTAATAAGTTGTAATTAATAAGTAACTGAACAATCACTCATCGCTTTCTCTTAGCTATCTATGCATTTTTTCTCCGCCTCTGACTCTATATGTTACATTATCGTTTATGTCTCCCTGGTTGTCATTCATTTCTTCGTCGGGACCCGTGTCGACAGTCTTTCCTCGGGCCCGTGTTCTCCTTTCACTGCTTTTTCTCGCTGTCGTGTCGTCTCTGGTGAGGACCAGCGTTAGTTTATCGTTTTGTGTAGAACTTTTTCGTTATATTGGCGTAAGAATAATTGAGAGGAGACATTGTTCGGAAATAGAGGTTTATTAAGAGAAAAAGGTTAAATAAATTGCAAGTACAATTTACACTTAATACACGATTAACTAAGTAAAAAGAAAGAGAGAGAAATCCTAGGCCCAGGAACTATCAAATCGATAGATAGACAGAATTCAGATAGACACACACACATAAGAGCCCATCGTCGCGGGCCACCCTCAACACTTATTTCGTCCTTAGGTCATTTTCTCAGCGACAGTTCACGTCAAAGTCTAAATCTGGTCTCTTCAAAATCAAAGCGTTCTTTCTCGCTTTCGTCCCACGTGATGTCACATCCGTGAGCTCCCCTCCGCATATCGTACTGAGTCATGCTCATTTTTGACCCCACCTGTCATCTTCCCCTGTGGACAGGTTATTTTCAATACACTCTTTCAACTTTGTTCCACACACGGGTAAGGTCGGTTGCATGTGTACCCATTCACCTATTCAAAAATATATACTTGTAAACACACATCGATTATCCAACATATGTTGATTGAACCACTCTATTATTTCTTAATATCTGAGTTTTTAGATAAATATTCGCTATCGAATTTACATACCTATGTATGTACATACAAACACAGGTATGTAAATTAGATTGTAAGTCATTTATTCTATATGAGAATAATGCAAAAATAATATTACTTCTATATGATAATAATAACTACATCAACAACAGCAAAACAACAATAATAAAAATAATGATATTTATAATAATAGTAATAGTTATAATAATAACTAATGTTAATATAATAATAATAATAATAATAATAATAATAATAACAAAAGATAATAGGATTATCTTACACAATAACCGACTAATAACATTATAAGGGAGGAAAATAAAAATATATAAAAAGGAAAAATAAAACAGATAGGAGTCGAAGGCGAGCCGAATACTCCCTTCTCCAATGGTTTAGCAAATCTGTCCTCATAAGGAGGCAAGTAAATATAGCCCATAAATAGAAGTTGGCGCATTTCTGACGAACAAATGTAATTTGCCGCCAGTAAATTTACTTTTACCTTCTTGTAAAGGTTGAAATGCTGGGTGGACGCTTCATGGGATTGAAACCTGTTTTCTCGGATCAAAACGTTTCCACTTCAAGTCGTCCAGCACGCCACCATGAATTAAAAACAGAAGATAATTGTAAAGCTTACCTGGGATTATTTACTCAGTGAGAAACATTCCTGGATAAAAAGATGTAAAACGGAGATGACTTACCTGAAAATAAAAGGAAACGTACAAGTGTATTAGATATTAAGATTGACTTCACATACTGCTCGATTTAATAATAACAGTGCTTATATCAAAATGACTAGAGTTAGAATACACAAGCAAATTGTAAATATACAGATTGAAGACAGTATTGAAAAATCAAAAGTATAACATAATATTGGATGTTAAAAATAAACAAACTGACCCAAGTTAGGGGACAGGACAAGATAATAGTGAACAAGAAGCATAACACATGTCAAATAGTATATTTCGCCGAACGCAAGTTATCACGCTGAAGCTTAATGAAGTCGAAAATAGATGAAAATTGTAAGCCAGCTGAGGGAACCATGAAACAAGAAAACTAAGGTACTACCAATAATTATAGGAGCACTAGGCAGAGTTCCGTAAACAGAACAAATAAATTGGAATAAAATAAATGACTGACACCTGAAAAATCGAAAGTATAACATCGTATGGGATGTTAAAAATAAACAAACTGACCCAAGCTAGGGGACAGGACAAGATAATAGTGAACAAGAAGGTAAACACATGCCAAATAGTATATATCGCCGAACGCAAGTTATCACGGTGAAGCTAAACAAAGCCGAAAAAATAACGTAAATAAATGAAACTTGTAAGCCAGCTGAGGAAAAAAGAAAACTAAGGTAGTACCAATAATTATAGGAGCACTGAGCACAGTTTTGTAAACAGGAATTAAATAGATGACTGATACCTGAACAATCATGGTATTATTTTTAAAAAATTGGTATATTTAGAAAAAATACTTGAGTGCAGACACCACTCGAGTGTGTATCTGACTAACCACAGGCAACTTAAAATAAAATGGCACTTCGTATAATCTGGGCTTGGCCTTTTGGCTAAGATCAAAGTGTAGTATCTGTTCCGATGGATACTGCACCCCATAGACTGGTATTGTCTTGGCCTTCGGGGCTTGATTAACGCCTGTCTATGGGTCTGTCCTAGTTCTAGGAGGTCCACCCTCCAAGGGTTTGCCTCCCCTCTTTGGAGAGGAGTAAGTTTATTGCTTACTGCCTGAGGCGCCCCTACCGGGGAATGCCGACGGGGCTGCCCAGGCAATTTTTAATGGCCAGAGTGCTCACCTTCTTGGGCGCTGACTTTTCAAGTCCCACTTTACCGACCCAACCTTGGGTTACATCTTACCTTGTGGGAGTAATTTAAAAATGTTCTTGTGCCTAACCTATTGGAGAGGAGGTAAATTAAAACACCATTTGATTCTACGTTTAATTTTACCAGAAAAATAATCTTTGTATATGGCTTTGTTTTCAATTGTACTCGTGGATAGACAGATAAACAGACAGAAAGATATGTCATATCTATTTTAAAATGCCTCTCCTATGATTCTATATGGGGTTACATTAATAGACGGTTGATTCAATGTTCTAATATAGATAGCTTACTGAATTTTCCACAATTTTGCAATTGTTTTTACAAAGTGTTCACCATTATCATCAAAAATATGTGTTGCAGTTCAGTTCATCATAAAAATGTCTTATATTGTATGTATCTGGATAAGTTTAGACATAGTGTAATTGAAAAAGGTTTCGAAAAAGACCAATATATTTAGAGCCTTCCAAACGACTGGTTTCAACAATCAACTTAAGTGCAGATCGCGCAGTCTCTCATCACAATATTTCGATAAAAACATTTTAAGTCAAGCAAAAAGAGCAAAACATTCCATTTTTAGTATGCAATGCCATTAGTTAAGTTTTTAAAATAATTTTTATATTTCCTATAAGTATGTGATGAAATGAAAATAAAACCATTTCCTACTATAAAAACAAAGACTGGCAGATACACGCCTTTTATATTAAGATAGCTAAAAGCATACACTGGGATGGCAAAAGTGCGAGTAAGTGCGTGAGAGTGATTTGAAGAAAGAAATATATATATATATATATATATATATATATATATATATATATATATATATATATTGTTTAATATTGATTTTTATTAATACAACTATTTTTGCTACACATTTGCAGACATGTTTCAGGCCCATTTGGAAATTAGCTGAGCTTCCTCGGGTCGCGTTGTTAAAATGAAGGCATTGAAATGTTTACATATATAAAATGTATGCTTAACAAATATATAACCGTATTTTTTGTTCTGTACTATTATATATACACAATAAGGATTCACTAGATTAACTCCTATGAACGAAGCCTCATTAGAATTATATATATATATATATATATATATATATATATATATATATATATATATATATATATATATATATATATAGAGAGAGAGAGAGAGAGATTTTTCACTTATAAAATAAATCATTCAGTGAAGACCGGGGTTGTGCCGATAAAAAACAAGCTCGATGATACTCGATTCCAGAGTAAAGAGCATTTATATGCGATTTTATGAAGGTTTACCAAAGCATTCCTTTCAGGAGACCAATGATCACTATTGAAGACTCTTTCTTACAAATATTATTTATTCAAATTAAATGTTTTTCCTACATGTGTTTCACTACCAAGCAGGTACCTGTTTGGCAGATCATCCGGGAAATTAAATGTCTGGAATAAGATGTAGAATTCCCATACTATCAGTGGCTTGGAATGGTAACTTGTGAGCGGTGTCTTGAATGTTTTAGTTTTTTTGTTGGGGGGGGGGATTTTTTCATCATTGTGCCGCCCGACGTGAAAGTGTATTATCGCACATTGTTCCGGTTTTTTTTGGAGTTCTTTTTGAGTGCATTTGGGACCGATTATTTGCTTGTTGGCTTGGTGGTAGATATAATGCACGAGCTACTTTTCTAAGACATTTTCTAGGTTTTCCTTTTTATCTTTGTACTTCCTTGTTTTTTAATTTTTATTTTTTTCCCCTTCTCTTTTTAAGTGACCTCAACTAATGCAACGCCACATTGTGTATTGTCGGTAGTTGAAACCCTTATTCCAGACATTTAATGAACCTATGATCTGCCAAACAGGTACCTGCTAGGTTGTGAAACACGTGTAGGAAAAACATTTAATTTGAATAAATAATATTTGTAAGAAAAAGTCTTTAATGGTGATCATTGGTCTCCTGAAATAAATGCTTTGGTAAACCTTCATAAAATCGCATATATATATATATATATATATATATATATATATATATATATATATATATATATATATATATATATATATATAACCTTTAATGCCGCAAAGACAAAGCTACTTTCCTCAACAACTACAAGAAGCCTCTCAAACCACCGATTGCCATGGCAAACAACACCCTACTTGAGAGTTCATCATTCAAACTCCTCGGCCTAACCATCACAGGTAACATGAATTGGAACAAATACATTGAAGACATTGCCAAGGCTGCCGCAAAAAAGGTTGGCTCCGTCTACCATGCTAGTAAGCTCCTCACACCTGACATTATCCTGTATCTATACAAAGCCACCATCCGCCCATGCATGGAGTATTGTTGCCACATCTGGGCTGGTGCATCATCTACTAGTCTCTCCCTCCTTGACAAGGTCCAAAAAAGAGTCCCCAACCTAATAGGTCCCTCACTGTCAACCAAGCTCCAGCCCCTGTCCCATCGCCGCAATGTAGCATCCTTATGTTTGTTTTACAAGTACTTCAATGGATTATGCTCTGATGAATTGGCTACTCTGGTGCCCCCTCGACGTAAATTCACTAGAATAACTCGACAATCAACCAAATCTCATTCATTCACTGTGGAGGTCCCATGATGCCGGAGAGCCTTCTACTCAAATAGCTTCATTCCTCGTGCTGCTGGCCTCTGGAACTCTCTCCCTGCCCTCTGTTTCCCCGACAGTACTGACATGCAGAAATTTAAAACTAATGTAAACAGACATCTCGCTGCGCGGATCATGATTTAGGCTGACCCCCCTCCCAATCTTCTCCCCTTTTCTTTTTTCTCAGTAACCCCTTACGTCTACAGTGGCGACCTGCTTTGTTTGGGATGAACCATGTTAATATATATATATATATATATATATATATATATATATATATATATATATATATATATATGTATATATATATATATATATATATATAGGTATATATATATATATATATATATATATGTATATATATATATATATATATATATAGGTATATATATATATATATATATAGGTATATATATATATATATATATAGGTATATATATATATATATATATATATATATATATATATATAACACTAACAGGACTGACAAAATATAAAGGTAAACGTGACGGAGCGACCGAAAAGAAATAGTTCAAGAATAACGAGCTATCTCTGCCCGGCGTTGCCCGGTGATGTATGTGCTTGCAATTTGATTTAATTCTCTCTTTTTAAACTATGTCGCTTTTTTTTCAAATAGTACTCTGTATGGGCGAATGCATAGTTACGTCCCTTTTATTTAGATTGAAGGCATTTCGAGATAATTAGTCTTATATATAGATAAGATCTCGATCTTTGAAAAGCCTTGGCTTAAGGAAAGAATAATAAACACTAGTTTATTACTGAAACACCTTGCATTGAACAATTGAAATTTGAAATAAATTTGGACAATCGTCGCATATTTATCACTCTTTTTTCTTCTATCTCTACAATTGCTCTATCTCGTATATTGCGCTAAACCTCTTCACTATAGGTTCCATCTACTAAAAGTTTTAGTTTTGGTTTATAATTGATCCTATTTCTGTATATATATATATATATATATATATATATATATATATATATATATATAAATTTGGTGAGTGGGTGGATGTTGAAACCTAAAACAATGTTGTTTCTTAAAAGGAAATTGTTATGGTAATTCAAACACCTATCGTTCTGAATCGGTATGATTATTGATGAGTTAGTGTGATGGTAATACAAACGGAAATGGAGCCGCCTATGTGTAGGGTATTAAAGTGGTAAAAGTTGTACAATATTATATTTTTCTTAGAATAGTAGATGTTGCCTAAGTATTTTTCATTTTTTCTATAAAAATCGCCCCAGACAAGGCATGAAGTCACTTGATTTTAGGAGCTTACAAGAACGAAAGATGATTATCGCAAAGACAGGAGATGCCTAAAAACAGTCAACACAGAGAGAGGTCAACAAGTCTGCAGTTATTGGAAAAAAGCTACTGGAATAGTAAGCTGTATTTCAATTAGGTATTAAAACAGCGAATTGATGGAGATCACTAGACTAACGAGTCAAACGAGCTGGAACAAAGGAAGCAGAAATCGATCACAAACTAATAATAGGACCCATGGAACTTCACATAAAAAACTGCGAAGCTCATCCCAATCAGCAGTAGTTGAATGTCTTCCTATGAAAGGGACGATCAATAGAAACTTAACCGAAAAATTTACCTCAACGTCAACAACAGCATGCTCAGAAGAACCGAATGGAGAAAAATAAATAAAACATGAGCCAGGAACAGAAGTGAGAAAAGGATCAAGTAACGATTATTGATGAAGGTCAATATCAGGAAAGCGTGTGGAGAAGGTGACAATTTGGCACAAGTCATGAGATAGAGAGATCTGTGTGGTTAGAGTGAGAGAGTCAGTCAGAATAATACGTATGAAAGTCACAAAAGACAAAGACGGATGAAGTTGCAAGTCATTATGAATACTGCTGGATATATCATCAACAACAGAGCAGTCATTATCAGAAGGGGAACGGTACGAAAAAAACAAAAACAAATAGGAAGTGGAGTGCAGCAAAGACAACCGTAGACGGATAAAAGGATACCATGAGATTTAAGACGAAATAAAATGAGCAAAACTATACAAATTCGTTGATAAGTGTAAGCGGACAAGAGACAAATAAATATCGTTGCTAACAATAGAAACATCCAGGTTAGTCTCACAAAGAGCAAGGATGTAAAGAGATTTAATCAAGAGAAAGGACTGAACACCAGGAAAGTTTGACCGGAGACCTCTTAGAACTAGTAAGGTGTCTGTTGTGTGGATTTGTGGGAAGAATTATAAAAGGGGAAAGAAAGGTAAAATCACTAAAAGACAGACCAAAAGAGTCTACCATCAGCATCAAATCACATGGACGAACAAAAAAAGCTAGCTAAAAAGTAAGCCCTTCAAAAGCCCAATAAAGAAAGTTTGGCTGACACAAAAGTTTGGCTGACACAAAAATTCTGTTTGGAGGTTGTTTTTTTTTAAATAATGTTGTTATTTATTTTGTTGTTATTTTATTATTTACGTATAATTATAGAATCTGCGAGACTGGTAGAAATCACTTCCGCTTGTTGTTCTGTATCCTGTTTTGTCTTGTAAATAAAAATAATGTCACTGCTTCTTTTCTCATACAGATCTTATATTTTTGTAATTTTCTCTTTGTTTATATTATTTTTGCCTATTTATTTATTTTCACCTATTTACTTTTTATATTATACGTATACGTGTTGAATTAATGTGTAGCCGCGTCTGTTAGCGTCTATTTCCGGTTACAGTTTCGTAAAGTGTTTATGAAATTTCGTCTAGTGAATACAGCTTGGTCCTAATCTTTCTGTTTAGATCATATATATATATATATATATATATATATATATATATATATATACTAATTATTAATTAATAAATTCACATCGCGTTGAATGGTGAGAATTATTTAGAACCCAGCTGCATTCTTACTCCCAGGTTTTAAACTTTTAGTACCATCTTTATATAATTATATAATGTTCTTTTAATTCTTCATTTACGTCATTTATGTATTTACGCAATCCTCTTACCCTTACAAGTTTACACCTCTGCTGCTACTAATACTACTTCAGTTTTTCTTTTGTTCTTCATACTCTTTTTCTTCTTTTTCTTCTTTTTCTTCTTCTTCTTCTTCTTTTCTGCTGTTTTTCTAGTATGTATTACTACTACTGCTCTCTATATAACATTCTTCTACCACATTGTTTTTGCCCTTATTCTTCACATTCTCCATCGTCCCAATATCTACAGTTTTCAATGTGCAAATACGTAACCAAGCAAAAGTCTCATTATAATAGTCTTAATATATATATATATATATATATATATATATATATATATATATATATATATATATATTATTTCATGTATCCACATCAAATGTTATAAGGCGATATCATTTTTCTGTATCAATTTTTAGTATTTACCCTAAGAGTGCTCGATACGTGAGTAGAGCTAGGTAGTAAGTTATGAAAATATATATAGCAAAAAAGCTACACAGAGGCTTACGCGTTTCATCAACGGAGGGAATCGTCAAGCATTTTAGCCTGACAATTCCCTCCGGGGATGTAACGCGGAAGACTCTGTGTAGCTTAATTGCTATAATATATATATATATATATATATATATATATATATATATATATATATATATATATATATATAATTATATATATACACATATGTATATATATAATTATATATATATTTATATATATATACACACATATGTATATATATATAATTATATATATATATATTTATATATATATATATATTTATATATATATATTTATATATATATTTATATATATATATATTTATATATATATATATATATTTATATATATATGATGAGAGAGATAGAGAGAAAGTGAGAGATATAAAAATAAATACATGAATAAACTTACATGTAGAAAGTATTTTAAAGAGAAAATACGAGGAGTAAAAACAGAAAAAAAAGACAGTGAGATAGAGAGAAAAAAATAAGAAAAACAAGAGTAAAGAGAGATGCTGTTTTAAAGTTGAATATCGATAAATCTGCTCGACTTGCTTTGAATAACAGCCAGGAATTTAGCGTTTCGTGTTTTGGATATTTCCCAAGATTCTTTGAAAATTTCTCCACAGTAGGCTTTCAATTCTGCGAGAAACGTTTTCTGAAGTTAAACCCTTCCTGTGCCAATGATACTGTTCCCAAAATTGATCACAAATAGTGCTTCACTAAAGTACCTATCGTATCTGGTAGGAAAAATAAGACTGCAGAATATAGCAAGTATATATATATATATATATATATATATATATATATATATATGTAGGAAAAAGAGAAAGTAAAAACAATTAAACGAGAGATTACCCTGTTTTGTCTTGATCAACGAAAGTCTTTAGAAAAATTGAATATTTAAAATTTATTGAAAAAAAAAACGCTAAAATATAAAAAAGAAGACGCGAAACGTGATGTTTTTGGCACATGCATAACCATTTCGTCACCACGATATTTCTTCTTATGATATATCGTGTATTATATATATATATATATATATATATATATATATATATATATATATATATATATACATATATATATATTGATATAGTTTAGTATGGTTTTATGTTTATATATTTATGTACATATGATTCTCGTTTAAACTAATTAACAGACAATTATGAATTTTGTAAACACGGTGGTTAGGCGGAACGAGATCTAAATATTAGCAATATTTTGTTTAATTTAGTTATTTTGTCGTAATTTTTGCCATTAAGTAATAAATATTCCCGAAATTTCATTTTATTGTTTCATTTTAAAGGGGGTTTTTGATGGTATATAATAAGACAAAACGTCTTATTTGAGAATTCAACAGTTTTAGATATGCATTCAATTGGATCAGTAGTCAATGATACTAAATGAAGCAAGGTTTCTTGATTTTTAATTTCCTCTTAAGACACTTTAAACCAAGGCCTTGAATTTGAGGCATTTTCTAAAATTTAAAATCCTGTATGTATTTTTTTCAAGATTAGTTTAATGATTGTAAACATAAGGTTTACTATAATTATATTTTGATTATAATCTTTGTAAGTAGACATAAAAAAAGGGTATAACAATGTTTTGTTCGGGAAATTAAATTTACCTACCTTGGTACGATTCTTCTTCTTGTATGTAATATATATATATATATAT
>OY744528.1:85858409-85898409 GCA_963556195.1 Sepiola atlantica
TTCTCTGGAAGATTGTATTTGCAACCCACGCTGTTGTGGTACATGGCCGCAAACTGAAATTGTACGGACGCACAAACTCATAACTAAAATTCATCGAACTAGTAACGTTAAAATTGAACTAATTATGCACATCGGATTAACATTATACATTCGATCACATTTGTAGAATGTCAGTGACCGTTTTACACACTTATCGAATTATTTGTTCCTTTAAAACGAAAGTTGTCGACATCAAATATAGGTCGCTTTTTAAACTTTCACATGGAAAAATGAATGGACATAAGTCAAGATTGGAAATGAGTCATACATGGAGCGATTATAACGAGCCGACTGTTAAGTCAATGCTGACAAACCTTTGAATCCAAAATCTGTCGTTGAAATATTTTTTAAATACTGCGTATCTGCAGATGTGATGGAACATGTCGTTAGATTTTGATTAATTCCACTTAATTATATCTATACTCTACTGGTGAATAGTTGAAAAATGGAAGGAGATACTGTACCATATATGAGACTGCAACTATTAAATATTAAAACAATTTAACACAAGTTACAAAGAGACGGTTTGGTTCGAATCATAATCTATATAAGTACAAATCATGCACAAACGCCACAACCATAACAGTGGATAGTCACATCCTGGGCCAACACCGACTGATTCTGTTAAATAACGGTGTTCCAATTTCTCGAACGGATCCGTTATCTTAAGATTCGTAGCAAACTTTAAAAAGTCCTTGTCCTTTTAGGAGCAAAGTGTAGTATCTGTTTTTATAATACACGTCCTCTTTTCTGTCTTCAATCAATGAACGAGAAATCTTTATAAACCGAAGCAATTTTAATTATTGTTCCCAAACAAAGTGTCCTTTCTGGGGCAGCTTGGTTTTCTCCATATTACAAACGAGCCTTCTGCTTAACTCTGGCCTCGTAGGGAAGGCAGCTTAATAGGAACAAGGTAAGGAGGGAAAGTAAGAATAATAGTATGGCTATTAATTGAGAATATAACAGATGACTAACGTTGCTTCAAAAGTACGTTAGCTAACGTGGTAAGGAAAACACGTAAGGAACAGAAAGTAGTGATAGATAGTGATATGTTTCAAAAAGAAAAATATTATATACTTCTCTAGGCCTTTTTGTGCGAATAGAAGCAGAAGTTTCTCGTATGACTTCTCCCCCCATGGTGGTGCGGTAGGGTGAAGTAATATAGTGTAATAAAATAATGTAATTTAAGATAAAGAAACCGAAAACAACATGAAAGATTATAGCAACCTTAAAATATGATGCGTGTTGCTGATATTGTAACAGATAATAGGAATAACATTGACACAAAAGACAGAGAAAGACGACCTTTATATTGGCTGCCGGTAACTGATTTCACAGTCAAATCAAAACGAAGCGTGTCGGCTATCTGTGTATGGTTTAAAGATTCGTCGGTTATGGTACGTGCTTGTTGACAGAAAATATCAATCGTCTCCGAAACCTGGGCGGAAAGATTTTTAAGCAGTCATTCGTGTAGCGATTAGAACAAACGAGATTATTGAATAAACGACTTTGACTCCGAAATCTTTTATTTACTATTTACATCTTTTCTACCGATCCTAATAAATATATTTTAATGGTGGATGTCATTAAATAACACGAAAACGAGCTACATCCTTGCAAGCAGAAAATATTTGTTTGTCAAGTCGTCCGGATAGAAATAAGCGCAATACGAATGCGCTAACGGAAACTCTGAGGCTTTCCATTGACACTATTAAACGAAAATTTGCTACTTACTTACAAATCAGAAAACCTTACGTATATATATATATATATATATATATATATATATATATATATATATATATATATATATATATATATATACGAACGTATTATCTTAACTCAGTGAATTTTACGATCTACTCTATTCGTAATTGCAAATTGTCGCCTGCTGCAATCTGATGTGCTAAGTGCGTCAAGCATCTTCCGGCTGTTTACGTAAACTGCCAGAAGATGTCGACGAAAAGTCGGTTTCAGCATCGGTTACAAACTCCACCAGTACCGTCATACCTGACTTAAAGTTCCTGTTAAGTCAAAAAAGAAGTAACATTATATATATATATATATATATATATATATATATAAATAAATATTATAATTATTAATATTATAATTATTAATACTTACAGGTGCTAGTGCTTCAAACTAATTGCTCTCATCAGTGCAGGAAAGTATACATTTCAAACGGTCGGGAGGCGCTAACCCGGTTCACAGTGATAGCTTATATCTGCAAGCAGTCGTCATATCCACTCGACTAACGTACACTGTCATGTTATTAAGGAAAATAAAGATCTATATGTACCTAGAAGCGGGCACAGATAGAAGACTGGTCGAGAGTGTTCTACGAACGTATTCGTAACTTTAAATTAGAGCTTTTTGACAGTCTATTTTAGCATCCCCGATAGTGTTAAACTTTAATTTCTTAAAAAGGCTTAGTATAATAATTATTGATAAATAATATTTTCAAATTAAAGGTTACTAAGAGTTTTAATTATAAAAAAATGGGTAACATATAGCTTCATTTTTAGATAAGAAAATATAAAGAAAACACATCTATTTTTCGTCCTGAAGATACCTAGCTTACAAAAGCTTCGGTTGAATCGTATCTTGTTGTGAAGTTAAATGTTTGAATTAATACACCTTTTACTATTTACATAGCTTCATTTATTATTGAGAATTATTACATACTAGCTTGACTCATCGCCCGACATTGCCCGAGAGAAAAGTTAAAAAATGAATTAAAATTTGTCAACATCCAAGAGAACGCAAAGAGATCACATCGGATAATATTTACCCAGTGTAGAATAATATCTCTTTCACTGACCAATCATGGAAAAGGTTATTTGTTTCGGGCCGGGCTGTTAGCTATTCTCTTGTCCGTATTTGAAAGCAAATACTAGTAGAATGCGTAAATGTGTATTTAGATTTGTGGATTTTCGTCACAGTATGAACTTACGTTGTGTCAAACACTATCCTCGTGGGTAGGTAAATTTGACAAATATATACTGTGTAATGAATAAATTAAATAATTTTGATCTGAATTGTGCAAATAAAGATGTTTATTAATTACTATTTTTATCAAGTGAATCCCAATTTCGTAAGGAGCTAGAAATGCAAAACAAATTTGGGGTGTCGGTCAGTAAATACTGTTTGAAAGTAGTATGAGTGTAAGAAAATGAAACAATGACTATTTGGTATAAACCACGTGTATAATATATATTATTAAAATGCCGAAAGAACGCAAATAGGTCACCATATCAGTAATATTTTTAGCGACGCCGGTCTGTGTTCCTTGTAACTGTCGTGAGTAAAGTAAAGGAACGTTATTCGCCATTATAAAAAAAATACTTTTAAAAGTCGACGAATGTTAATTTAAATATATGTCAGCACAATGAAATGTGCGTATCTTTGTAATGTTTATTGGCTGCGAATATGTAAACACGATTTGTTTAGAAATTGTTCGAACGAAACGTATATATATATTAAATTCCCGAAACAGTTTTTCATGGTAAACAACTGATGATCCCTTAAAATAGTGTTAGAAACTAACTAATATAATAACTGTAAAAAATAAATTGACTTACATGAGTGATTTTCCACTGGAAGACTTGAGACTATAAGTTTTTTTTATTTTTATTTATTTATTTTTTTATATAGTTTTAATGGTTGAGAAACTTCCGAGACTATATATATATATATATATATATATATATATATATATATATATAGAGAGAGAGATAGAGAGGGAGAGAGAGAGAGAAACACAGAGAGGAAGAGAGTAGGCAGAGAGAGGGAATAGAAGGTCTTAATATGGAAATGTAAAGAAGAAAAGAAAACGTCATGCGTTAAAAACACCACCCACAAATAAAACAGAATACCTAACATAAAAAGGAAAACACAAATGTTGGATTAATTTAAAATTTGGTATGGATGGGAAAAAGTAGAATAATTACTTGTGTTGTCAGTTAAAGTAGTGTATGTTTCGGAAAAATAACTGATATTACGTGCTTCCATGGAATTGGTATCAACAGTTGAATGTTCTCGAAATGAACACTGATATTCGTTTTACTCGTTAAGTATTTAGAAAAAAGAATTTGAAGCCTTAAAGTTGTTATGTTACAAATTGTCTAAGGGTTTAAGTGGAAAATGAAATTATACCTGAATGAGGGAAATGTCTAAAGTCGAATCGCTAAAGAGATGGTAGCCGCGGACAACTATAAGTAATTATGTTCGTTAAATATAGTCCATAGAAACTTAGATGAGAATAAGTCTATATGTAATAGTTAGAAATAAAGTAATCCGATATTCTAGAAAATCAGCGGTATTTCAGGGAGCGTCTATAGAATTTGTACATAATCTATTTTATTATGTATTAAATTAATGTCAGATGATTAGACAATAATAAAGGTTACATTTTTAAGAAGTATCTGTTGTTTATTAGTTTCCAGTGTAGATGGGGAGAGTTTTAGTAGTAAAATGTAAGAAGGAACAGTTTTTACTACCACCTACATGGAGTATGTTATAGGGAGAGTCTACGACGGTGGTCCAAAAGTAAATTTAGTGTAAAATGGAGAAAATAATCATACATTTATTATAACACGCTCGAGTGAATAATCTTAATATAGTAATGCGTTTAGTAGCCTGTGATGCATATGGTTATTTTCTTTCTCTCAATAAAAGGGGAAAACAACGTTTTAACTTGATATAAAAGAGGTACAGTAAAGATTCTTTGGATTTTAACCTGTGAATACAAACCTTACCTGGACTAATATATATATATATATATATATATAATATATATATATATATAATATATATATATATATATATATATATATATATATATATATATATATATATATATATATATATATATATATATATATATATATAAACTTTAATTGTTCGGAGAAAAGATCCATTATTTTTTTCTAGAACACTCTTTTGGACAAACGCTCTTTTGCTTACTTCAAGAAAATATGTGTTCATGATTTACAAAGTATCCCCCATGTTTATGAGGAGGCTTCCTCAATGTATAGACATTCCCATTTAGGCTGAAAAAATAAAATGTATCCAATATTTATTTAACATATTCATATTTCCTATTCATTCACAATTTTCCAAAACGAACATTTGTTCAATTGTATTTTTTCATCATATAAAAGTTCATGTTTTATTATGTTTCTGATATGTGCATTCTTCTTATGATTACAGTGTTCATTTTTAATTGATAAACATCGGTTAAAAACATACTTCAAAATTAATATATATTTTAATTTAGAAGTATTTTTTACTGTTACTAAACAAACGATTTAGTAAGCACATGATCTATGATCTAACGAAAGAATAACACAAAGTGAAAACTGAGACTAACACAGCATTTGGGCCCGTGCCCCAAAACAGGGACCGTTTAACATTGGTGACGACGCAGCTTAATACATGACGTACTGTCGGAAATGTTTAAATCAAAATAGAAAAACATATATATATATATATATATATATATATATATATATTTATAAATAATATATATATATATATTCACATGTATACATATATAATATAATATAGTCATCAACAGACAGCGATTTCGTCGTTTTATGACTCATCAATGTTGCTAGACATAGGGATTGAACACCCGCACATCAAGATACTAACAACCATGACCAACTAATTCAAATTAGGAAAAGTAATGTTGTATATACAAGAGACTCGATATTAATACACCACCATATTGTCTCGGAAACGATTGTACACAAACTGTTGTTTATGTCCAATTCTATGAGCGTAAATAAAAGATCATGTAATAACGTCTACCTGATATATATATAAATATATATAAATATATATATATATATATATATATATATAAATATATATATATATATATATATATAAATATATATATATATATATTTATATAATCTGACAAAATAAAACAAAATTATAAACATTTTTAGTCTGAGATTGACGCGTTTGTTTTATGATCTGAGCAACTTCCTACAGAACAGTAGGCGCCAAACTCTTTTGTACAATTTTAATTTACACACACGTGCATATGTGTGTGTGTTTCGTAAGTATGAATGATATTGATACTATTCTGTAAATTGAGATGTATACGTATTGTTATATCAGTATAATCGTCCTTTCTTTCATCTCTTGTTCTTTCATCCCGATCTCTTAAATTACAGACATCTCACTTCAAATTTACACTTAGCTCTGTCATTATGCCCTTCTTTCTTAATTTCATACTTATTTCCCATGTGTTTTTTTTTGTTATCTTTTTCTTTATTGATTCCCTTTAGCCTCTCGTCTTCTTTCTACCTTTATTCATTTTTTTTCATTTTTTCTTTTCTTTCATTGCGATTCTTCAACATTTTTTACTGTGTTTTATGAAGACCTTCTCATCTATATATTCTCATTTCATTCTTTCCTTTAAGCAGTCTGTCTGTCTTTCGTTGGTTCTTAGTAATTTGTCTTTTTTATTCCGTCCTCTATTCATCTATCTTTTACCCCCCTTTCTATTTGTCCTTTTTTTCCTTTCATATATAGACATACTAAAACGTATGTCTAATTCTATTTTCATACTTTCATTTCATTCGGTTTTCTTTAGTTCTTTAGTTTTCATTCCTTTGCTATTTCATACGGTTTTATTTCTTTCATTTATCCTTAGTTTCTTTCCTTGTTTCCAACTTTCTTCATTTCATTCTTCCGTCTTTTTTAATTAAAAATATTTCTTTCTTTCGTGTTCTTATATCTTTTTGCATTTCTGTTTTTATTATTTTCTAATCTTTTTATTTTTGTCCTTTTTGTGTTTTTCTCTTCTTTTCAATCGTCTTTTCCAAATTATTTTGTCTATTACTTTTTCTCTTCACTTTTACTTAATAATGTTATACCTTGCTGACTTTCTTTTTATTACAATGTATTCCCCTTCTTATTTGCGTTCAATATTATTTTTAGTTAATATCTTTTTTCTCTTTTTCTTTTTCCTTGAAATTTTATTTTTCATACTTATATTTACATTTCTTTTTCGTTCCAGTTTGTTGTTTTCCTTTTTTTTCATGTACTTCGCTCTTCCTTAACTTCATTCCTTTTTCTTCATCTTATTCGTCCCTTCTCAATTCTTTATTTTGATTTCTTTCATCCAATCTTCTCCGTTTTTTGAACTCATGTCTTAATTTCCATATCGATCTATTTTCTTTCTTTCTTTCTTTCATTCTTTCTTTGTGTCTTTCGTTTAATTCCATTGAATTTTAACTCGTTCCACTTTTTATTTCTATTCCCTTTCTCATTTTATTTAAATTCATCATTCGATCATTCCATGTTCTTCTCTTTTGTTTATTTCTCATTTTTGTTCATTCTATTCTTATTTATCTGATTCGTTTATTCATTATTCCTTTAGTTCTTTCATTTACTCCCGTTTTTATTTCCATTGACTCATTCTTCTTCGCTTATTTCTTATATCGATCTCTTCTCTTTATTTCCCCTTCCTTCTCCTTTCTTCTATTGTACCCCCATTGTAACTGTTTCTCTTTAATCTTCATTGTACGTCCGATTATTTATCAACTCTCCACTTCCAATTCACCGTGCCCCTTTCATGGCCCCATCTTAACCCAACTTACTCTGCCCTCCAAATTGTCTCCTCTCCCCTAGATTCCATTAATCTTCATTATTTTTCACCGTTCCTTATTTTCACAGATTTATACAATTGTCTGCGACTTGGGAAATGGTTTTACCGGCAAGAATTCTGGATTGCAGCCGAGCTATTTCATTGAACAGTGCTGTCCCCGACTCTCGAATTAAACGAAGTCACAGACATCTAAACGGCCTCCTTTAATAAAAGAGAATATATTTTTAGATGTGTTCTGGGTAGGTCGGATGTTGAACTTCATTTTAGAATAAAATTTGTATCGATAAACGCGCAGCATGAATGGACGCATCTTAGTTTTGTATGTGACCAAGCATTTCTGTAATAGGTCCTGTTTGTCTACTGAAGTTTTACATTAAATTATCTTTTGTTTGTACGGCTTAAGTTTAAGATAGGATTTCCAAATCTACACGTCTAGATTGAATCGGCACATTACTTTACATACTTCCAAGTATATCGAATACAAGCTTTGTTTGTTTGTTGGTCTGTCACACTTAACATAGAAAAATATTAATTTAAGTTTGGCCCATTAATCTTTATAAAAAAGATCTCTCATTTGCCTGTCGTTATATCGGTCCTTCACGCTTACTTGTGAAATAGCATTTTCGTCGGTCTGTCACGATTAAGCTTGAAATAGCGTTTTAATCGATCTGTCTCGCTTAAGTTTGGCATAGTACTTTCGTTGGTCTGTACCGCTTAAGTTTTAAATAGCCATTCCGTCGCTATGTCACGCTTAAGTAAGAAATACCATTTTTGTAGGTCCGTCACGCTTTAGTTAGAATTAGCAGTTTTGCCAATCTGTCACGCTTAGATTAGAAATAGTATGTTCGTCGGTCGGTCATACTTAAGTGTGCTATAGCATTTTCGTTTGTCTGTCACGCTTAAGTAAGAAATATCATTTTTGTCAGTCTGTCACGTTTAAGTGTGAAATGTCATTTTCGTCGGTCTGTTATGCTAAAGTTTTAAATAGAATTTTCGTCAGTCTGTCACGCTTAAGTGTGAAATAGCATTTTGTGGTCCATCATGTTTATGTTTGAAATAGCATTTTTCTTGGACTTATCAAGCATACAAGACTGGTATAACTTATCCATCTTCCCCGCCCTGCATTCATCACGTAATCAGCATTGCCCCCCTCTCTAATGGTATTATTGCTAATTCGGTATTAATGTGGTTATTAGCTCTTTATTATTTATTCATTCAAGAGTAAAAACATCCTCCAAATTATTTATGCGATTCAAAAAGAAAACACAGCGAAACAAAAATGAAAGTCAAAAGACTCCTGTTTGTTAGTTGTTTATATAGTTGTTTATATAGTTGTTTATATAGCTCTGAAGTGTTTATTCGTTACTGAGAACGCGGGGAAATTACAATGTTTCTCTTCATTTATTTGATATGAACAATGCATCTCCTTTTTTTTAGTAACGTAATAACCGCGTTTATTCCAGCAACGGAGATTTCATACCAACCAAGGACCCATTCTCGGCATCAATACGACAAACGAGCAGCTGACTTGACAGCACTGGGCTTTGTTTTTCTCGGGATGGCAAGCGGTTCGAGGAAAAAAGCTATAAGAGATTAAAGCCTTTCGGCATCAGGGTCCCTCAACAGAAAAGGGGTGTGATTTTGCTGCTTGTCGGGTTGATTGTGCGTCGAGGTGGCGCAATTGCAGCAAGTTAGTCGGGGTCCATTTTGTGAAGTATGTTTAAAACAAGTGTATGGATGCAACTTTGCAGCGATGAGACAAGGACCGATTGAGTTAGTGTTCTTTTACCCTTTCCAAGAGGGATAGACTAGTGGTTGATGTAGACGCCCAGATGTGAAAACAATACTCCATGCATGCCTAATAGTGATTTGGTAGAGATAATTAATAACTGTGCTCACTTATACCTTTTTATGGCACGGTGGCTACGTGGTTAACGATGTAGCCCTGGGTGTGCCGTGTTCGAATCCAATTCGTTCCACAGAAACACTTTCATCAAAACCCACACTTGATCTTGTGGCGAGGAGGTAAATGAAATACCTTTTTAATTTTAATGCATATTTTTGCTCAGTATATTAACATGTTTTACGTATATAAGCAAATGTGTTTTGGTGCAAACAATATTTAAGTGAGGAATTATTTATTTTATTAGTTTAAAATAAGCAAAAGCAGTAACACTAATGAGCATGGCGGACATATCTTTTATATCTCGACGTTATTTTAGTTTATGATAAATTTTGCCATTAAAGTTCAGAGTTGACACTGTTTCGATGGGAAAGACATGAGGAACCAATACCTATGAACATTCAGCTTCATCATTTAAGTGAATAGATTATATTTTGCGTTAAAATAGACGTCGCTTTCTTCTTAAAATATACGTAAAATAATAGGAGCCGTCTTAAAGGTCGGAGGTCACCTAAGTTGGAAGTTAAGGGGGTCACGTGACTTACGGTAAGACCTCTTTTACTCTTTTAGCCGGCGAGATTTCGACCAGGGCAGACGCGGCGGGCCGCTTTCGCAAGGTAGAGGGCAATGTGTGTCGAGCGGTTAATGTAAAGAAACGAACTATCTTTCTCTCTCTCTCTCTGTCTCTCTCTCTCTCTCTCTCACACACACACACACACACACACACATACTTTTAATACATTTTGTAAAAACATAAACAACTGGTGTCGGCGTGAGTTATATCAACAGACGAACAAACACCAGGGTTCACAGAAACGACAATGGTCACAAGAAGAAAAACATGCCTGCATAAAGGATTGTATGCACTCATCGCTAAGGCGTAAGATAACATACATACCAGCCACTCAAGCAGAGTATCATTAAGAATATCTTCAGTAATAGCACTTAAAACAAACAACTCTATGAACCAGACAATATTTTGAATTAAAATCACTTGTTGTGAGAGATTTGGGAGTGACTATACATAATTTAAGGTTATCATAAACAAAGGCACTAAAGTATATGATTTGTTCTGCGTTGATGACGCATGTAGTTTCATTAAATTAAATGATAAAAAATATATTTTAAATAAAAATCGTAAACTTCCTGTACTATAAGAATATACTAGCAACCTGAAAATAGTACTAACAAACAAACATTTTAAGCCCTTGTCCCTAAGACGAAACGATAACACCGCACTCATTTAGTTATTATTAAGCACTTGCCTCTTTAAGCGACTCCGTTTGGTCCTATCTATACGTCTATATATATATATCTAAATGTGCTGTTAACATTGTTATAAATAATGAACGATTATAAAATCGTATTAACAGCGAAGAAAACCTAGACTAGAAAATAGCAAACAAAAGGATATACTTTACTTCTGTATAGGTTAAACGTACGCGTAGCGCTAATGGCTTCCCCGAGGTAGGCGGCCATCTTTTACCAATTAGCTCAAATCTCGCGTGATGGGAACTCTGTTCTCGTAGTGTCCATTACCTATGTAATTGCTTTGTGTGTCCATTAAATCTCGTGTCTTTTCCCTCAAGATGTCACCCCTTTCTTTATTTTAGTCTTTCGCTCTCTCTTGATTTTAGGTTCACTACACTTTTGTAAAAAATACACCCACATAAAACTAAAGACGAGTAACACTATTTATCCTATTTATAGTAGTTAACGACGGTGTACTGTATGTGTACGCGTCGTAATGCTGCTAAGTATGCTGTGATTTGGTTGGAATTAAATTGAGTGAAAATCACTAATGTACTCCTTAATTGAGTATATATATATATATATATATATATATATATATATATATATATATATGAAGAGTTCGAACGCAAAACGCGATAAATCCAATTCGTTTAAATTGGGACCTTGAACAATAAAAATACGAATATATTAAATCTCGACTTCGAATGAAAGCTGATTTTTATTGACATAAAAAGAAAAATTTTGGTATCATATTGTGTAACACATTGTTTTAGGGTATTGTCGAGTGTAGAAATGCAAAACTTTTTGTAGGGACAGTTTCGTGATTTTGAAAATTGCGTTTATCGCATTTTGCGTTCGAACTCTTCATATATATATATATATATATAATTATGAATTTGTTAATATGTATTACAGCAGATCAGAACAACATCGGTACCGTCGGTTTCAGATCCAAACAAAGGAGACCTATAAGTAGCCACCTATGATTTACTCGCTTCAGGCTCTGTTTATGTCTGTCTCCCTGAAAAATGGCCGCTATTTGAAACCGACGGTAATAGTGTTGTTCTGATCTACTGTAATACATATACAAATAAATATTACGCTCTTATTTTTTATTTTTTTCTAAAAAATCGAGCACTCTAATGGGTTTCTCTCCCACTAACCGTAGACATATATGTATATATATTTACGCAAACATTGTTAAAACAAAAGAATTTCCTTCGCTTCGTTACACCTTTTTTATCTATTCAATACTGATAATAATCATTTTGTTTCAAAATTTAAAAAGGTTAATGAATGTTCAATATGTACCACGAGCACTTTCGATTCTTCGTCCGATCATTCGCGGGTGATAAAAACAATGAAGTAAAAGCTTAAGAAAAGTACGAGAATTCCAAGAAACAGCCGAGAACGCCGCATGTGAGGTCGTTAAACGTCAAAACAACAAACCGGTGTAGTTGCAGAAGAATACTTTACAATTTATATTCAGAAAACGGAATAACCTACTATTGTTCTTACTTGTTCTACTTATATTTTTGTATCTTGGAATCATCATCATCATCATCATCATCATCATCATCATCATCATCATCATCATCATCAGCAGCAGCAGCAGCAGCAGCAGCAGCAGCAGTTTCGTTTTTTCTTATTTATCTCATTTTGACTTTTCTTCTTTTTCCTCTGCTGTTTATTATTCTTTTTTTTTCCGTTTCTATTTTTTATGTAACGATATTTTTTAAAAATTATTATTCCTGTTTCCTTTTCTTCTTCTCCCGTTTTCCTTTTCTCCTCTATCTTCTACTTCTTCGGCTTTTACTTCATTAATTATATGACTTATATTTAGTAAGGTTGTCTTTCTTCGTCATCTCACATTTATTTTTTCTCATTTTCTCTTTCTCTTCCTTATTCTCACGCAAGGATTTTTGTTTCGTTTCGTTCTTGTTCTTATACTTATTCTAATTAAGTCTTTCTATCTTCACACCACATGCGTTGTCTGTTCCTTCTCCTTCTTCTTCTCCTTCTTCTTCTTCTTCTTTTTCTTCTTCTTTTTTTTCTTATTATTACTAATTAAGTACTCCTCCTCTACTTCCTATTTACATTCTCACACTCTTTGTCTCAACTTCCTCTTTTCTTTTACCCCTTTTCCTACAACATAATGATCACTGTACTCATCCCTATTATTCGCCCTCTTATTCGTCATCAAATATTGATCTGTTCTATCCCATTTCCATCTTCAACGTTGTCCACATCTTCCTCCACGTCCTCTTTATTTCTGATTCTTCACTTCTCTTCTGACAACGATGTTTGTCTTCATCATTTTTGTTTTGTTTTAAGATCAAAATTGAAACTATTATTTCACTCAAAATATTCGCCGTTTTCCATATTTTGTTTACTTTAACTATTACTATTATTCTAAAGGAGAATCAATTGAAACAGAAATCAGAGAAAGTCACATACAAAATACTAAAGTCAATTAAAACATGTGTTGTCTTTTTGAAAAGATGTCGGTTTACGGCTAAACGATAAACCCAACAGACATGATTGTTTGCATGTGTTTCTTAATTGAGCCTTTCGATCGGTCATACGTTTCATCTTGCCAGAGAAAATGGCGGAAAGTTTTGAAAGTGTGCTCGATCGATAATGTCACTGTTGTTCTAGTGTACATTGAGTTATACAGGGTGAACGCTGGGGAGGTTTACAACAAAAAAAAAACGAATAAAGGATAAAAAGGAATTAATGAGGATACTTATGAAGGGAAGAAACAGAAAGTTTAGGAAGGAAATGAATGAAGCAGAGAAGGAATAAAAGGAAGTCACGAGAGAATCAGTAATACATGAATATAAGGAAGCCGAGATAACGAAGGAACTGGGAAATGAAAGGAAGACATTAAGAAATGGATGATATAAAATGAGGAAGGGAGAATTTGGAATCATTGAGACAAGATTGAAATATAAAAGAAACGAACGAGTGAAGGAAAGAAGAGAGTAAGCGGAGTCGTAAGCTAAGGCAGATTTAAAAAACGAATGATAGAAAGAGTGAAAGGAAGGCATATCAACACGGACGAATAATTAAGGAAAATTTACAATGATTGGAAGTCAGAGAGACAAAGTTTATAAGAAAGCTATGGTAGAAGGATGTCTGATCGCAATGAATGGAATAATGAAAAAACGGGCGAAAGGAACGAAGGTGACAGAAGAAAGAAAAGGAAAGAATAAGATTAAAAGAAAAGGTGTTTTATATTAAGAGAGTCGGCTCTCACTTATCTCTCCTCATCCGACTGTGTAGATTATGTTAGTCAGAACTCCTGCAACAATTAGGGATGGGTGGGGGCTAGCTGTCTACCTTCCCCAGGCTACTTCCTGAGTCGCTAGAAAGTATGTCAAAACCGGAAGAGCGGTGAGGTTGCGTCCGCTTCCCGTCTTCCAATCTCGCTTTTATCATGAATTTTGCCCCTGGGCGATCGTATGTCTCGTCGGTCGGAGTGCACTACCTCTTTCTCACACCTATAGGGAGCATTGGGGTACTATAAATAACCACAATTCATTACTTAAGTTTTCTGGAAATAGAAATAAATATATGAACTGTACAAAAGGTGTCGCTGTTTCATTGGAGGTTTTTAGGTTGACAATATGCGGATCTGATTCAAGATAGCTGCCTGGAAGAAACCAATTAATAGTTCACGACCAGAGAACGATCAACATCATCATCGTCACCATAAGACGTGAGTTGAGTCGAGACATGGGGCTAACTTATTCATAGTTACCCTTCAACTATGCATCAGAGGAAAAGGTGAACAGCGGAAAAGACCGGAATGGCTGGAACGGGAAAAGGAACGAAGAAATGCAAAATGAAATAAATAGTGAAAGAAGGAAGGAATGGATGGAAAGTAGAAAAGAAAAGAATACAAAGAATTTATTAAGAGAAAATTGAAAAGAAAGAATAAAAGACTGAATCTCGTAAGAATGCAAACAATAGAGAAAGGCTGGGATTTAGTAAGCGAAAGAAGAAGTTTTTTATTTGAAAACAGTTTTCACTTATTAATAATTGGGATCACTTGCAACAACCATCTGCGATTACTTTGAAATGTCACATTGAGTGAAACGACAGTTATACAGCCAATAAAAACCTTGCACTAATTTCAATATTTTATTTTTAAATAGCAATAGATAAAAACGGATTAAACGCACTGAATTCGTTTATATTGTTTATAAACAGTAAGATTTTCATGACTCGTAGCTTGTAAGACTTGCGCAGTGGATAGAATATCGAAGTCTAAAGTAAACAATCGGGTTTCAATTTCAGCATGAAGCACTAGCCTCTCTAGCCACAATTAAAATATCTGATACAGCGATGCAGTTTGCTGTAGATGACTATAGGGAATAAATATGATTGTAGAATAAAGTATTCTTACGATTTGTAATCGAATACAAACACAGTAGGTAATACCTTAACATGTTAATAAATAAATATATAAATTAAAATATAAAATTTAAAAAAACATGAAAAAACAGGTGTAGATAACTCCTGTCTCTCTCAGTGTCAGCCATCCTAATTTATACGTAAACACAGAATGCTTCAATATATACATAGTCTAAAGAAGCTTTGAGTCATTTTAAACAAAAGAAAAAAGAAGGAAAATCCAGTTTAAATTCATAGAGAAACTAACTAAATCCAAAATATCGCAGACTTAGCATTCATTGGAAAATTCATTAATCAAACAAATGGGGGGGGGGTTAAAGTATCTAACAGTGAAACAATAACAGGGGACCTTAACTTAAGCGTGAAATATTAAAACGGGGATCATCAACTGTTTACTATGTAACTGTAACGATATATATATATATAATATATATATATAAATATATATATATATATATATATATATATATATATATATATATATATATATATATATATATACTCTCATTGATAAATCAAACTAGTATGATTTAGTATTTTGCGAAAATGGCGACATTGAAAAAAAACATATGTGCGTACATTTTTTCGATATGACTTTGTGTTCCTTTGAATTTGTAATAAATGTAAATGATTTTTATATCCTCAGATTCTTTTTAACTTTAGAATTCAAATGTTGACATCTTGTATCGTTTCTCAAAGCAAAACGACTGTAAGATTTATATAAAAAGATCACTGGACACTGTTTTTGGTCTGGTTTTAATCGAAATTAGTTTATATTGGCGATAGAGTCAATTCATTGGACAGTTCACTATGCTCTACTCGTATTCTTAGATCTGAAAAGTTGGACATCTATTGAGCTAATCGTATAAAAGCTTGTTTTGATTAAAGTGTGATTGCACAATCACCCACATATGTATATATATATATATATATATATATATATATATATATATATATATATATATATATATATATATATATATATATATATATATATATATATATATGTGTGTGGTAAGGTACACGGTGATTCATGAAAATGAAATGCCGTGGTGGACAAAATGTGTGTGAAAAATGACAAACGGAAAACAGGTTTAAGTGCAGGAGAAAAACAAAAACAAGAGATTTGACCGGTTTCGTTCGTGTTGGCGAAACCGGTTAGATCTCTTGTTTTTGTTTTTCTCCTGCACTTAAACCTGTTTTCCGTTTGTCATTTTTCACACACACACATTTATATATATATATATATATATATATATATATATATATATATATATATATATATATATATATATATATATATATATATGTGTCTATATAATTAGTTATAAATAGATATTATTTTCAAAATAAACCCATATACACAATGCTCCACCACGCATTGTCTATAGATTGGGATGTATATTAACATTAAAAAAGCAAACACAGCGCCTATGCAGCAAGGAGTAGAGAAAACAATAGGGGAAGCCCAGAGTTATGTGTTACGCAGAATGACGGCTTGTTGTCAACTTAACTTAAAGTGCTCTATCTTGCGAGACCTTTGAATAGTTATTTATTGATGAATTTAATTTTCAAAATAAATATAAATATATATATATGTGTGTGTATAGTATACATATATATATATAAATATATATATATATATATATATATATAATTCACTTAAACATTTCATGTTCGTACGTATGTTATGAGCTTTCTAACACATTAAAAAAAATCGTCAACAAGACGGCGATTGGTAGTGAATTTTCTATCGATAAGATAAACAATTCCAACTTTATCTAATTTGGAATGAATTGCTTCAAACTCAAATTATGTCGACTAAAACCGTACAGGATTGATAAATTCCTTTCAAAAACTGACATTTGTTTTATATATTTTAAAACTTTAACTGACAATTATTTTTAGAGTAAAAATACAGAATTTAAAAAAATATATAAATACATGAGTAAAAGAGAAACATAGTCGTTTTATTTATTGTAAGAATATGTAGCTCACAATCACAATCATTCTTACGGAAGAAGAAAGAGTCATTTTTTTTTCAATAGTATTCACCCTGGCGGACATTATTTCAAAAGTTGTATTGTTTTTTATAGTAAATTATACGGACAAATAGAGATAACACCATGGAATTTTCACGGGTCCCGCTAATTTATATATATAGAATAAGAATAAAGATTAAGATTAAGAATAAGAATAAGAATAAGAATAAGAATAAGAATAAGAATAAGAATAAGAATAAGAATAAGAATAAGAATAAGAAAAATTAAGAAAAAGAATAAGAATAAGAATAAGAATAATAAGAAGGATAAGAATAACAAGAAGAAAAATTAAGAAGAATAATAATAAGAATAAGAATAAGAATGAGACTAAGTGTAAGAATAATAATAAGAATAAGAATACAAATAAGAATAAGAATAAGAATAAGAATAAGAATAAGAATAAGAATAAGAATAAGAATAAGAATGAGAATAAGAATAAGAGTGAGAATAATAATAAGAAGAAGAACAATTAAAAAGAAAAAGAAAGAGAAGAAAAAAAGGTGGGGAAGAAGTAAATTACTTTAAATAAAATTGGAAATAACGCTTCCCTAGCCAGTCCGCCTATTGAGAAGGATGTAGTTTGACCTCTGCAAAATGTTACGACGGACTCACATATAAATTAGTTTGTTTTTCTCTTCTTGCATTTCAGCCGCTATCGATTCGATGAATATCAGTCTAATTGAATAAAATCAATTTTACACGATAATGATCGATTATCGATAAATGTTTCTACTTAGCAAATTTTTACTTCGTTTCAAATTTCCGCCCACCGAGCTTCTGAAAATTTCTCCTCGGAATTCGATTTCTCCAAAGGTGGAATTTAACATTTATTGTGTTCCAGGGGTCACAGCTGTCCAACAACGCAATTTGCTGTTATTATCTTCTGAGATAAGAGCTTCTGTTGTCTATGCAATTCATTTAAGCTTACATCCTGCTTATTAACCCACTCAGCGATACATAGCATATACTTACGTCACATGAATTAGAAAGAGTGTTCCGGACTTATTTTTCTATATGTCATTATATGACTCGCAGAGCGTCTAGAAATGGAATACGGACCCAAAAGTTATGGCAAGGTTAGAACATATACGGCGTCGAATTGATGTTAACGTGGATATTTACCATTGGCAACTAGGAATTATTTAGGAATTAATACAGAATTAATAAGGACTTCAGGTAATGAGAGTTGGGGACATGCGTCGCGTGGAGAGAAATGATATGATAATGATACGATTATTCTGTACTGTTCGTCGTAGAGACAGGCTTTGATCTGACGGAGGAAGATAACATCTGGTCAGTATAAAAAAGTAGACTTCGTTGGTATGGCCATGTCAAGAGAATGAATGAAAACTCTTGAATTAGTAGTGGGTAGTGGTATAACCGTTTAAGTATCAGTGTCAGTCAACAGGGGAATGCGAAGCAAAACATAGAAGGTAGTAATAAGGATGAATGTTAGAGAAAGAGGGATAAATAAAGAACTGGTCAGATATAGGTTTGTTTTGAATACAATTTCCAAAAGCCGTCCAATACATGCTAACATATTAAAGATATTTTAAACCGAATATAATGATGGTTGTTGTTGTTGTAATGATGATGATGATGATGATGATGATGATGATGATGATGATGATGATGCGTATATCTGCTCTGAGATACGAAACTCAGGTTACAATTTTAACCCTAATTAATTACTGTCAGTTTTTATTGTCTAGTTATAAATAAAGTAAAACGAAATTTTCATACTTCAGAATTTTTTAAGATGAAGATTGACAATTTGGATTATTTGCCTTATTTAATAAGTTATAATCAGTTCTAAGTCACAGTTTTATAACTGGTGATACCAGATCAGGCTGCCCTGTGGCTCCCTGAGACGAAATTCACCTACATTGACGTTTTTTTTTTTTTTTGTTTTTTTTGTTATTAAAACTTAATTATGTTCTACAAAACCAAAAACAAAAACAACAGCCCCTCTCCCTTTCTCCCTCCCCTTTTTTATTTTTATTTTCCTACCCTACTCCCGGTCCTGGATATGACCTTAAACTACATCCGATGGTGAGATCCGGCTTACGGACTTTGGGGAATGTGGAGCCTCCTCTTAATTACCATTGCTCCCAGGTCCACCCTGACCCGGAGTGGTAGTACCTGTTAGGGTCCCAACTATGGGTTAAATAGAAACAGATATTAAAAGGGGAAAGAAACAAAAAAGAGAAGAAAAAAGACCAGATTCGGCATTAAATAACCCAAAAAGGGTTGATATGCCGTAAAACAAAACTACCATACCAAACTACCAAACAGTCTTATAAAGGTTGAAGTTTCAATCCTCTGTACAGACGAGAGTATAAATATAATTGATAATTACTAAAGTCTTGTACCTGATTATAGCAGATGGAACGAAATCAGTCTAACACCGTGGGTTAAATAAAGTTTTTTGGTTCGAAATTCCGTAGAGATTCCCGAGTTCGACATAAAGATTAACGAGTTCGAAAATACACACCTGAAGAAGGTTAGGAGTAACACTGGCCGAATAGTTGGGTGAATAACATCAAATATTAGAACATTTGTCCGTATTATCCAGATAATACAAATCACGTTTTTGATGTTTAATATGCACAGCGCGAACGCAGACCCCACACTATCATTGCAAAAAGCAGAATACAAAATAACTACCACCATTAGATTCCCCAAATAATTTTACTCATGAGAAGTTGTGTTTTATAATGCTAGGATTTTATTGTTTATTCCATTTCTTCGCAGAGAAGGATACCAACGGACATACAGGAAGACAAAGCCACAGGAAAACCCCATTCATATTAGAAGTCAGCAGGCACACTCTGCGTTACCCGGGATTGAATTATAAACACTGAACTTTTACTTCCAGTTGTGAACCTCATAAAGAGATTTTTTAATCGACCGCAGACCCCACAAAAGTAAAACCACCATTACATACCGAGAAAATTTAATATTTTACGCGTGAAAATGTGTGTTTGATCATATCATTGTATAGGTCTTTGTTATCAATCGTATTATCATGACACAGATACAGAGAAATCACATTTATTATTATCGATTACACAAAGTTAATTGACAACGCACATTTACTAGCTTGAAGCTAACGTTCGTACAACGTCCAATAGATTTTGCAGTAAAACACAAACATATTCTTCGAAAGAAGTGAATCTCTGTCGAGAATAATTATTGCTGACCACTGAGCGAAATGACTTAGCTGAGAGGGCAACGACTGAGGCAAATGCTTGAAATATCCTATTAGCAAAAACATTTTTATACTTCATTCTTACTTTTATATATTTTTCCTTTTTTCATATATATATATATATATATATATATATATATATATATATATATATATATATATATCTGTCTTAGGCGCGCCGTCTTAATGGCCCAATTATACGACCCGTTACAACGCTTCACTGGTAGAAAAAAATTGAAAACGGCCGTCCTTTCTTTAAAGTTACTTATAATAGGGATCCGGTTATTGATCCAAACATTGTTTGCAAGTGTATTTTATTCCTACGTTTGAATGTTTTTTTGTGGTCAATAATGTGTTTCGTTTCTTTTTTTCACCCATCTCTCCGAGAAAGGAACATATACTAAGAAAAAATTAACCTTTTAACATTTTGTTATCAAATGGTAGAATACGGTTTCTTCTTGAGATTGTTGCTTTGCGCATTATATCTTTGAAGCATCTTCGTTCCTGGAAATGTTAAACAGAAAATACAAATGCAGCTGATAAATCTATGCAACTTGCGAGTGCAGACCTCCGCTATGATCTTCTAAAAATGGTAATTTGGGATTGATATATATTTCTTAAGGTGAAAACTGTATAGTAGCTAACATGCAATAACAATACCGCTATATGTAATAATCACGGTGTCACGAACGTAAGTGTCCTATGCAGGTAACATCCCAGTGAGCGTGGGTGTCAGTGGTCGTAGATCTGGGCGTGAGGGTGAAAATTCCTCCGACTTTAACTTAAATGTCTCTTCATCTGTTGAAATTTTACAAAAAATAGAAATGAAGAAAATAGCCTAAACAATCGGCGAGAGAAGACCCTCCACCAATGGTCACCTAAAGATAGTCACTACCAGGAATAAAGGATGTATACACATTTTATAAGAATCAAGTGTTTAAGTGGAACATGTAGAGTAGATAACATACAAAAGCAATATCTAGATATAGAATAATACCGGTGCTACGAACATATGTACTTTATGAAGAAGACTTTGCGGTGAACGTGGGATCCGTTGGTAGTAGATGCGAGTGTAGACATTCACTCGACGTATTGTATTGATGATGGAGAAGATTTTGAGAAAGATAACATGTAAAAGCCAATGAAAGCGAACGTAACAAGCGAATAATTAACGAAAACACGCATCAAGAATCGGCTGAAATCGATCCCAAGGCAGATTTGCAAATGCAGTCTTTGGATAGAAACCTATACCAGACAATGAGATAGGGGAATATATTATTTAACTAGATAGCATGAGAAAAGGCACACAGAGGGTCTCGGCAATAGAAATGGTCATTGATATCGAAGGAAGAAGTTAAAATCACAAACACAAAGAACTAATGTTTTTTTTTGTTTCACGCAGTTTGACTTCTCTGTATTTTATCCTTGTTACTTCGAAAGAATTAGCAAGAGTAGACTGCACACGGATCACTGACGACTTTCCCTACTACATATCTTTGCGCTTCTAATCGATGTGCATCTGTAAACTAAATTGCATCGGGGGACCAATAAGCTATGGAATTTTCCGTTCGGGCTACGTTATCACTTTTCGCACACATTTAAAATGTGAGATCGCTCGATCGATTTTGATTGGTGACTAATCCAGTGTCGCTAAAGTAAACATTCCGACTTTATAAATTGGTCCCACGATTTATAAAATCGGGAGACCTATGTTTTGAGGCAGTTCCGTCCGTCCGTCTGTCCGTCCGTCCGTGTTTCCTACCGTCCGTGTGTCCGTCCGTCCGTCCGTCCGGATTTTTCTCCGCAACCATCCATTGGATTTCTCTGAAATTTTGCATGAAGTTGTAACTTTAGTCAGGTTAGAAAGTGACATTCTCCGATTTTTGAAAAAACATCTGGTTAGCCCCCAGGGGGTCAAAAGGCCCCAAAATGGCAAAAAAATGATATTTTTTGCCCCCTAACGTTTTATCCATCCATTCAATTTCTCTTAAACTTGACCAAAATGTGAAGGCAATTGTCCTAATAGGAAATAAGTATCGTTGACCTTGGAACAAATCTGGTTCGCGTCCCCAAGGGGTCAAAAGCCCCCTAAAATTACAAAAATTACCATTTCCTCCCATAACGTTTGATCCATTAATTCAATTTTTCTGAAACTTGGCCAAAATGTAGGGGCAATTGTTCTGGGTATAAAATGAGCATCCTTGACCTCAGAAAAATTCTGGTTCGCGCCCCCAGGGAATCAAAGGAGGTTCAAAAATGCTCCAAATTGCCCAAATTTATTGCATTTTACACTCGCCACATCGAGTCACATACAGAGGGGGACCACGCATGCGCGGCTTGTTTTAAAATGGATTGTTCCAAAATCAAATTATATCTTCTCGTCGCCTATAGCAAGGCAATTTTAAATGCATGAAATACATTTAAAAAGTGGTATTCGTTTTATTAGTTTGAGGAATATTTCGCTGACAATTATTCTTTCGGTAAGACGACAAAAAATATTGTCTATAAAATAATTAAATTCCTCTAATTTTTAATACATGAATACTTTAAGAAGGGACATATTCGGTTTATTTATTTAAAGAATATTTAACTGTCAATATCAATAATAACAATAAAAATAATAAAAATAATAATAATAATAATGATAATAATAATAATAATAATAATAATAATAATAATAATAATAATGATAATAATAATAATAATGATAATAACAATAATAATACCTATAATAATAATAATGATAATAATAATACTTTTGTTTCATAGTTTTTACCATGATTGGCATTTCAAAATTCACAGTAAATTATACGGATTAATGTAGAATACTCCGTGGAATTTTCACGGTGTCCTAGTAGTTTTTATAAAAGTCCAAGATAAGTAGATATGCTAATATACATTTACAACCAGGAAATAATTTTCCAATACAAAAGTTTTCCATAACTTACGAGGTTGCTTTTCTTGTAAAGTCTCTCATCCAATTATCCGCCACTGATTACCAATAGTACTAAATGCTGTAAGGCTGCATGATTAGAATCCATGGTCTAATGATTTGCTAATTATTACAGATTAATGGTTTATTAACAGTTACTTTCCTTGTGGATGCTTCATTGCGTCAGGCTCAATTATCACCTGTCGAGTTTGTAATGTTAACATATTTGCATCTAACCAAATTCGTTCACTTTCAACGGTGAATGAATACTCTCAGCTTAAGAAGAAATAATCAATGTAACACGGTAGTACGAAAATGAAGCGACACTTTTTCCAATACGTCCTTAAATTTATCATCCTTGACTTCGTCGACGTGGAGACACGATTACGCCACTAAACTCCCTCGGTTACTCTTGAAAGTGTAGTATCTGTTCCGATGGATACTGCACCCCATAGACTGGTATTGTCTTGGCCTTCGGGGGTTGATTTACGCTGGTTTATGGGTCTGTCCTGTGCAGTTCTAGGAGGTCCACCCCCCCCAGGCTTCGCCTCCCCTCTTTAGGGAGGAGTAAGTTTATTGCTTACTGCCTGAGGCGCCCCTACCGGGGAATGCCGACAGGGCTGCCCAGGCAATTTTTAAACCCCACTTTCCCGACCCGACCTTGGGGCACATCTTACTTGTGGGAGTAAGATAAAAAATGGCCTTGAGCCTAACTCCTGGAGAGGAGTAATTCAATACTCTTGTTTATTTATAATTGTGTTATTTACTAACCAGTAACAACTTATAAAGGCCAAAAGCCACCAGAGGATAAGGGTTGATAAGATCGATTTAATTTCAGTTAAATGATGGAAAATGTTATGAGACGATTTAAGATGATGTATAGAATGAACAACATTTGATTAATTAAGAGGGCGCTTTAACATATTTTACATGATGTAAACATAGGTTGCTTTTTTAAGGTCTCTCATCTAATTAAACGTCATTCATTATCAACAGAGCCAATGATCTAAGACTGCTGGATTAGAATCCATTTGCTAATTATTACGGATTAATTGTTTGTAAACAATTGCCTTCCTTATCGGTGTTTGACTGCGTTATGCCTAATTATCTGCTCTGGTGAACTTGCTGCTCTGGTGCCCCCTCTCGACGTAACTACCCCTGACCCACATGACAATCAGCTAAATCTCACCCCTTCAGTGTCGCTGTCTACTCTAATAGCTTCTTTCCTCGAACTGCTAGCCTTTTGAATTTCTTCCCTACTCCCAATTTACCTGATTGTGCCAACATGCAGAAATATAAATGTAATATAAACAAGAATCTCGCCGCACAACTTCCAACTAAGGATGCCTCCATCGATATAGCACCAAATTATGAGTAACCCCTCACGTCTCAGTGACAATGTTCCTTGTTTTGGGTGAATTAAAGTAAACATAAGTGTTTTCTTTTTAAGTAAATGTGAAGACGACTACATTGTAGTCTGCAGAGAAACAACCCCGTGGTAATGTGTTCTACAGATGCGAGGTTCTTGAAAAGAAAAACTATTTATGAACATTCTGTTTGATGTTTAGTAGACGTAGAATGAAGGGAACGTTCTTTGCAGATGTCGTCTTTCCATGCCTTTTCTACTTTTTTGGAAAGAAAAATCATTTTTTCTTCTTCTATCTAGTTTACTTTCCAACCACACCAACGTATTCTAGTTCTTTGTTATGACCTGGAAACCTGATGACGGAGTTTCAATTTGGAAGTTTGGGGCCGTGTGCAGTCACTTATTAGTTTACATCAATTAAATATCAATTCTAAAGCTGGAGTTGTAGTACCGACGAGTGTCTCATCTATGGGTTAAATAGAATGTATCGTTTACAAGGCCATTTGGCTAAAAAACTGTAGTATATGAATTCCATCCGCCGTTTTCTTTTTTCTCACACTTAGATCCACTCCTGTTTAGAGATTGACTTGCGTCTCTTAGGTTCTGAACAAACCGGAAAACAGTGGACGGTCCATTCTTAAGAAAGGGTTAGGGGGGTCTTACAAACCAACCTTTTTGTTATGTGTGCTTTTCTCTACTCTCCGTTTTATTCCATTGAATTTCTGTACATATATCCATATTCATGAAGAATAAAAAATTCCAAACCAATTTGGAGATATCTTAAGTAGGACGGACCCTAGAGTAAATGTGGTATTATGGTGACTGAGATATTTCTAGTTAAGAGTAGGATAAATATTTTTATCAGTTGAGACCAAAGATGACTAAAAACACTCATTTTCCCACACTTTTGATAATTTTGTGTCTAATTTGTCTTAAATGTAATTTTTTATATTTTCTGAAAATAAATAATTTAAAGTGTAGAATTTTTTTAATACTACAATTCAGCAGTTCTGTCCTCGGTCATTCTAGAATGAGGAAAGTTTTATTTTTCTCACAATCTTTTTCGGGAGCTGGTTTTCCCTGCATTAAAACTTACCTTCTGTCTAACTTGTCCCTAACGGGTAAGCTAGTATAGGAGGATTAATTATTTACAGAATAAATGCATGCAAATAAAATGAATCTTGTTGAAGATATGAAAAAATACCACCACGCAATAGAAAGTCCGTGGGACTCAGAAAAAAGATTCGATCGCCATAATCGTCAGAGGTTCCTTTATAGCTAACAAGTAAGACCCGGTCGGCATCCTGCGAATGCTGATTCGTCATATTTTAGCTAATAGAATACTACAGACCAAATACAGGTAAGTAAATATGATCAGAAAAAAAAACAAAGGCCACGCAGAAGAAGAATTGGACCAGAAGGAAATTAGGCTAGTAACGGAATGCTATTACAAAAGTAACCCATATTCACAGACTCGTTTACACGTATAGCAGAAAATCCCGAGGTTACACCATCGATTTTCCACACAAGCTGTATTCGTTGGTCTTTTTCAAGCTAAGTCAAAACCGCAAAGTATTTGTGTTCAAGCCATTATGTCTGGTATTCAACAAGAGAGAAACTGTTTAAGTTTTTATTCGAATCTTCTATTTTTTGCCTATGCGTTTCATGAGAAGTCATTTGACCTTTTGAAAATCGCATCGGTCCTCGCTCTGCACTCTGCGACCTGCCTGTCTGCATCCTGCTTTAAAGATCAATCTCATATAGTTTCGCATCTGAAACCAACGATCGCCAGTCCTGTGCCTTCTTACATGATTTCTTTCTGATTTCTTTTACTCCTTTTTTTATTCATCTTTCTGAACTTTAGTTTTATTTTTCATTTTCTACTGCATTTATTTTCTTCTTTCTTTATTCATTTCTTGCACCAATATTTGTATTATAATTATTTTGCATAACACAGAAGTCGACTACGTTTTTAAAACACTGGGTCTTTGTTCTGTGGTCAGTGTGTAGTATCTTCTCTGTCCTTGGTTAGTGGAAAAGAGATCATTCTAGAGTGATATATTTTTTTATATTTTTGAGCAAATTCAGAGTACCTATTTTTTAGAGCTGGATTTTCTCCACATAAAAAACGGACCCTGTGTCTAATTCTGTGCTCGTGGGGAGACAAGTAAATATGGCCTACTTTTTCTTTTACCTTTCAATAAATATAATCACCATGACTTTATTATTTGTGGTTTTTGATTTATACTTGATCGCTTTTTATAACATTTTTCTTCTGGGCAACGTTGGAACACAGGTCCTGCTAGTATTATATTAATTGAAGACACGTTTTTACGTTTTCAGACGTCAATGCCGACATTATCTCATGCCCCTGTCAAAACAACATCCAGGGCTTGAGCTTTCTAACCTTCGTTCGAAAACGTAGATAATTACTGTTATTATGAATATCTTCCAGCTACGCCTGAAGATAATTTATACAATAATTTCTAGTGCGATGAGGGTCATAGAAAACTAAGCCAACGATAGTGTCTATCATGACAGGACGTTAACGTTTAAAAGAGTTTTCATCTAGATTGATAGGTTCGCATTAATACTACGATGTGAAGCTAGCAATTGATACAGTCAAACATCGATACATGAATGCCTGAAAACTATAACAATTCTTATTTTAAGCCAAACATTCAAGCCGAAGATACACCGGTTTTCTAACCAAATTTCGATGCGGAACCACGCCAACCGCAACCGAAAAAATGTAAGAAATAAAGCTAATCTAAAGATTTAATACCAATTTTAAATCTTCTTTTACATGGAGGCAACTCTAGCTGACACTTTCACAATTAGATACGAGCTGCTTCTCTTGTATCTGACTTAAATAAATTATATATACGCTCATGTTCTGACAATAATGAAATAAATCAATTAAATAGAAACACAAAATAATAATTGAATTAGTACTGATAAAATATTACAACATAGTTATACAATATACACATATATATGCTAGCTCACCATCTATTTTCTGACAGAATAATTTACAATTTCTGCGGATCTCAAGCAACAATTCCTATTAACTTTCGACTTCCAGGCAAAACACATCTAAACCGAGGGTTGCACACATTTTTCTTCTCTTTCTAAAGATCAGGTCACATCGAAAATCCAACAACTCAACACCAAGGATACCATCTTAATTCGACACACCGCGTTAATAAATAAAATTAATTATCGAAAATTATTGAAACCTTTCAATATTGTTATTTGTTCTATTAAACTTATCTCGTATCCAACGGGTTTTCTACCAAACTGAATTGTCATATCCTTCAAACACAACTTCTTATATATACATATATCTATCTACATATATCTATCTATATATATCTATAGTCCCGAATGCGTTCGTCGAACCATCTCGATGAGTTTTCTGTCTGTGCCAGCTTCTATGTACATATATATCCTTATTTCCATAAATCATGAGCCAGTTTCCGGTGGCCGCGACGATAGAGCGACTGCTTGTAGATTCTAGGCTGACTCTGTGAACCGGGTTCCTGCCTCTCGACTGTCTGAAATTGTAACTTCTATGCACTGATAACAGCAATAAACTTAACACGATAGTGTCTGTAGGTTATAAATAATTTAATATGTATTTATAAATATTATAAAAAAGCTCATTTAAGAAATGAAAGTGGAGCACTCTAGGAGAGTTAGAAATAGACTGTAAAACTTCGCTAAAGCAAAGCCCCAGATACGTTTGTCGAACCCTCTCGATTAGTCTTCTGTCTGTGCCCGCTTCTAGGTACATATACATCTTAATTTATGTAAATCACGTGGCAGTTTCCGGTGACCGCGAGGATTGAGCGACTGCTTGTAGATTCTAGGCTGACTCTGTGAACTGGGTTCTTGCCTCGCGACTAGCTGAAATTGTTACTTTCTTGCATATACCTATTATTTTTTATGTATACCAACCTCTTCTAATTTAAAGTTCGATGATTGTCACCTTACAACAACAGAGCATATATGACTTTGAAATGTAGCAAAATCTTGTTTATATATATATATATATATATATATATATATATAAATATATATATATATATAAATATATATATATATATATATATAAATATATATATAAATATAAATATATATATAAATATATATATATATATATAAATATATATATATATAAATATATATATATATATAAATATATATATATATAAATATATATATATATAAATATATATATATATATACATATATATATAAATATATATATATATATATATATAAATATAGATATATATATATATAAATATATATATATATTTATATAAATATATATATATAGATATATATATATATAAATATCTATATATATATAAATATATATATATAGATATATATATATATAAATATATATATATATATAAATATATATATAGATATATATATATATATAAATATATATATAGATATATATATATAAATATATATATATATATAAATATATATATATATATATAAATATATATATATATATATATATATATATATAGATATATATATATAAATATATATATATATATAAATATATATATATATATATAAATATATATATATATATATATATATATATATATATATAGAGAGAGAGAGAGAGAGAGAGAGAGAGAGAGAGAGAGATACACTTACAGCTAAGGATTAAATACTATTACTAATATTGGTGATACTCCCTTTTTATAATGGATTAGTCTAATCTTTATATTCTTTTCCGAGAGAGAGAGAGAGAGAGAGAGAGGGGGAGTAATGAGACAAGCAATATTGATATATACCATATAATATAAGGTCGTTGTAACCAGAAGTTGTAATGGTAAAACGCCACAGCAATCACGTTCAATAAAATTCGATCGATCTCATGCCTATGTTATCATTTTTCGCTTTGCTTTGTAGTTTTTGTTAGTGTTACAATATCATAAATTATATTTTAACTAAAAATGTTGTTCTACCCCTTTTCATTAGTCTGCCAGTTCCCCCGTGAGAAAGATACCCAGACAACAGCTTTCACCATGCACTCGTTCTCTGCTAAATTCTATCAATCGTGGAAATAGAAAAGCGAAATCGACTGTGTGTATTTGAATGCGTGAATCAATTAAAAAGTAAAGAATGAATACATCGATGAATCAAAATGAACCAGTGTTTTTTTTTTAAAGCAAATCGCCACAAAAGAAAGCTTCCATAAGTGACTCAAAGAAATACAAACAAAATAATATCATGCGAATCAATAGAAGTAAAGAATTCAATCAGGAAAAGTGTGAATAGACGAAAAAGTCCGGACCGGATAATGAGTTAACCGAAACAAGAACAACAACAACAAAAAACGTTAGGAACGGACAAGCAAAAAACACAAAAAAAGACAAGGATATTTAATGAAAAGAAAACCTTAAATCATAGTGTGTGATAAAAGATGTAATTTTTTTCTTTTCATATTTATTTTTACAGAATGAATATGTACAGAGTTTCGGGTAAGGGCTTCATTACTCGCTCCTTTTTAGGTTCTTTGTCAAACATTCTACCAAGTTCGCATGCGCAGGCATTTTCTGCTTTTGTGTGACGTTGCCAGCGACCATGCGCATTTGCATAGCCGTTTCAAAACTATCTCTTTTATCTGACGCCATTTTTTTTCATTTCTTTGTCACAAGGACAGCGGGCAATCATTCGTCAATTCATAAAACTATGATGTTAATTATTTTCTTTAAAAGGATACGCTTTACCGCTGAAGCAACGAATGAAGCTGAATATATTAGAAAGGCGGTAATGGGGTGCGTGCGCGGAATTTGTAGATTAATTCAGGAGAGTATCTCTCTGTTTCGGAAATGACGGAAATATGGACTAGACTCTTCGGACGGTTGTCCATCCTCATCTTGGCGATTATGTTTTGTAATTTTGTGAAATGAGGATTGATAATCTGTATTATTATTTTTGGTGCTTGTATAATAAAAAAGCAGAAAAAAAGTTTTTTTTGGCTTTTAGTGTTGGAGAGGTAAATAAGGGGCAGGTAACTTTTCACAACAGCTCTAGCTTTCGAACAATATTTTCCTAACCCTAACCTTAAACCCTAACCCTAACCCTAACCCTAAACCCTAACCGTAACCGTAACCCTGAACCCTAACACTAAACCTAATTCTAAACCTTAACCCTAACCCTAAACCCTAACCCTAACCCTTTCATGTCTAATCGAAAATCTCCTTGCACAGTAGCTACATGTGCAACGCCAATTAAAGCCATCAGTTTTGATTACTGGAAAATTTTGCTTAAAATTCGTGGTAAGAGTTACCTGCCCCTTATTTACCTCTCCAACACTAAAAGACAAAAAGTACTTTTTCGGCTTTTTATTATACAAGCACCTTATTTTGTTGTTCTTGTTTATTTTAACTACTGTTCTCATTTTGGATCTTATTTTCATAACGTTCCGACCGATGTAATCCTCCGACATTCTTCAGATGCGTTTTGTTGAACTCGGGAATCTTTATGTCAAACTCGGGAATCTGTACGGAATTTCGAACGAAACCGTTTATTTAATCCACGGGATAAGCGTTCCCTCGTTCCGTCAGGTTTTGAGATACTAGCGCACTAAGATAAGCCCACTTTTGCCTACAAAAAATGTCCGATCAGCCGCATCAGCATTCCTAAATCAGCCCTTTCTCAGAGAGAAGATAACGCCTGGGAGGTTTGCCCTCATAGGACTGAACATAATTATCGCCCAGCCCAACATAAACAACTCCAGTTCGGCTGATTATGATTATAAAATGTAAATAACAAACTAAAGTACAGATATTAGAAGCCCTACATTTCAAAATTAAAACTAAAACGCCAGCAATTGATAAAATCAATTTTGATAACAGTCAAAACGTCCGGAGATGTCTTTAATACTTATAGTCTATTAATATAACAGGCACTCTTAACTCAACCCCGTGAATATAGTTCTAGAAAAAACCCCGAAAGTACTGGGATACAAAACCAGTACGGCAAGTTTATCTGCCAGTTCCAGTATGGATCTGGAACACCAATTAGGCATCTAAAACGATTAACGAGAAAATATGCGGACAGAAATCGTCTGTAATTTTTAATGATATATATATATATATATATATATATATATATATATAATGGTCGTCGTGTCACACAAGCGTTTGTTACTATAATCCTATTTCTACAGTTTGTTACTATAATCCTGTTTCTACAGTTTGTTACTATAATCCTATTTCTACAGTTTGTTACTATAATCCTTTTTCTACAGTGTGTTACTATAATCCTATTTCTACAGTTTGTTACTATAATCCTATCTCTACAGTTTGTTACTATAATCCTGTTTCTACAGTTTGTTACTATAATCCTATTTCTACAGTTTGTTACTATAATCCTATTTCTACAGTTTGTTACTATAATCCTATTTCTACAGTTTGTTACTATAATCCTATTTCTACAGTTTGTTACTATAATCCTGTTTCTACAGTTTGTTACTATAATCCTATTTCTACAGTTTGTTACTATAATCCTGTTTCTACAGTTTGTTACTATAATCCTATTTCTACAGTTTGTTACTATAATCCTGTTTCTACAGTTTGTTACTATAATCCTATTTCTACAGTTTGTTACTATAATCCTATTTCTACAGTTTGTTACTATAATCCTATTTCTACAGTTTGTTACTATAATCCTTTTTCTACAGTTGTTACTATAATCCTGTTTCTACAGTCTGTTACTATAATCTTATTTCTACAGTTTGTTACTATAATCCTATTTCTACAGTTTGTTACTATAATCCTATTTCTACAGTTTGTTACTATAATCCTGTTTCTACAGTTTGTTACTATAATCCTGGAAGTGACGGTGGTTAAGTGTATAACGACGCCGACTGACGACATGGATGTTTCAAGTTCGAATCATGTAGGTTATATTAATTCATTTTCAATTAGGGATGTTGGCAACCATTACGTGGTCCATCCTGCAAAAATTCCAACGTCAGAATCTAGCCAGTCAACAAAGGTGTAAACTTGCAACTTGATAAATACGTAACGCGCCATTAACGAGTGCATGTACTGATAAATAAAACACGGACAATAAGTGACTTCAATTATAACTTGCTGCAACCTGCAATGTCTGTGGTATTGTCTGTAAAAGTCTAGCAGGATTAAAAGGTTATATCTGCGCCGCCCACTAAGAAGTATTACACTAGTTGCACAATGATACGCAAAAAGTAGTCGTACTCTCTCTCTCTCTTTCTATATATATATATATATATATATATATATATATATATATATATATATATATATAGGTAAATAAAAGGATAGCATAAATCCGACGGTATGAATTAAAAAGGAAATGCGAAAGACCTTAATCCCAACATTCGCCCATATGTCGTGTTGCTTTTATCAATAGCGAAAAATTATGAAAATTAAAAAGAGAAAGAGAGACGAATAATAATAAAAAGAAGACGAAGAAGAAAGAAAAACAGGAATAAAAGGAGGAAAGTCAAATATAGAAGAGAACGGAAGAGAAAGAGGAGAGGCCAAGACGACGAATAAGTAAAATACCTTTTAGCTTTTTCGTACTTGATAAAGACCGCGCAGCAGCTCGGTAAAACGTCGAGTGTTAGACTTTCCGCTTTTCCTTTTTAATTCATATATATATATATATATATATATATATATATATATATATATATATATATATGGTACCAGAAGTAACCACTCAGTCTAAACATTCTTAGTTCAAATAATAAAATGCGTTGACATTTAGGAGGTAATGCATTTCTAAATATAGATGTTTATTGGCTATCCGGATACTTCTGGGTCCCCCCTGTATATCTATATAAATAGGTAGGTAAGTTTATATGATGCGACTCCATTTGTTATATTAGCGATTTTCCAAACGCTGTCGTCATCTTAGGGTGTCATTTGTCTCTTTTACAACCTCTACATGGAATCAGATATGCCACATAATCAGTTTAATGTAAGGGATCTCTCACTTTTCGAAAAGAGGCATTGGGTGGTGAAATTATAAACTGCCCCGATGGAAGAGAACCTGTCAAATACAACCGCGAACCAAACAAATGCTTGTCTTGTCAAAGTCAGGATTCTGAGCAAAAACTCTGATTTATTCCAGATGAGAAGAATTTACCGTTGTCATCGCGGTTTCTTCTTCGGTGTCCTTTTCCTTTCCTTCGTTTTCTCTTCTTTTTTTTGATTATATTTTTTTCTTTTTTCCATATTTATAACTTTATTACTTAGTTCTTCTTGTCCCTTAAGCTTAATGTTCTTCCTTTTCTTCTTGGTCTTTTACTCATTTGTCGTCGTCGTCTCTTATTTCTCTTCCGTCTTTTTTATATCTCTTCTTCCTCCTCTTCTTCTTCATCTTGTTCTGATTATTTGTCCTTCTTTCCCTTTTCATTGTAATATGCCTAACCTTCTTTTTCTTTTTTCTTTTTTCTTTTTTCTTTTTTCTTTTTACTTTTTCTTTGTCATAATCTTATTCGTGTTCCTTTCTTTCTCAATAATATCGTGTTTTCCTATTCTTATTCTTTCTGTTTCTTTTAAAAAAATATTTTCAGAACGTTCTTCTTTTTTCTTGATTCCTATTCCTTTTCCATTGGCATAACCCTATTCTTATTTTTCTTTTACTTTTTCTTTTCCTTTCTTACTCCAACTTATTCATCTCAAATAAATTGCTCACGGCGATTAAAAAAAGGGATGCAAAAAGAACCTGTCATGAGGACATGGGAAGATATGATTGTGTCCAATTTTCTTCGTTCAATCAGATCCATCCTTTGATATTTCTGGGTTTTTTACGCGTATTTTTCGGTTAATTTCTTTCCCTCTTTTATTATTTACTCACAAGGAGTTTTCGAACGAGCCATTATCGGTGATCGCTCACTGCCCACAAGTGGAACTGATCCCTAAGGCCTCAGTGACAAAAAGGCTCTCCAGATTGTCAGTACTCTCCGATTTGTTAGATACCCGTTGCAAATCACTTTATTTTATTACAACATCTGTTTACCATTGCTTTCTTGCTGATATCGGCCGTTGCTTTTCTTCTGGATTTTAATGCCAATAAGCCCCTGGTTTCCTATATCTCCCGGCATATTATGTTGAATTTGGATACCACTATCTCTTCTCGGTCATTCCATCATATTAGAATAGTTTCGAATATTTTCTATGAAACTGACTGCTGTTAGTGCCCAAGATTTTATTAGTTGGGTAGAGTTTCAGATCATAAGAGTTTTCTTTTTACATATCTACCCTTGCAGTTTTATTTGCCTTGCATTTAAAAAAAATGTTTTTCTTATTAGTAAGTTGTTTTAATGAGCATTATATGTAGTTAGTTGGTGTCAAATAGTTGTGTGAGTTGGTTTCTACACTCAAGGGTTTTTTGTAATTGTTCAGCAATTGTAATCAAAGTTGTGTTTTGTATGGTCTCAATTCGATTTTTGATTCCAACTTCTCCTAGTCTTTTTCGGAACTCTTCCTAGTGCTCTTACTATTATTGGCATTACTGTAGCTTTCTTCTTCATGCTGCATATTCCGTTCAGCTTTCTGGTAAGCTCCATGTATTGGTTCAATTTTTGTGCTGCCATGGTTCTCACCTGATGGTATGCTGGGATGGCGAAAGTTACTATATCGCAGAGTTTTTTTCCTCGTTGACTGTTATCACACCCGGTATTCTTGCTTAGGTTGGTATTCTCGTTTGTATTTCCATCGCCCAGAAGATATAATGATTTTTATTTTTAAATACTAGTACGGGTTTGTGTGTGTACAATTTGCCTGCCTGTTCAAAATGTATTCGTTTCACAGTTTCCAATAGATTACTTTCAATACTAATTAATGACTGTTTTTATATTTCTTTTTCGGACTTGCTACTGCTGCTGCTGCTGATGATTATTATTATTATTATTATTATTATTGTTATTATTATTATTATTATTATTATTATTATTATTATTATTATTATTATTATTATTATTATTATTATTATTATTATTATTATGTGTACTCACTAGGATTTCTCGTTAGAAACGACCGTTGATCTTCTCTAAAAGTTGAGCTGCTCTAAGCCTCTTAAATGTTCCATTATTCTTTGCACCCTTCCAGTGGAGGTCTGGTCGGTGCTCTCCCTCCTCGGTCTTTTCACTCTCATTGAGTATTCATGACAGTTGTGTGTGTTACCAGCTGAGACTGGTGTCATCATATGAATGTGTGTATGACTGAATTTTCTTTGGGGAGTATAGTTCAACGGATTTTTAGCAGTTGTTATTATTATTGTCATTAGTAATTATTATTATTATCATTATTATTATTATCATTATTATTATCATTATTATTAGTATTATTATTATTTTGATTATTATTATTATTTTCATTATTATTATTATTTACTGAGAGTTTTTACACAAGGCATCATCAATAATGCTTCATTGATAATGCCCATACTGCGTGACAACATTCAGATTTCCAGCCTATTTCGATATACATTCTTCATTATTTTGCGTTATGTAAATAGATTATACCATTGACTTTACTCTGGCAACAGCCGTTTGTCTTCTCTGAAGTTTGTGTGGCGCTAATGTTTCAGTATTCTCTGGACCCTTCTAGTCGAGTGTTGTTTGGTACTCTCGTTTCTTGGGTTTTCGATTCGCATTGACCATTTACACCCATTTAAAAGCCGAGACTGGAACTCCTACACATATGTCTGTTTGTCTGTTGGGGAAGGATGTTATGGGATTTCCGGCAATTTCAGTTCTATTTGGCTCGTGTAATTTTCTTCTCATAGTTGTTGTTTTTCTATTTCGATTTCAACTACTCGCTGGCTGGTTGGCGTTCATTTGTTATGTGGGTTTGTTTGGTATGTGGATTGGTTATTGCACTCGAGCATTTTTTCTTAAATATTTCGGTTTACTTCATAACTGCAACGCGTTGTATGGGGTCGATCTGTCTGTGATTCCAACTTCACCGAAAGTTTTTCCATTTTTTTCGGAACAGTTTTTAGTGTTATTGCAATTATTCGTATTATAGTGATTTTTTTCGTATCTCACATCCCTTTAAGATCATCATCATCATCATCATCATCATCATCATCATCATCATCATCATCATCATCATCATCATCATCATCATCATCATCATCATCATCAGCAGCAGCAGCAACAGCAGCAGCAGCAGCAGCAGCAGCAGCATCATTAGAACAATCATCAGCAACATACTCCAAGGAACAAACTTATTGAGGACTTGAAGTATTCATCCTAAGATAAAAAAAGATCCGTCGTATCCAAGGAGACTCCATTAGGAGATTCGGGTTCTTTTTCCTTCTCTTTCAACTGTTCACCCGCATTCTCCTTGTTATCTCCATCCACCTCGAGTCCACTCGTTTAAGCATTCAGCTAGAATTTATGAATCCGATCGTTCATTCACCCGCTCATTCATATTGCCTTCTTTTTTTTTATTTGAGATGCAGCTAAAAAAATGTGATTGTGGTTAAATTCAATATTTTTGTCTCATTCACATCCACCCGAAAAACTACCCTTCCGTCGGATCGGTTTCATTTATGTACGTATTTTGTTTAATTGCTTTTGACTTTAACAAAAATATAAAAATAAAAGAAAACTGTTCATCCTTTATATTCTCTCGTGTTTCTTCTTTCTGCATTCAAATCTGTTCGTTTTCATGGCAGTCGTATTCCAATCATCCCGTTTGTACATTTTCTCCATCCATTTATCTATCGTCTTTGCAATTTATTTTTATTGGCTGTTCGGCCATTTTGTTTTTCGTTCCACTCTTTTCTTTGGAATGATGTCATTAAAACATGGTTACTATCTTCTAGTATTCTCGTCTCTATTCCCGGCTCTCCACGAGGGTAGACAACAAGGTCGGTTTTATGGGGAAAAAGCAGGGGATATAAAACTCCTCAAAAAGTAGCAGTCCTGAGAAGAGAAAAAATAAAAATGGTGCCAATCAAGAAAGATTTTTTCTCTTTTTACTTCAAACAGGACATATACTCCAATTTAATAAAAGTATTTTCAAACTTTCCATTTTTTTTACATATTAGACATTGTCCCCTAAAAATGTTAGGAGTACGATGCGGGCTGTGATCACCCCCTGTCTATTCTATTCTTTACTTGACATATTGTGACACATTGATACACGCATTGTTTCGTTCATTTTTTCATACTTTATTCATCACTTAAACTTACACAGTCGGCAAAATACCGTATTCACTCTATGAACGACTTATAATATAACCAATGGATTAAAACAAAATATTTACAACCTTTTTTTAGCTTCCTTAAAAATGATTCGAGGAAAAACAACTGAAACAAAAACAGGAAAACAAAGAAACCAAGTAAAATCTGAAGCGGGTTAGTAAGACCCTTTACTCTTTCATGGACGTGCACCGCCAAATATTTTCCGGTTATTTAGAACCGAAAACAAGCAAATATATATCTAAATAGGTGTGTTACACATGAGGAACTTAAATGGGGATAGAGTTGGACAATAGATGGTGTTCTTTCAAGATAAATACAAGTGGCATAGGCCAAGGACAACATAAAAGACATCTGCCTCTTGGAGGATCTATCACAAGAAAAGAAAAGGGGACAGGACTCACTCACTAAACTAGCTAAACAACAATTATCTACTTCTACTCGGATTGACACTAAACGGACAAAAAACCTCGCACTCTATGCTCAGGTGAGTACACGGATTAATACCCATATAAATGAACTTCATTTTGGTTCGAGAGCTAAGTAGTAGCGGATAAAATGCAATTTATCTTATATTTTCGCCTCATCCATTTATTATCTAGTGATTAAGCCATTTATTTTGGGTTGAATATATCAGTGAAATGAATAGTCTATAATAATCAACGCTCTTCTATATTTCACGATACAATGTAAAATGTAATCATATTTTGTAAGATATGGGGGAAAGACGGAAAATCATTTAATGTTCTCACTTCACACGATGCCTTGAGAATATATATAAATATAATATTAGATTTCTTAAACCATTGCCTTTTATTCTTTTGTTTACACCCACTATAACTAATTTCATTTTCTCAATTTGTGTACTTTAAATCTGAACGGAACTATAACACAAAAGGACATAAGTCTACTTCCCGGCTAATTACAATATTGTCGTTTTCAAGTCCAATGTAAAGAAACTTTTGTCGAGACTTCTTCGTAAAAAATAAAATCTTGCCCACACAACACATCGTTTACCAGTTCTTTCAGTGTGTTGTTTCTCGTCCAACTGACAAACTAATAACCCCTTATCCCTGAGTAGTTTTTATGCATTAATAATAAGTGACGCGTTAGTATGATACACGCCAAAAAAACACTTCATGTCAAGGGGGGGGTCAGCTTTTAGAATAGAGCAACGAATATTAAACACTAAGTAACGGATAGAAAGAACATCGCGATACTAGTCTTACATAGCAAATACCGTATTTGGATGGAGAATTTTGATTAATAGCCTATAGGTCAGAGGTGACCACAAATCGCTAGTTTATGAAACCACAATGAATATATATATATATATATATATATATATATATATATATATATATATGCATATATATATATGCATAAATATATATATATAAATATACATATGCATAAATATATATAGATGTATAAATATATACATATAAATATTTATATATATAAATATAAATATATAATTTTATATATGTATTAAATATATATATATATATGTAAATACTTACAAACACATATATAAATATATTTAGAAATATATATATAAATATATAAACATATATATATATATATATATATATATATATAAATGCATATAAAAATATATATAAATATATATATAAATATAAACATATATATATATAAACACATATAATATATATTTCTCTCTCTCTCTCTCTCTATATATATATATATATATATATATATATATCTAAATGAATATGTATATATATATAAATATACATATAAATATGTACATTATGTATATATATATATATATATATATATATATATATATATATATATATATATATATAAACATACATATTATATATATATATATACCTGAATATAAATATGCATATATATATAGATATATATTTATAAAAAATATATGGACCAAGACTACAATAAGGACACCAGTTCATAAACACAAT
>OY744528.1:85900909-85945909 GCA_963556195.1 Sepiola atlantica
TAGGGATGTGTGAGACTATAAAGTTTAATAAGGTTCGAATAGAAAAGGGGGGTTATGTTACAGTTCAGATTTAAAATTGTAAAAAACATATAAATATTTTTTTTAATAACATATCTATCTAAGTCGAGTGATTCAATGTTTAGTAGGAGCGTATAATTGGCTGTAAATGTTCTAAGGGTTAACTTTGCGTCGTCTAGAAATGATAAGGAGAGAATATTGGTTTAACGGTTTAACTTTCGAAAGAATATAAAGTTTACAAAGTTTTAGCTTCAAACCCATATTCTCTCCTTAACAGTAGCTGAAAAGAGCCGGATGGTTAAGTCTTTCTGCAGTCTTCTTCATATTCTGAAAACTGCCCAGAGAAGCGACAAATGATGAACGCACCGGTAAACACCCGTGTACTATCGCCAGTGAAAACAATAACAAAACAAAACATCAGCGTTATATATATATATATATATATATATATATATATATATATATATATATATATATATATATATATATATATATATTATATATATATATATATATGATAATAATAATAATAATCCATGTAAAACATCTACAGGGTAGTAATCCAAATAATTTTAACCGGATTCATAAAATATGCTCAATATCAAATAGAGCATTTATATATGATTATTTTTATTTACACAGACATGTACAAAATCTGCGACACTGGAGAAAACCATTTCATTCTTGTCCAAATATGATCTAATCTTAAGATTGGATTTTAACTCTCCCTGATGAGATCTCAGTTTATAATAACTGTTGATCGATAACATCGACATGCCAGTATCGCAGATTTAGTACATGTGTAAATAAAAATAATCATATATATATATATATATATATATATATATATATATATATATTGCGCCGTTAGCAGAGAGCTGGACACTGTCACAGTGATCCCGTTTCGTATCTTACTAATTCTAACCATGCTGATGCGTCGTAGAGACGACGAAACACATGTCTTTGGGTAACTATATAATAAACATATATATATATATATATATATATATTAAATGAGTAAAGTTAAATTCTCAAACTTTGACAGTATCATATCTGTTGCTAACTATGCATATATATATATATATATATATATATATATATATATATATATATATATGAAACGAACTAACATCGATCTCTCTTAAGTCTTAGTTAATCACTATCCCACACCGGATTTTTTCGGAGCCCCCCTCAGAGATACACCGTTTTCTGTCATTGTTGACGCCATTCCCTATCGGGACGTGACTACAATGATTTCAGCTTACCGATGATTCCACTGGGCACAGAGATTTACTAAAGATGTCTAAATCTGCCCATTTGGATGAAACCGCAATACATTGCTGAAATATGTAATATACAGTATCTAAATAAATTATATATATATATATATATATATATATATATATATATATATATATATATATATATATATATATATATATATATATAGCGGTAGTTTGTATTGGTTCGATTTTGGGAGTAATGTCTGAATAACCTTTATCGTAGAAGATGAGTGTTGGGCTTTTATTATTATTGGTGGTGCAAATGCTTAGTTTAATCCACCATTTTTGTACCTTTCAAAATAACAATTCAAGCAGCCAAATTCCTAGCCATTTTTAACTGTCAAATCCAAAACATCATTTTCACACAACTTTTCAAAGCCCATTTTTCTCAACAACTGCGCTTGATTATATGTAGGGAGCCACCTGCCTTTTCTCTGTCTAGAATTACACATCGATTCCATCCCTCTGCAAATCTCGACCCACTTACACCCATTCCTCGAGTTTCCTGCGTACATAAATGATCAACTATTTTCCTCGTCATTTTGTTTAACTGACAGACATGTTTTTCTTGAAATTCCGCCTTAAAAAGAATAAACCGAATGATGCAATGTCAGCACAGCAATATATGTTGATAAGTCCTCGGGCTCAACTGAAAAATATGGCGCACATCCGTGCTATTCATTGACGTGTGCAGTTTGTAAAATGAAAAAGTATATTTTATCTTAGCGATATTGTAACATTTGAATTCAGCATTTGTAAGCAGATATTTATAAGCAGTTATTCATCAATCTACTCACACAATCCCCGTATATTTCATTCATTTTCTATTCAATCGTCATATCTATAACCTTAGCTTCCTGGAAAATATATATCTGCCATTTATTGTCTATCTCTCAATATATGTCTCTCCTATATATATATATATATATATATATATATATATATATATATATATATATATATATATATATATATATATATATATATATATATATATATATATAAGATATGATAAGATTTTGATCTTTGAAAAACCTTGGCTTAAGGAAAGAATAATAAACATAATTTTATTACCGAATAGACCTTGCATTGAACAATCGAAGTTGATATAAATCTGGACATTCGTATATTGAGCTTAAACCACTTCACTATAGATTCTATCTACTAAAAGTTTACTTTTAGTTTCATATTTTATTCTACCTTATGTATATATATATATATATATATATATATATATATATATATATATATATATATATATATATATATATATATATATTCAGACTGCTTGGACGTCGTATATAAGTGTTAGGATTGCACCGCTGTAACTAGAAATACGGTAGAAGAGAATGCTTCAGTATTGCTAGCCGTCGAGCTATTACTATTGATGGCACTTCTTATAGATGGCCTATAAATTGTGCTTTTTAGGGCTTGCATTATATTATTCATGTTGAATACATATATATTGTTGTCACTATGTATAAATTACTAAAAAAATGTTTATATATATATATATATATATGTATATTTGTTTGTAGACATGTGTTTAACAGCCAATAATGACTATCAGCTTCTAACCTTGCGTTCTACAGATCATGTGATTATCTTTCGTGTGCATTCTATTTATTCATTATTGGAGCGGGCCTCTATTTTTAAGCGGTTACTTCGTATCTGGGATTTGTTGTTTTATTTATTTTCTTTCTATCTATTTATGTTTTATTTGTTATTAATTCGCTTATTCTTTATTTATATAAATTATGCTTATATACTTCGATGCCTGATGTATTTATATACTTTAGTTTCCAGTATTGTTGGGTTTTAGGTGACTTTATCTACATAAACGCTATCACACTTATTGATCGCTTTGTTCTATACATAGAGTAGAAAGTGGTTTACTTTCAGTAGACTCGAACCTCTCAGTTTCCTTATTTTGTCCTTTAGTCCTCACATCTCATGAGCGATGGTTCTGACAAAGGGGGAATAATTGCTGTTTTCTTGGATCGGAATCAATCACGCTAACACTGATCTTTGGCTAGTAATTGATCTTGAAGTAGTACATATTTTTAGTCCCTCCATCAAGTTGCTTCATGCCTCCTCTTGAGCAAGTTCTATATAAAACTAAAGCAAATTATACAAATGCTTCTCTGTATCTTTGGAATTAAATATGTTCATTTATACTCACAGATTATCGTGGTTGTTTTTATCATGATGTTTTCGATATTTTACCATGTGGTCTGGTTCAGGTGCAGTGTGTGGGATCCTGCAATCGTCACGGACTTTTGAACACAACCATTTATTGAAGCAGGAAGAGCATATTGTTCGCATTCCAAATATGTACGTTCTCCGTACATTCACAAAGACGGTGTTTGCTTAAGACTCGTGGTGCGCTGTCAAGGCTCGACTACTAGATATAACCAACCCATTAGTAGGCCAGTCAACAAAGCATCTAAAGAATGCCGCCCATTTCAAAAACTTCTAAAAGCGGAACCATTAGTCAAAACCCGTATCAATTGTTACTGGATATCCGGTTGACAACATGCATTGATAAGCCTTCCAAACGGACATTATTTGATATAGACGCAATGCTTTTGACAAAAGATCATTTTTTATATATATATATATATATATATATATATATATATATATATATATATTGTGTGCGTGTGTCTGACTCTGTCATATCGAAACATTTATTGGAGAACGAATTATGCGCCAAAGCTTACAGTTACGAGGCGTTTTCTTTATTACACAGAGCACGGTTTAAACGCCACCTAAAATATTAGAAGTCGTATTCATAATTATATGCAGGGACTGTCTTTGTGTAGGTAGAAAGATTATTCCTACATCTTTGTGAAAACGGGTATTTAAATTTAAATATGTATATATATATCATTTGTTGTTATTCCATGAATATACATATTTCATATATTGCGTATATATATATATATATATATATATATATATATATATATATATCAGTTGTTGTTATTCCATGTATATACATATTTCACATATATATATATTAAGTATTTAGTTCAACCGTGCTTAATACGTGTAGTGAGCTTAGTAGTAATATGATAATATTTCATACTACTATATATATTTTTACTAAATTATATGTATATATATATATATATATATATATATATATATATATATATATATATATATATATATATATATATATATATATATGGAGACAGGGAGAAAAGGGAGAGCAGTCTCCTAGTCTGTTTTGGTTATCTTTCTGATAACCCAATAAAATAGGTAACCGTACATCAAGAGCTGATTGGACTGGCATAAAACTACAAATAGATTTTCGGTTGTTCTTATACGCCGACATGTATCACTCCAAATAAATAAGACAGTCAGTTGCTAATGTTGTACAATGTTGTTTACCGCAGCCATTGCACATTTGAGCACAAATAAGTTCGTTAAGTATTTAAGTAGTTACAATCGATAATGATTATTAAATAATTCCTTTATCTCTTATTAATGTTCTTATTTATCGCATTAGTTTTATTTAATATAATTCCTAGCACGCCTAACAGCTTAAGGAATTAAACAAATGTGTTTCAATATTTTATTTCAAACATTCGATCCAGATACTTTATTTGTGTTTCTCTATAATGTGTATTAAACAAAATAAATTAACCCATGTACAACTAACAAATAACAACCGAACAATGATGTTTTATAATTTAAATAAGGAATATTAACAGTCAAAATCAAATTCAATCATAATTTCTGATTTATTTAAAACCAGTCTATTACAAAACTTGTGCTAAAAGAATGTTTTCCTTTTAATCTTTAGTCATAAAATTACTTATTTAGCCCATTTCACTCATCGCTTTAATTCACGGTTAATATCACATTGATACAGCCGATGGTGAGCGAATAAAATTGGAGGTGTAGGTGTTTAGAGGTTGCTGGTGAACGACCTGGGTGAGTGAAATAAGATCAAAGGTTTAATTTCATTTCCAAATCACAACTGACGAGTTTTCTTATTTAGAATCATGAAAAAACAATTATCTAATGAGTGATACTATTTTAAAGTAAGTAATCTTTTATTTTGAATACATGAACTTTTTTATTTACTAGGTAATCTTTATTTCATTATTTTACTTACCCGCGTATTTTTTTAATTGAAGGGTTACCTGAAGCATATTGAGCATCGAAACGCGATCTCATTTGTGCAACCACTAAATATTGCTTTCATTCTCGCGAGCATTTCTCTTTTGCTCCAGCAGCATTAATATAAGTATAGTTTTCTGCAATTGTGAATGTAAATATGGAAGTCTACTGAATTGTGAATTTACAGATAGAGTTCTCCAGAATCGCTGAGTTTAAAATAGATTCCCTCAAAACAGTGAATATAAACAAAACCACAATACCTTCCACTTTTGTGGGGTGGACAGATGCCCCAAGAATATGAGCGGTCATCGAATCTCAGATGCTCGAACCTGATTTGTTAGTTAGCTAGACTAAGCACTACTTAGATACAGTCCTTAAAAGAAGCTTAGCCCCATCATTCCCTGCGAAGATAAAACATGGATGCCTCTCCCTCTCTCTCACACATATATATATATATATATATATATATATATATATATATATATATATATTGATACAAGTCTGAGTGAAGATCATGGGATTTTCTCTTTTCGTATTTTTTTATTAATTTTAATGACTGTCTTTACTCAGCGGGCAGGTATCCGGGTTTATGCTGGTAATTCGTTGAGTATGGACCCGAGAGTTCTTTTATCGTCATCTTCAGAACTCCTAGATTTAACGAATAACCATCAGAGACCAGGAAACTTGCTCGCCGAGTCCAGATAGTAATTACAAAACTTACGAAAACAGAAAATCCCGTCTAAATATCAACTTCCTACCTCTCTCTCTCTCTCTCTCTCTCTAATATATATATATATATATATATATATATATATATATATATATATATATATATATATATATATATATATATATGAATTTATAAAAACAATATTACAGTCTTACGTCAATCAACCGACGTTGTTATGCTAGAGCGTCTTTTCAAGATTCAGTCTTTGAAACTATGCTATAGCAAAGCAACGTTGGTTGATTGACGTAATACTGTAATATTGTGTGTGTACATTCATAAATGCTCTACTTGGTATTGAGCACTTTTGAAAATATTGCTTTTATGAACATATTTGAACTTGATAAATTAATATATATATATATATATATATATATATATATATACATATATAAAATGACATAAACAATATTATAGCGTTACGTCAATCAATCAAGTTTTCAATACGTATTACCGCATCTTGTCAAAGGTTGGGCTAAAATGAATTACAAAATAAAAAGTGTGAGATTTGTAGTCTTGCTTAGGAAGATCTCAAACCGAGGCTAGATTTTAGGAGGGAATGGGAGAGGCAAAGAAGCTTGTTAGTGTTTACAAGCCGAATATATTCCACTTCAGTTAACTGTGCAGGTCATCAGATAGCACTTGATCACCGGCTCAGGGCCTGGTAGGCCGCCTATTAAGCAGCCAGAGTGGTAGACAATATTTGTATTTCTATTTAACATAAAAACGCTAGATAAATTTAATCCCCAATATTTAGAGTTGTCATATTCGTGTATTTGGATAGGTTTTGGCTATATAGATAAATAACCGTATGATCCATTACTCTTGTTATCAAATTTATTATTTATATGTTACTTGCTATTCCCCTCTCAACCCTCACTGCTGTTATAATTACAATTATTATTACTGTTATTATGTATTCTTTTTGCTATTATCATGATAAACATGTAGCTGTTATTTCTATTTTCACCGTTATTATTGATATAAGTACTATTATTATTGACACTATCATTATTACTATAGCTATTCCAGATATGATTATTTTAATAATTATTACAGTTATTAGTGTTACTATTTTTATTCAATCTCCGTCAATTCCATTTCATTCCTACTACATTAAACTATACGTATTTTTGTTGTTATTTGGTAGTTACAATTATCATTATCACTATTGCCATATTGTTATTATCACCACTGTTACTATAATTATTATTCCAACTATTAATAATATTATTATTACTACTTACATTATTATTATTACTATTGTTATTATTACTATTAATGTCAACATAATTATATGTTATTATTATAATAAGTATTGTTATTATTATTTTAACTATATCACCTATTTGCCTTATTACTACTATTGTAATATTTATCATATATGTTATTGGATGTGCTCATTTACATTATTTTCATTAATTCTCTTATTACTATTTTCACTATGGCCACCATCCCTATTCCCCACTTATTATTACCATTATTATTATGTTAGCGGTAAGGGAGGTAAATCAAGGTTTTAATTTATATCTTTAATCCTATAATCTTTTTTCTTGGGGTTTACTCCTAATTAGATTTTTATGCTTTCTACCTGATTTGGGTTAAATTGTTCTGTTACCGTTTAAAGTGCCTACAGTTATAGCCTATTTCGACGGGTTGATTTAGTAATCTACTCTTATCAAGAAACATAACAATAGCTAATTTTTCACTAAGGCAGAGAAAGCGCGTGGGTTTGTGTAATGTAGGTGATACGTATTGAAACATTGGTTGATAGACGTAAGGCTATACTATTGTTTATGTAATTTTATAAATGCTCTACTTGGTATTGAACACTCTTGAAAAACTTGGATTTATGTTCACTTTATTAACACATTTGAACTTGAATAAATATATATATATATATATATATATATATATATATATTAGATTACCTATAGCCAATTGTGTCAGAACAACTACAGTTATTTATTCCACTGAATACTTTATAAGTTGCATCACTCAAAATAATAAGCTTCTTTATTACTAGTTCACTATTGTTTTTCTATTTGATTTACGTATGTGTCTACGGTTTGTACGAACACACTATGTAAATTAACTACAAATGGAGGGTCATTTTTCCTCTAAATGTTTAAACAGACATGAGGAAATTATTAGAGAGTGATTGAATTAAAACATGAATAGAGAGGAGTAGAGACGTACGTAGGAAGCGAATGAATAAAATGAGCGACTTGGTCCGTTAATTAGCATTTACATTGAATTAGAAAAATCAAAATCGATTTTTTCTTACAATATAACTCAATCCAAAAGTGAAATTTATGTTACCACGTATATATATATGCAAAACCAGCTGAGGATCCCCGTTTAACATTTCACAATTTAAGTTAAGGCCCCCTGTTTTTGTTTCACTTTTATATACTTGAATCCGACTTTGTATTTGTAAATTTTCCAGCGGTAAGTCGGCTGGTGCAAGTGCTAAGTCTGCGATATATTTTGGATTTAGTTAGTATTCCTTGGGAATTTAAACTGCATTTTCTTTTTTCTGTTTAAAATGACTCAAAGCTTCTTTGGACTCTCTCTCTTTCTTTCTCTCTCTCTCTCTCTCTCTCTTTATATATATATATATAAATATATATATATATATATATATATATATATATATATATATATATATATATATATGAGGATGTTCAGATATCTGATGATATAACTTCGAGATTATTTTCTATATGTGTATATAGGTAAAGAGGCGGTTGTTTCCCAAGTTCTAGGAAACAAATATTTAACTGACATTTATAACACATCTAAACAGTACAATATGTTTGATAATTCACTGTTATTTTTATGTTTAGGGTAAATAAACAGCATTTCATTGATAGGATAAAAGGTAAAATATGTCTGGACCTTGTGTTGCAACGAGCAGCAAAAAAATCATCAAAAATGACACCAAACAAATATAAAAACTATGAGACCCACATGAAGAATTTGAGCGACATGATCAGCAAAGGATCCATTTGATAACGAACAAGGGGTCTTGACGGCATCCTGCGAATATTAACTCTTTTTATTTCAGGTAACAGAATACACCAGAACTGATACAGATGAATAAATCTGATTAGCCCTATCCAAAGACTACTCAGAGAAAGAAGTTGGTCACAAATAAAATTAGACTAGTAATCGAGTGCTATTACTAAATCAACACCTACATAAATAAACGTCTTTAAACCCCCAATATATATATATATATATATATATATATATATATATATATATATATATATATATATTACATAAGTTATATCATCAATTTTCAGAACCCCCTGTATTTTTTACTAATGGGAGACCGTTTATTAAGGCCCAGTGTCACTTGAGGTTAACGGTTAATGAGATCGTCAGGCGGACGATGATCTCCACAACGAGAGGACGGGAAACAATTGATGTGATTAATAGAAGATTACTTAAGAGGAATTGATTATCAATATAGACGGCTCATCAAGTAATTGTTTACATTATACTTGAAGACGACCATGCTGTAGTCAGTAGGTCAGCAGTCTCGGGTATCTTGTTCCATGGATAAGGAAATAAATATTGTTCATGGTACGTTCGTTAAGTTTTTTGCATTGAGAAGGAATGGAAAGTTCTTGGCTGTGGTTGTAACTAGACGAGTTCTTGCCGTGAATGTCTTACAAGCGACAGAGATGGAGATGGGAGCTCAGTCGAGCACGTACCATGAACATAACGAGAACCTCCAATGAACATAAGAAATTTGACAGCAACTGAACATAAACGTTCTAAAACTAAATGAAAAATAAAGAAAAATTGATTGAGAAAACAACTGATATAATGAAATTACAACGATGAAGAAAATAAGAAACACACTGATGGCAATTTTGAGAGTGTCTTTCGGAACCTTGAACATCGAGCGAAGATGCTGTTCAGTTGGATATGCACATGCCCTAAGATTAAGTTGACGCAACAAGGAAGATAAAAGGAATCCACCCGCCTACTCAGCAGGAAAGCAGGGAATAAATCACAAAATGAAACATACAAAACTGGATTTATTCTGACGGTTTTATTTCGGAGAATCTAGCCAGAGCCGAGCAAAAACGGAAAGAAAGTGTGTATATTTCGATAACCGATGAGGAATTCGCCATCGGACGGACATCAATTTGGAGAGCCTGGTTTCCAAAAGCCGTGTGTCAATCTAAGCAGCTCTGCGATTTAAAAAAAATCAGTATAATAATACAACTACATTGTTGGCATTGGAGATATTTATCAATCACTTTTACGAATTACAGCTGTATTTTATCCATTTATTTATCACGCGTATATCTATTTCTCTTACTCTAAATATATACTAGCAGAGAGACCCGGCGATTCCCGGGATTGTACTAGGAACTCTATATCTATTTTTACACGACCTATAACACCATGTTATCTGTTGCGTTGTTCATTTTACAGTTCATAAGATGTTTATTTTTTGGAATTACGCCGAATGATGTACTTGGCCTTATTAGGGATGAAACGGTGTAAATAAATACAAAGGGTGTAAATAAATTCAAAGGGTGTAAATAAAGTAAGATAACATTAAGTAAATTCCGATAATTCTATAGTCTTTTACACTCGATGAACACCCGACATTTCCCTGTAATCTGTTAGGACACTGGTGCACGCCTGTTCTAAGCCCGAAACCCCTTATTATCATTTACATTCTTATTTTTGGATTTCGATATAACTTTGAAATTATAATTAAAATCAAATGCAGTAAAACGGTGTATTTCTTTTTTATGGATGTCAATAGTGAAATAAGACAGTATGATGTACACAGAACTGATTGTACCTAAAACTAAACGGAACTTACATGAACATAGTTTCTTTCAACGAACTAACTGTTTTTGGAGCACAAATACGATATAATGGGACTGCTTTCCAGCTTCCTAAAACATTGTCGTTTTCTAGTACAATTAAAAAAATTATTGTCGAGCTATCCTCTTTAATAATTAAATTCTGTCCAGTTTCAACAATTGTCTCCAATCCTGAAGGTCCTGTCTCCAATCCTGAAGGTGTTGTCTCACCATTCACCTAACATACAACTTAACTTGTATCCTTCAGTGGCCTTAGCATCTTGATAAGCGATGACTCATTGGTACAATACACCTATGATAATAAGTTCAATTTACTTATCCAAGTCTCAGAATATGTATATATATATATATATATATATATATATATATATATATATATATATATATATATATATATATATATATATGTATATATATATATATTTATATCTATATATATGTGTATATATATATGTATATATATATTTATATCTCTCTCTCTCTATATATATATATATATATATTTATATCTCTCTCTATATATATGTATATATATATTTATATCTATATATATGTATATATATATATTTATATCTATATATATATTTATATATATATATACATATATATATATATACATACATGTATATATATATATTTATATCTATATATATATTTATATATATATATATACATATATATATATATACATATATATATATATATATATATATATATATATATATATATATGTATATATATATATGCGGGTCGATTTCCACAATGATAGAAGGAGTTCGTGAACAGACAGAAACCACACCATTATATATTATAATCATCAACTATAATTACACACACTGTGTCGCACGTTCAATATATCTCTCTATTACTACTGTTGAATACTAAGTCAGCTAATTCAATATATGCCATCACGGGCAGATAACCCAAGTAATATATAAATAGTGTACATTCTTTATTATTATTATTATTATCATTATTATTATTATTATTATTATTATGCTAAATATAATTTACATTTGTTTTCTATAAGACTGTTTTCTCTATATATTTCAATGACACAAAATACATGCTGAAAATGTACTTTCGTTCTGGGATTAAGTTATGTTTGAAAAATACATTTTAATTGTTCTAATTAGCCGTTATTTATAATTAACTGAACAAGCAACACACCGATCTCTTGGCCATCTATGTATTCCTCTCGCGTTTCTAACTCTGTGTTTATTCAACCACGCTCTAATATTTCTTTATTTCTTGCGAGAATTTTGAGAAAAAGTGACGCCTCTCTTTTGGTGTCGTTATGTAATATACATGCGACAAATACTTATATCAGATTCAGAGTAATACATCTATTTGCACTAATATAAGACTGATAAAGAATAATTATGTTTCGTAATACTACTATTACTAATAATAATAATACTATAAAAGTAAGTAGATTTTTCATATTTAGTTATGCAAGAAAATGTCTTAACAGATATGTCACAGTTCATGAATTCTCGCACGAAATAAAAGTTAATAGTGGTAGTAATGATGACTCTACACGTACGTTGAATATAAGATATTACACAAACAATTGTTTCGCCATATCACGTCTCCCCAGTGTGGCTAAACCTAGCAAGTGTATTTATGCCGAGATTCGAAACCCAAACTCCAGGAAACTTCCAACGGTGTCTTACCCAACACAATCGTCACTGATAATAGAATACATTATATGACTATATATAGTTTATTGGATTTCATAATATTCACGTAGCTAGTAAATTAAAAAATATATATATACAGTGTTGTGCAGAAGTTTGGACACATACACAATTTACTAGATAACAATATACAATTTACAATAAATGTTCGAATTTATATTTGCTTTCTTCAAAACAATTTCTTAGGAGACATATTAACTTTGCACATTTTCTATCATAGAGTTTTAATATCTGACTTTAATAGAGTTTTTATTTCTTAGGGTTTGAATTTATTGTATGATGTTATTATGTACTAGTGTTGTTGAAGTTACTGGCTTTCTTGCTTAAATCATTGATTTAACATGCTCTTATAAGAAAATATAGAATGGACTAAATATCCCGAAATGTTCATAGCCATTCTACCTGTTTTCGGCATGGAAATAAGTACTACAAATATTTAAACACATCATTAAGAAAATATGATAGAGCCCTAATACTGTTGAAACCACGTATTTAACAGATCTCTTAAGCCTACGTTAACTAGGCAAGTTAACAAATCAATTTACAAATTATACTTACATGATTAAAATTATGTTAAAAATAAACCCACATATACACTTTATAGTAGATTATCTATGGGTCCAAATATTGTCTACACCATATACATATATTGCGAAAAAATAATTATATCGCGCTAGCAATAACGCTATAATCCCCCTTCCCCTGGTTGAACACTTTATATGTAATTACTGGTAAGCGTTTGTATAAAACCGTATTTTCACGTCTCAATATGCTAGTCAAGGCGTTGAGACGTTAGGTTACAAGACCCGGAGTTGTAAACTCAAACGCGTTGGCAAATAAAACAGTTGTTTGAATGTATACTGATGAGTCTTACAAAGACGAAACACGCTTTTCTGTAGATAAATAAATTATATGAAATTATTTAATCATTATATATATATGTATATATAATGATGAAATTAATATAATTTATCTAATAAAAGTAAATATGTACGTAAAAAGCGCACCAAGTAATGCTAGGAATTCAAGCTAGTCATATATATATGTGTGTATATATATATATATATATATATATATATATATATATATATATATATATATATATATATATATATTAGTACTTCATGTATCCACATAACATATTATAAAGAGATATCATTTTTTATGTGTCAGTTTTCAGTATTTACTTCAACAGTGCTCGATACGTAAGTAGAGCTACGTAGTAAGCAATGAAAATATATATGGCAATCAAGCTTGATTGCTATATATATTTTCATTGCTTACTATATATATACATATATATATATATATATGTATATATATATTAGTATTTCATGTATCCACATAACATTTTATAAAGAGATATATTTTTTCATGTATCAATTTTCAGTGTTTACTTCAACAGTGATCGATACGTGATGCATTTTAGCCTGAAGATTTACTCCGGGGATGAAACGCGGTGACCTTTTAATAGCTTACTATATATATATATATATATATATATATATATATATATATATATATATAATTTCCGCCATAAGTAACTATATATTTTTAAAATAATATATATAATAACAATAAGTAACAACAAATATGATAGGGAAGAAATATGAAACTTAAACATAGAAACTAACAAAAGATACGCTTAATTCTTGTGAATCATAGAACATGATGTTTATTAAAACAATTATAAAATCTATCTGTGCTCTCTACGGACTTCAATGCACTTTGCTAATCTTTTAAGGACTTAGCGATATACTTTAGCGCACAGCTTTAAAGGAACTTGAACAATGACACCTCAAACGTGTTTCTTAAGTTCAACGATGCTATTAAAACTATACGATGTCCGCTTTTAAATTACACATAGAATAGAAGAAATCATTAAGTCCAACAAAGTTACACATCAATAAATGTATAGTTTCTTATGGCGGACCCCGTATATATATATATATATATATATATATATATATATATATATATATATATATATATATATATATATATATATATATATATATATATGTGTGTGTGTGTGTGTGTTGTCTGAATCGAAACTTATTAGTGTCACTTAACGAACCTTTTAGAGACAACTACCTCTAAACACCAGAGTAAGCTTATTAATTTGACCCTTAAACGCCTTTTGTTTCAAATAAGACGCTTTTAAACAAAATGCCTGCTGAATATAATATTCAATGAAAATGTGTCAAACTGCAACTCGTTTCACATCTGCAACAAGCCTGTTTCAAGTCTGAGTAGGTATTGGTATGATGTTGCATCAGCATATCCGCTTAATAGGTAATCAGTATCTTCGATGTCAAACCAATATAAAAAAAATAAAGCATTTAAGAGTTAAGATAATCACATTTGATGATCTAAATAATTTACAATTCGGATGCTTTTTATTAATTGATAGAGAAAAAGTCTTATAAAAAATATAAATATATGTAAAATGTACTTACCACACTGTAAATTCCAACTTAGAAACTCCCTTTCTAGTGCTTGATGTGAAATGTGGATGTCCAATTTTAAAAGTAACAGCCATAATTACTTAAGGGACCCTTTAAACAAAGATGCTTTTAAGTATGTATGTAACTGTTTATATGTCATTTTGTTTTCATGTACTGCACGTGTATGAATTCTTTTCCATGCATATAAATAGATATAACCATATATATCTACCTATATACATATATATATATATATGTATATGTGTATACTTGTCTTAGTGTCTGTGTTTTGTTGTCTCCTTTGTAAGAAATTCCCTCCAACGCCACGTAACAGCTCGCAGCCAGCCGCTTCACAACGTGCTTCGGTCTTCCTTCCAGTCGTCACTGGGGTAACTGTAAGAAACAAAAGATGGAAAAGAGAAGGAAGAGTTAGTCTCAGAATGAGGCTGATGAAAACGTTAACTAACGACCAATCATGCACAAAAATACAAACCAAGCAAGCGACCTATTGGTTCGATCTGCCACCTGCGGGACCAGCCAATCCAGCCCACTAACATATGTGCAACCCTTTTGTTCTTATTAAAATATTTAAAAAAAAAACTTCTCTCTTTTTCTCTTTGTTGGCTTTTAATTTTTGTACGTCCTTCCCTGCTTGATGGTGGCCATGTTCAAACAATTCTCAAAGATCGTACAGGATCTTAGGTTTTTGCTTAGTTCGTTTAAGTCTAGGTCATATCACTTAAATTCATAATTGAATCATTCTTTATTCTTTATTCTTGAATTATTATTATTATTATTATTATTATTATTATTATTATTATTATTATTATTATTATTATTATTATTATTATTATTATTATTATTATTATTATTATTATTATTATTATCATCATTTTTATTTTTAATTGAAACATAAAGAATAGAGAAAATTTATCAGATGAATTAGGAGGACTGAAATAAAAAGATGCGGAGGGTAAATGGAATCAGGCAGAAGGGAGGAACGTTGATGTCATAGAGAAAACGATCGATACAAAACAGAGGCGAAGTTCTTGGAAAGTGTATTTCTATAAAGATTGGTGGAGAGAGTAACGGGAACTTAAGACTAAAAAAAATCGAAATTGCAAAAAAGCTAAAAGATAGAAAGAAATGAAGATAAAAGCGAAGGAAGACAAGACGATAGATAAACAAGGGACTAAATACGAATTAAAATAGGCAATCAGTAGAGCGCATACCTCCGCCAACCCCTTTAAACCAGTCAAATATAGTGTGCATTTTTTAAATATTTCACTATTTATACTATATGTATATTTACTACATAAATAACAGTTGTGTGTATATGTGTGTGTATGTTTCATTTTACTTCAGTCGAAGTTCTTAGGAATCAAGCGCCTCCTTCCTAGGGCTAACACTAGGTCTCTATATGAGATACGTATATATTCAAATATTCCATTAAAGTTCACCTATACCTGTCAAACGTTGAGTAAGTAAAGAAGTTAAGACATTAGTTTTACTCTCCGAAATTGACCAGTTAACTATGTCTTAGTATATATTTCTTGTGGTCTCTTGGTCTTATCGGATTACAGGACAAAAAGGCATAAACTTTGGTGGACTATTCAGCTAAGTCATTAATTTTTTTTTTAACATAGTTCACCCCAAACAAGGCAAGCCACCACTGTAGACTAAGGGGCTACTGAGAAAAGAAAAGGGGAGAAAGAAGCGGGGGTCAACCTAACTTGGGATCTGCGCAGCGAGATGTCTGTTTACATTAGTTTTAAACTTCTGCATGTCTGTTCTGTCGGGGAATCAGAAGGCAGGGAGTGAGTTCCAGAGGCCAGCAATACGAGGAAAGAAGCTATTTGAGTAGAAGGCTCTCCGACATCTGGGGACCTCCACAGTGAATGAATGAGATTTAGTTGATTGTCGAGTTAGTCTAGGGAATTTACATCGAGGGGGCACCAGAGTAGCATCATCCATTGAAGTATTTGTAAAACAAGCACAAGGATGCCACATTGCGGCGATGGGACAGAGGCTGAAGCTTGGTTAACAGTGAGGGTCCAATTAGGTTGCCGATTCTTTTTTGGACCTTGTCAAGGAGGGAGAGACTAGTAGATGATGCACCAGCCCAGATGTGACAACAATACTCCATGCATAGGCGAATGGTGGCTTTGTAGAGATACAGGATAATGTCAGGTGTGAGGAGTTTACTAGCACGGTAGAGGGAGCCAACCTTCTTTGCGGCAGCCTTGGCAATGTCTTCAATGTATTTGTTCCAATTCATGTTACCTGTGAAGGTTAGGCCGAGGCGTTAGAATGATGAACTCTCAGGTAGGGTGTTATTTTCCATGACAATCGGTGGTTGAATAGGTTCCTGGATGTTACTAGCTGTAACCGTTATAGTTGTCTACATCCGATTATTTTCTTTTTCCACTTGATTTTAGTCCTATATTTTATACCATAGCTCTATTTAGCTATAAAATTACTTTACGTTGTTAAAGCTTCACATTTAAGATATCATAATTTTGAATGTAAATAGAAGTACATATATATATATATATATATATATATATATATATATGATACTTTTTTATTTATATAGATATGTACATAATCTGCGACACTGGCATATCGTTGTTATCGATCAACAGCTGTTAGAAACTGAGATCTCATCAGGGAGAATGAAAATCTGATCTTTCCCTTAGGTCATATTTGGAAAGAACCATATATGACTTAAGGGAATGATCATATTTTCATTCTGCTTTGTGAGATATCAGTTTCTATAAGCTATTGATCGATAAAATCGACATGACAATGTCGCAGATGATGCGCATGTCTGTATGAATAAAAATAATACTATATATATAAAAGTAATTTTATAGATAAATAGTGCGAGGCTAGAGCTATGGTATAAAATATTTTGTTTTAAACCACAACAAAATGTAATAAAGGGCAACTCCACATGAAAAATATATAAAAGCTCTATTTTATATTAAGCACTCTCTATAAGCCCGGTTGAATTTCCTTGGGGTTTTATCCTGTGTATGTTTACTTCACCTCGAGTATTTTGTAAAACCGGGTTCAATCCCTCCGACAAATCAGTGGCAATTTGTTAAAAAACCGGGTTCAATCCCTCCGACGGGCGTGAATTAACATCCCTACACTGAAGATTGCGTAAGCATTAAACATGTATGTCTGTAGGTAAAAATTATTAATATTTACTTATATATATATATACTAGCAGGTTATAGTGTGTCCAGGTAAGAGTTTGGGACAGCATCATATGCAACATCATGGTAGGGAGATCTAATTTAACAGCAACCCTGATGCTGTCAGCTAGATATCTTACTCACTGAGCTATTCAGATATATGTTTATACTCTTAAACTAACGCTGATAAATAGATTAATTTCATTGTGTAACATGTTTGAAAATTGTCATTAGCTTCTTTCAGGGGCAGCCAGAAACGCAACAATACTTTCATTATGTTCACATGCAAATTGTACATGTGAACAATTTTTTATTATTGTCTTTGTTTTTAGGGATATACATGCATAAGCAGATACGTTTTTCCCTTGGTTATATATATATATATATATATATGCATATATATATATGCATATATATTTCAGTGAATCAACGGGAAAACCGTTTTCAGTGGAAGGGTTGTGCCCCGGGGACCATCTTAATATTATCAACATTTGCTGAAATTTTGAGAATATACATCATTTTTGGTCATTTACCTATGGCTTAAATTTCATTTGAATCAAAGTGTGCGTGTGGGGCCCGGGGACGCCCAGCCTTGAAGTTATATATATCTTATATAGCCTATGACCTTCACTGAGATGTCAGTTGTCGACATGCTAATTTTAAAGCAATTCTGTCCAGCGGTTTGGGTGAACATAAGACACAAAGATCAGGCGGAGACACACCCACAGACAGATTTACTATTCTATATAGAGAAATATATCTATATAGAGAAAGTAAAGAACAGGTAAATAAACATATAGCATATACCTTTAAATTAGAACCCATCATGAAAAAATTGATGCTTGATATACGAGATAGATCAATTATATAGATGAGAATAAAGATTGTAAAAATACAATATCTATTATGTCATCAGTTTCGGTAAACAAGGTGTTTCAAATAAAATGTATTTATTTTTTTGATATTTTAGATATTGTATTTTTACAATCTTTTAATTCTCTCGCTCTCTCTATCTCCATTTCCCTCTTTATCTCTCTCTCTCTCTCTCTCTCTATATATATATATATATATATATATATATATATATATATAGAGAGAGAGAGAGAGAGAGAGAGAAAGAGAGAGAGAGAGAGAGGGAGAGAGAGATAGAAGAAAAAAGAGTGATAAATATGCGACGATTGTCCAAATATATTTCAAATTTCAATTGTTCAATGCAAGGTGTATTCAGTAATAAACTAGTGTTTATTATTCTTTCCTTAAGCCAAGGCTTTTCAAAGATCGAAATCTTATCATCAGAGGAGAAATACAGATGGATAAGTTAGCTTTCGAAAAAAACAAAATTCAAATATTTGAAAAATATGAAAATTATTATTAAAGGAATTTTTTGTTAAAAAAACGCAGTGAATGAAAAGAAAAATTCCGTGAAAAATATATGCAGATTGTCCGGGTGGTAAATTTCCGTTGAAAAGAAGTCAAATGAATATATATATATATATATATATATATATATATATATATATATATATATATATATATATATATATATATATATATCTCATTGTATCGCATACTAGCAGAACTCATGTCCTTATGTTGATCGGAAAAATATTAGGAAACCAAGAATCGCAACCCACAGCAATAAATTGAAAGTAAATGTCTTTAAATACTCTTTTCACCCAAAATGAGAAGCCTATATCAAGGATTAACAACATTTATTAAGTGGCTTGTTTGCTTGTCTGTAGGCGTGTTGAGGTTAGTGGGTTTATTTTCTATTAACTTACAATATTACAAAAGGGATTAAGAGCGAAAGAATCTTAGAAAGCGTGCATCTCGCAAACTAGACGTGTATGTACTAGTCATGGATACGTCATTCACAATCACTCCAAAAGTGGCTTTATTGCTGTTGGGCTGAGGTATGTTTCTGTTCAGTGTTCTGGGGTTGAAGGTTAAATTCTCAGCAGAGGCGATACTAAGAATACAATTATTTACGAGTTCTATCCGGTCATGACTGACGAAACGAGACCAAGCTATCCCCGGGCATTGAATAAATAGTTTCGTTAGAAATTCCGCACAGGTTAAGGTCAGATTTAGGGTTAGGGTTAGGGTAGTCCGAATAATCCAACTAATACTAAGTATCGATTCACATCTAAAACATTCCGAAATATAATAAGAGATATTTGTAGGTTATTTGCAAGATATTAAAAAAAAATAGATATTTGGTAATGGTCCACCCTCCCAGGCTTGACTATCTCTATGAGAACATGTAAGTTTATGTCACATCGTGTGAAGCGCACCTACCCGGAATTGTTGACAGGACTTCTCTAGCATGTTTCTGTAGGTTATATTGCGCTTATTCTACTGTGCTGGCTTTTCAAAACCACACCTGACTTTGTGGTTGACCCCCTGGAGAAAAGGTCAATGAAATATTTCGGAATAGGCGAAATGTCGGCTCAATATCCTTTGTAACAACATCTTATTCCGACTATTTATCATGTCGCAATATCCATTTTATAATCTCTTCTTTTCTCTTGTCTATTCTACCCGGCGCAATGATTACTCATTCGAAAATCAGGTTCTCGTTTCTCAACTCGCAGAAATGACATTTTTAAATCTACATAATACATCCGATACTAATACCTGACAAGCTTGAGTAGGCGTTCTTCATACTATTCGAAGATACGTCCTCAAAAATCAGTCAGAAAGTAGCTTTGTTTCTGTCGGGTATCTATATGGTAATGTGTAGTCCAAGAAGGTCCACCTTCCCATGTTATACTTTATGTCTTTGAGAAGGGGTTTCTATGTTACTAATCGCCACAGACCGGGGAGTGCCGATGGGTGTTCTCAAACATTTTCGTAAGGTCAGAGTGCACTTCTTCTAATGTGAAAACTATTCAAATACTCACTTGATCTTGTGTCTAACATCCTGGTCAAGAAATAAATTAATGCGCATACAAGCCGAGTCTGACTACAGGGTATTCCATATTTTAAACACCCAACCATCAAACAATCAAACGGACAGAAGTGAGAATAATAATCTCTTTGGCGGAAGTAATAAATAAGAAATTTGAATCTACCGAAGCCTTTCATTGCGCGATTGTTTTTATGGTCTTCTCATAAAGCACTTTACACATTCAATAACTTTTATGTTCGAGAAACTCTTTTTTTATTGTATTTGGCGCCGGTACTTGGTCAACATACTCTAAAATGATAACACAGAACCAATTTAGTAAGAAACAAGAGAGTTTTGATTTTGTGGTCGTATCTTTCAATCGGTGCCTTTTTTCATCGATATAATATATAATATTGGAAATTGGGCAAAATAATAGGAATGGCTAGTTTATGGCATCATTTTGGCAACGTAGGTTCTGTTCTGAATTCTCAGACTTTCTTTGCACCCAGCCATGCATTATCTCCTTATACAAGGTTGTAGGGTGGTTTATTTCCGGTCGTCTGAGACGCTCCTACCAAAATAGTATGGGTGGTTCTGTCCAGTTGTCAAACGAGCCGACGTTTGGCTTAGTACCATTCTGGCATCGTGAGGTCTTTCCTAAAAAAATAGACCTTACTTCACATCATTTCAGGTATTACCTCTTTCCTTGGGAGTGGGGGTTTGTTTATTGCCGGTCACTTAAGACATCTCTACCGGGGAATGCCGACGATTCTTTTCGCAGCTATGTTGTATCCTATAGGAGTGCCCCTTCAGAGAAAGTGCTTGAATCTCTCCCACCTAAAACCGACTTTATATCTGAACTTGCTGCAATGACAAACGAGTAAATAGTAGTAAGACGTCTCGGTGGGTATCTAAGTTTCTACTATTCAGAAACTTTCTAGGCCTGTGCGAAACGTAACTGTACTGTAAGTATTGCGTTCTGTGTTATCTCTCGGCGAAGGAGTAATTGGCGAATTGCGTCATTAGTTGACATATATCATGAGTATATAACGTTTATCTGAGTGTTCGTGCCCTCTTTTCTTCAGAAAGAAAATGGATAAACGCTCCATGTATCTATTGCTATTGCTTTGGGCTCTGCAGAGATGATTTTTCTCATGGATGGGGTGGTGGAGTATCTTACCTCAATTGTACTTCTGACTGATTCGCTCGTGTTTTTTAAACTTTTAATTCTTTCAAACGTTTAATACTTAAAACGCATATTCCCTCCTTAGCACTTTCTCGTGGACACCAAGTTAACCCTTCAAAACATTAAACGGCCTAATATATGCTCCTAATAAGCATTGAATCATGCGACTTGTATAGAGATATTTTTAAATTTTTCCAATTTTAAATCTAATAAGACCTCCGTTCAGTCTAGAGAGACTATGGATACCCCTATAAGGTGCTGGCTGCGCGTGTAATTATGAAGCAAGGGTTGCGCAATCTCAACAACACCTCTCCTGGGTCGGCACTGCTTGATTCCAATGGCAAGCAGTTCAAGACGACTGGAAACAATGCCGAGATAAACAGAGAGCACATACAGCACCTGGTAGTGCCAAATGGTCACCCATTTAATACTGGCCAGGCTCGACGTCGCTTAACTTCGGTGATCTAACGGGAAACGGTGTGTCAACGTGATTGTACCGTATATACATTTTTTAGTTTAAATCTAAACTGTTACATTTAACCCCGTTCCATTGTGTCGAACTTTATTAAACTTTATAGTCCCATATTTCTTTCCGTTACACAAATATGCATGACACTCTATAGCAAATAACGTATACAAACGAGAGTAATACGTGAATTCACATTTCTGTAACGGGTAAAAACATAATCTGAAGAGAGCCGGATGATTAAGTTCTTTTGAGCTTGAAACCGACTGTACTAATGTTGTACTAATTTTTCTGTACCAAAAGAATAAATAAATTATATATATATATATATATATATATATATTTCAAAAATTATTATATTATTTCATAATAATTTACTCCTAAAGCCAGTCATCAGATTTACAATTGTAATTGAATTAGATGTTTACATGAATCAATCTGATCAATGTAAATTTAATTCATGTTGTAAAATTTGGTTATATATATAAGTTATTATTTAATGTATATACATATATTATACTATAAGTTATAATGACATTTTGTGTATAGATTTTCAATATTTACTTCAACAATGCTAAATATATGAGTAGAGCTTAGTTGTAATATTTAATACATATCTATATATATAGAAAGTAAGATACACACAGGCGTTCATGTTTCATGCATTAATAGCTTGTTTGGATTTAAATTAAGGCTTTTTTTCGGGTAGTAGTTGTTTGTTGATTGTAGAATCCATTACGTTGTTAAATATGATGAGAGTTTACAATAAGTGCTTAATCAAAACAAAATAACACAAACTAATTCATTCCACTTCATAAACGCACCAAATATTTTGAATATTAACATCTATATTTCGTTTGAAAACAAGTAATGGCATTATTGTCACGTGATAGACGTACGACGTATTACATGTTTTTCTTAAAATCAGTTTCTACATAAAACCGAAACGTCGATTAACATATAAACAATTGTCGGATTTTCTTTTTTCATATATATATATATATATATATATATATATATATATATATATATATATATATATATATATATATATATATATATATATAACTAAGCGTTGGATAAAAATACAAAATAAAAATATAAATAGCTGTAAATTAAACTTTTCTGACAGCAATTGTATCTCTTTCCCCTTCTCTTTTCTGTTTCTTTTCCTCGCCCCCCCCCCTTTCTACCCCAGCTCAGCGTTGGATATATATATATAAAATATATAAAAGATAAAAATAAGAAAATAGTAATTTCTAACGGCAATCATATTTTAAAATCGGTCACATGACTTTTATTTCTTTCTCCTCTTCTTTTTTGCTTGACTTCATTCTCCCTGGAATTCAGCAACCAGTTGAATCAAAAAACAATTTTCTGCCTGATGAGACCTCAGCTCTTGAGAGCTGTAGATCGATAACATCGACATGCCAGTGTAGCAGACCTTGTACATGTTTGAATAAAAGCATTCACAATACAGCTCTATATTTTTATTGAGCACTCTTTTATAAACCCGGTTTGATTCCCTTTGGATTTCTACCCTGTGGATTTTTACCCTACCTGGATTACTATATATATATATATATATATATATATATATATATATATATATATATATATATATATATATATATATTTCGAGAGAGAGACAGAGACAGAGACAGAGACAGAGAGGAATATATATATATATATATATATATATATATATATATATATATATTTATATATATAAATATAGTAGTAAGTTTTGAAAATATATTTATTTTCATACCTTACTGCTTAGTTCTACTCATGTATTAAGTAATGTTCATGTAAATACTGAGAATCGATACATGAAATATTATATTTTCTTTTAAGAGTTCATGTGGATAGATGAAATAATATATATATATATATATATAAATATATATATATATATATATATATATATATATATATATATTAGTACTTCATGTATCCACATAAAAAATTTTCAATGTCAGTTTTCAATATTTACTTCAACAGTGCTCGATACGTAAGTAGAGCTAGGTAGTAAGCAATGAACATATATATGGCAATCAAGCTACGCAGAGGCTTCCGTGTTTCATCCCCGGGGGGAATCGTCAGGCTAAATGCATTTAGCCTGACGATTCCCCCCGGGGATTAAACACGGGAGCCTCTGTGTAGCTTGATTGCCATATATATTTTCATTGTTTACTATATATATATATATATATATATATATATATACTAATCTGCAGACACATTATTGAATGAGAAATCATATGTCTTCCTGTATCTAGTCCATAACACCACATTAACTTTTTATTTTTTAAAAATATTTTGTAATATTCCTATTTTCGGGAGAGGCCTAATGATTTACAGAGAATCGATTCTGTGAAAGTGGGTTCATGTGAAATGACATTTTTATTTCTATGCAACACATCTTACGTATCTATTCGTATGTTTTTAATTTTTATCATTTCCACTCATAATTAAACTAATAGAATAAATAAAACACCCATGCTCGAATGAAAACTATACGTCATTATTGAACTTCTTTCGATCAACATTAAATGTACTTATCAAAGTACTTATTTTTATGAAGTTTCAGAATATATGATCATGGTAGTCTTCATTTTATAGTTTAAAATAACATAAAATACAATTTTCAGGCGCGAACGCAGACCCAACGATATTACTGTAACCTTTTTTTTACAGATTTATATATTTATACATAGAATATTATAAGTTTGAAGTCTATGTCTCAGATGTCACGAAAATCTGTCAAATGTTTTTTTTTTATCTATTAGCACTTTTATTTTTAAGAGAAGGTTCTGCCTCTTTTCTTTCCTAAAACATAAACCACACATAGCTATTTGCACGGTTTTGTATGTATTCTCTCTGTGTTCAACATTTTATGAAGATCGGTGAAGTACATTTTCTGTATATAGATTTGTTTTATTATTGGGATAAAATCTTTTGACTGAGTTCATATCGAGACTTGAAATGATAACGGTCGGCTCTTTTCCCAGTAGCTTGAATTTTAGGCAGACGTGTAAATTTGCGCTCGTGTCTATTTACCCCTCTCCAAAAAAGTCAAATTTGGTAGGGGTAAGCTTGGAGTCCCTTAATGTCGGCTGATTTACAGATCTTGTTTTGCGAGATCCTTGCCAACAAATCTGTGAACCGCCAAAAATGTATTATGCCCTCTTGATAAGTTTATTTCGCAGGTGCATGTACATGTGTTCCTGTTTCAAGATGGTGTCTTGATACAATAGTGGGACTGCTAGATGTGGACGCGTCTTGTTCACGACCGTGCATGACTGGACGCAGATGACCGCGGCCGCAGTGAAGATATGATGACTTATTTGTCTCGACGTAAAATAAACTCACTAAGATATAACACTACGCGACACCATCGACTCAAAACGTGCTGTTATCAACGCTATGTAGAAGATGTGCAAACATTTGTACGTACACACAGAGCATTATCTTTATTATATGGATTATATAGAGATAAATATAGTAAGATGCAATCATAACGTAGGCGCAAAGTGTAGTATCTGTTCCGATATTGTATTGTGTCATTTCTGTCTTCTTCAGTGAAAAAGAAATCCTTCTAGACTCAACTAGACACTTTTTGGTCTTTTTTGGGGGAGTTTTCCCGCATTAAAACCGACCTAGTTTCTTACTCTGCCCCGATGAGGAGTTAAGTGGATAGGAACGCAGAGCTGTTGTAAATGATATTTAGACGCTACTGACAATCTAGCAAGAAACAACTGTTAGTAATGGATATTTTACCATAGTTATGTAAAATATATAGAATTGCCGTCGCCCACTTATCCATTTGTGAGTTTCTTGAAACCAGTGACTGACCGGCCAGAAAGTATACAGTAAGCCTCAGATAACGAGAGTACCAGAGTAGCGCTCAACGAAACCAGGGCTCCATTATGTAGCATTTCGCGTACCTACATATCTTTGTGACTTCCCATCTTCGCTATCTAAGTCATCAAGAAAAAAAGAGATAAAAGCTCCAATTGAATAATGAACTAGTGGTTATTGTGAGTAAATAGAATGATCTCAATAACAAATAAATACAACTCAATTAATTAAGGAAGCGAACATAATACTAGAAAAAAAAAACTCCAAAAAAGAAAAAAGATATATAATTAACGAAAGGCGATTTATCTTTCTCGTTGGATTAAATTACAGAACAACAAAAGAAGACGACAATTTCTGAATAAAAGTAGAACAAAATGGCGGAGAAATAAATTTGTTTCTGAAACAATCGTTCAGCGAACTCTAAGTAACACCTTTATTGGCATACACCACTTGTTCAAAGCAATCACACACACAACACAACGCTGCTGAATAAAGTTAGCGTTTTTGAAACATACTGTAACAGTTATAATTCTAGTGATTGAAAAATTCTATATATTATTTTAAAACTTAACCCTTAACAATTTACAAGACCGGCCATACTCAAAATGTGCCAATTCTAACCTGCTAGATTAGCGACTAAAAGGTTACTTAAAACTAAAGCGCGACAGACCAAAGGACGGACAGTGCTTCTAAGATTTATGGACACATCTAAAAAAACATTCATAACTTAACCGTGACAGACCAAAAGTACATTATGTTTAAGACTTAAGCATGACAGAGAAAAGTAAATGCTATTCCAAACTTTAGGCTGAAAATCTGAAGAAAATGCTCTGACACTTTTATAAGTAACAGCCGGATCGACAGACAATCTCTTATAGAAATATGTAAACACTTTAGAAAACTACAATTTGAAACTTAAGCGTGACAGACCACAGAAACTACTATTTCTAAAGTAATCATAACATAGAGCGAAAAATGATATTTAAAACTTAAATCTGGTAGTTTGGCGGACATGATATTATAAACCCAAGCGTAATATACCGACTGGTTTTATAATCTGCTTGTCTCTAAGCATGCTATTTTAAACACGTGGCGGTCCAAAGAAAATGTTCTCAAATAGACAGACACGCTTAAATCAACTTGTATTCATACCCTTAGAGGAAACTGTGCGAATATGTTCTGATGTCGAGCACGGTGAAGCAGCGTTCAGTGTTTATATATATATATATATATATATATATATATATATATATATATATTTTGATTTTATTCCATTAATTGCGACAAAACAGGTTTTGTTTCATTGGTGCGAGCAGCTACCAATTCATCGGGCGAAAGGAATTCAAATGGCATAAAATTTTAAAGCTCACTCTAACGGGAGATTGAAAATTGAAAATACATTGGAGGGGGAGGGGGATAGAGTTAGGGCTTTGTCTATAACGGCGACATGGGACATGAGAGGGGAGGGGGGGACTCCAACAAGTCGTGTTTCAAATTATTACGTGGGAGGTTTTGCACGTGTCAGTGTTGTGTCAATCTCAATCTCGGCCGGGGTGGGAGGAGGGGGATGGGGCGACGGCCGGAGTGAGTTAAATTTAAAATGAGAATTATGGTTACAACCGTCATTCTCATTTTATTTTAATTCTAATAAGTAATTATCATGTGGATAAAAATGTTTGATAGTTTTAATTTAGGGTATTAATTGCTACTTTTGCATTTTATTTATTTTATTTTAATGTTTTGTTTACTATTTGTAGTGAATTTTGTTGTGATTATATTTTTTTTATTTTTTTTATTTATTCCCTCTACTTTTTTTATATTTTTTTTTTTTTTTTTATTTATTTATTTATTTATTTTTTTTTTTTATTTATTTATTTATTTATTTTTTTTTTTTTTTAAATTGTGATTATATTATACCGAGATCAATACTAGTGGAATCATTTTATAAGAGAGGTTTTCTGGTGTTACCAGTCTTATCAATAACAAAACCGATTATGCCAATGGTAACGCCTGCCAATCATGCCTACGGTAGTCGCAGTGATAACCGCCTTATGTAAAAGCCTTAATAAAAATGAAATAAAAAATAAATAAAGATAAATATAAATAAAATTAGAATAAAAATAGAAATAGAAATAACAAGTTTGTAAGAATATTAATGATAATCACAGTAATAATAATAATAATAATAATAATAATAATAATAATAATAATAATAATAATAATAATAATAATAATAAAAATAGTAATAATAATAATAATAATAATAATAAAAATAGTAATAATAATAATAATAATAATAATAATAATAATAATAATAATAATAATAATGATACTGATAAATACCGCCATCAATTACCATCTTGCTACTTGTGAAGTCATTGGGCGAAATAAGTCGACAAGTGATGGTAGGCTTTTTAAATTCCACTACCAATGACAAGGACTAAGTACCAGTTAATAATTAAGTGTTCAAGGTAGTGATCGAGGGGTTAAGTAATTGAGATTAGTCTAAGTGATATCAGTGTTGATAGCTGTCCTAGTTATGGGTTTATGTTAGAATTGGTAGTATGGCTGAGAGGTTATTGAGGCTGTGCATTATAGGTAGAGATTTGATATTATTGGTAGTTCGGAGGGGTGGTTATATATTTATAGATTCATCATGACTTGTTGGGGTGGGATTGGGTTGTAAATTTGGGTGGGTGAGTAGGGGGTTATAGTGTGTTTTGGGGTAGTGTATAGTGGGGGTTTAATGTTATCATTCATTTTTGTAAAAAACAAAAACAAAAAACTGTTAATTTTATGTTAAAGTTAAGTAGGGTTGGTGTGGAGTTAAGGTGGGGTATGTAGGTTGCTAAGGAGGTAGAGTCTACTATGTTTACAGTTGATAGATGTCTCTTGTTTTCTATTTAAGAGTTTGTTTTTGTCCTTAAAGCGGATAATTTCCAGTTTTTCATTTAAGCATAATCTACATGGAGAGTTTATTGATTTGCAGGTGCTGGATTTTTTCAATATTTTCCACTTTATTATGGGAGTTTCTTTTTTGGTTTTTATTTTGTGGTAGTGTAGTGAAAGTCCGGTTTGGCCAGGATGGTCTGGGTTGTTGAAGGAGAGTTTATGGTTGTAGAATCTTTCCTTGAAGTTGTTGCCTGCCAGACCAATATAATAGTTAGTCTGGGATGGGTTTTCAGTTGAGGAGATAGATGCCTCATAGACCACTTGGGTTGATAGGCACATTTGATTTAGGGGGCAGTTTGATTTGTTATTACAGTTGCATGTTCTTTTAGAATTTGAGGTTACTGGGGTGTTTAGTATTTTCATGTTGTGCTTTTTTATGATTTTTTCTAAGTTGTCACCACAACAATAGCTGAGTTTTAGTGTATTCTTATTGAAAATTTTATGGAGTATGCTGTTATTGGGGAAATGAGTGTTTATTAAGTTCAGGAATTTATTCCCTATTTTAGTTTTAGTTGAGTTGTTAAATGGAGGTGTATACCAGATAATTTTCCTATTTCTATTTTTGTTCCTATTAGGGTTATTTTGTGTAGTTGGAATATACTCTATTTTGGTATTTTTGTATCCACTCTCCTTTAGTGCTTTATTATAAAAGTTCTTATGTTTATTGAAGATATCTATATTGGAGGAGTTGTTGCTAATCCTTCTACTAATTAATTTTGGGATGTGTTTACTTACAGATCTAGGGTGGTTGGATAGTGGGTTGACATAAAGGGGGTAGGAATTATCCTTAGCATAGGGCTCATAAGTATCTCTATTGAGGTTGAAGGTAATATCGAGGAAATTGACCTGTTTAACATTTGATGTTATTTCAGCCTTTAGGCCTATTCGTTTCATTTCTTTGGATATTATTTTTTTGGTTTGTTCACATTTTTGTCCGTTTGTGTTTTTCACGTACATTAGGCCATCATCTCTGTAGAGGCCGATTGAATCGACTTCAAGATCTTTTGTTAGGTTGTATATATATATATATATATATATATATATATATATATATATATATATATATATATATTTATATATATATATAGCCATTATAGATATCATTTACGATCGCTCTCCCATGGATAGAGCTGACGACTATGAACTAGATGCCATGCTGAGGAGAGGTGCTAGTCTAGCCTCACCGAATAGCTGTGATACAGTGGAGCAGTCTGTCTGTGGACGACTATACATATATGTATATACATGTATATGCATGAAATAAATTATTTTATATATTTCAGATCGATTCTTATGAGAATCAATTTACAAAGCTAAACGACGCTTATTAGTTTTAATATCTTTTTAATTCATTTTGAGGTAGTTTGCATTGGTTTCTAAATTTATTTAAAAAAAAATGATATGCATCCAAGCTTTCTTTGTAAATATACCTTAAAAACTGATTTAAGTATAACGTTTTCGCTTGTATTGCTTTTATATTGCTCTTGACGATAATTATGCTTATCTGAAAGCTTAAATAAGTAGAATAAGGATGAATAGATGCTTGAATAAGGCCGTAGGGTCGAAATAAATTATTGCATCGGTGATTATGTGATTCTGTATTACTTAACCTGATTTTATTCTTGCTCTGTTTAATACATTGAGCTCTCATACTTGGGATTTCTTTCTGGAATTCATTTCACTCTAACACACACTACATATATATATATATATATATATATATATATATATATATATATGTTTTATATTTTGAGATCGTATGTTTACATTTATGCTGCATACAACGCAACCATTCGTGGCAAGACTTTTAAGAGCATTGATGATCAAGAAATTTCTCATTCTCTCTTTTGCGAACTTGAGCATGTAGTGCAACGGCGAAAATATGTAGCAAAATATTTGTATATAAAAATATTATAATATATGCATACATACATATATAGGATAATATATGCATACATACATATATATATAAATATATATGTATAAAGAGATAGATAGCTATATAGATAGATAGATGAATAGATAGATAGATTTTTTATATATACGAAAGGGATCAATGTTTTCTATTTCGCATGTTTGCAAATGTTTTTTGTAAACGTATATTTAAATTCGTTCAATTTTCAATATCGCAAAAGCCCACCAAATCATATCAATAAGTGGCAACATTTATATACGATATAACTCATCACCTGATAGCAAGCTTTCTTGACAAAGTTATAAGGCGGCAGACAACTGATGGGAGAGTTACAGCTTCGAATACTGGAAGCTCTATCCACGCCGTTGAGCCGTAGATATCCTAGCACGTGTTCGTATTATATATATATATATATATATATATATATATATATATATATATATACATATATATTGGTGAAGCAATGAGTATAAATTATATATATATACATATATATAAATATATGTTCCTTCAGCAGACGAACACTTTGACGACGGCTGCCTTTATCTGGTTTAATCTATCGGTAATTTATCGGGTTGTTCACAGTGGCCGCCTGGGCTAAAGCGTCGCAATTTGAGTTTGAAACATGAACTGTGTTCCAGGGTTTGAGTTAGGCGACCGGTATAAATACCTATCTTTACACGAAAAGATGAAACGTATACGTATGTAGATAAAAACATAACATATATATATATATATATATATATATATATATATATATATATATATATATATATATATATATATATATATATATATGTGTGTATATATATATATATATATATATATATATATATATATATATATATATACATATATATATATATAAGTGGTGAGAAGGAAAAGAAGTGTAATAGGAAGGAACAGTAAGATGAGTTGTGGTACGAATACGTATGATCATTGGCCTGATACGGCATCCAATATGTTCATGTCGACACACCTTCATGAGAATACGTCTTGAAGAATTCGGATCGACAAATCAGTCGTGGAAGAAACCAAACTTTTTTGTAACTAAAAAATTGCCAGAGCATCGTTATAGTGAGCTTATACTCGATTGACTACCAACCCGATCAAAAAAAAGAAGAAAAATAATAACAAAAAAAGAAGGAAACGACGCATAACAAAGCAAAGAAAATGTCTACTCATTGCTTCCCCAATTAGTTGAGTTGATGAATTCGGGCGATAGAGTTTCATATATTGTCCTCATTCTTTGAATACCCATCTCATTCGATCTGATATTGAACATGAAATCGATTTTATCGGTGCATGGAAGAACTTTTCTCATTTTTAACAATGTGAAAGTCAAATCATTTGTATGTCTGGTCAAAAATTCATGCCGCACAATTAATTATAACAGAGACAACCCTCTCTGATTGGCCTACTTCTTAGCTAGGTCTGGGACAAAGCTGAATATATATATATATATATATATATATATATATATATATATATATATATATATATATAAAGAACAAGAAAACAGGCAAAATACCTTCAAAGCATATTTAAGATGCGATATTATTTGAAAAGAAAAATCCTAACAGATTTTCTCTTTTTTTCTCTTATAAACTTTCATTTTAGTTTATAATAATTACAAATATTTCGCCAAGTATAATTGGCCTTATCAGTGTGTCTGGAAATCCTGATATTATTGGATTACTACGTCCTTGTTGGTGCAATATGGACGTGCGATGTCGGTTGATTTTTCTTCCACTTTTAAATATGAGGACGAGAATGCGCGCGGGATAGGTATCAAATATAGAGAAAATCTGTTACGATTTTTCTTTTAAATTAATATCGCATCTTAAATATTCTTTCAAGGTATTTTGCCTCTTTTCTTATTCTTAATTTCTAATAGATGCTTACAAAAATATATGAACCCTGTTTAAATTAAAATGCCATCAACTAGACTCTATAACCTCTATCTCTGCCAAAAATCAGCTGAACCCATCAAATAGTTGATGAGATACAGGGTGGCACATACGTACGTACGTAAGTACATACGGATAACATGATTTCATGATTGAACTTTCTGGATGTCTAGGTTGCCTTGACTAATGATGCTGAAATTCTACACACTTATAGAACCGATCAAATAAAAATTTTGTGCAAGGTTTTAACTAATTTGGTTTATTGGTTTTTGAGTTATGATTGATCAAAGAAATGAGATTTCCAGCATAGGCCATTCGTGTGTCTATTAAGGGATAGAGCACTCTCGTGCCTCCCTTGATTTTAATTTTAATCTTCGAACAAAAAAGCCGTACACAACTCTTATGTTTGGTGAATCAATTTTACCCGTCCGGGGATGTGTATTCTTTTAGTCTATATAGTATATTCTGTAGAACAGGAAGTAGTCTCCAGCAGTTATAAAAGTACGCATGCGCAATATGTTGTGCGTGACAAAAACCAACCGGTCATATGTGTCGTTGAAGAGTTTTCTGTCTCTTCACCGTATTGTCTGATTTTAGGCATAAAATATAAGTCGAGAATTATATCTACTACCTTTAAAGTTTGTAGATTTTATATTTAAAACGGTTCTGCCGGATAGAGGCCCGTGTCTCTTGTACATATTAATAGCTTAGACCAAGATGTGACACGTTGGGTAACCCATAAAACTTGGGCCAGACTGGTTGAATCGGGAAAATGTCAATTTACAAAGCCAGTTAATTAAAAAAAAATACAAAGACAACTTACAAAATTCATCCCCGACATGCTCCTTCCCTCTCGTATCTCATTACCAAGAGTTATTCCATTTTTGCTTTTAATGAACGATTCTTTAAACTGTTTTTCTTCCTTTAATTTATCATCTTCAAATATTAATAAACATAGAAGGAAGACAATATAGAGAGAGGTACTTAGTAATATATAAGTCACTTGGTAAGTTAATTGAAAATTGCGTCTAATTAAAACAAATAGAAATTGCGACTAATTGGAAATATTACAATGGAAGATTTTTCAAACTAAATATCAGAATTGAATTTTTGTCTAGTTTTTAGGAAAACAAACATTGATCAACTCAGCATCTTTATTATTATTATTATTATTATTAGTAGTAGTAGTAGTAGTATAACTTTATTATTGTTGATATATTAGGTTGAAAAGAAAGTAATATCGTATTTTTTACTTCATCACTTTGCAGCCCCCTAAGTTGTACACACTTCTAGATTTTTTGGTGAATCGGTGTCTTAATATCTCGCTTTGCTTTTCAGGTATAGTAATTAGTTGGAAAATATTAAGTTTAACGTTCTCAGCCGTCAAGAAATCGATATTAGTGATGAGCATCTGAGACATTGCATGCTCTATGAATTCAAAAAAGGAAACTCAGCTGCAGAAACTACAAGGAATATTGGAACTGTCTATGGGATAAATGTTCTGAATGATCGAAAATGTCAACGGGGGTTTGCAAAATTTTGTTCTGGAGACTTTAACCTGTCAGATCGGCGACGTTCGGGAAGGCCAGAATCAATTGATAAAAACACCATTAAAGACGCTGTGGAGGTCAATTTAAAGTTAATCAGCATAAAATTAGCTCAACAATTCAATACATCCCATACCACAATTATGTCATGCCTTCATGAGTTAAGAAAGTTTTAAAACTTGGACTCTGGGTTCCCCACGATTTGACCGACGCTCAACGAAATCAAAGATTGACTGTTTGCACATCTTTGTTTTCCAGGAATCATTGAGAACCATTTTTGCAAAGAATTGTGACTGGAGATGAAAAATGGGTTCTTTACAAGAATACCCAACGCAAAAGACAATGGTTAGACCGAAACCAAAGTCCACAGCCTGTCCCAAAACAAAGACTACACCCAATGAAGGTTATGCTCTCTTCATGGTGGGACATGAGAGGGCTGATTTTTTATGAGTTACTAGAGCCTAATCAAACAATCACAGCAGTAAAATATTGTTCGCAACTGAATGATCTAAGAATTGCTCTATCAAAAAAAAAAACGATCAGCATTACTTAATAAGAAGGGTGTAGTACTTTAGTATGACAACGCGACAACTCACACAGAAAAAAACTCACTCAGGAATAGGTCATGAATTTCAATTGGGAAGTTTTACCTCTGCGCCTTATTCACCTGACATTGCTGCATCCGACTACCATCTTTTCCGGTCGTTGCAGCATCACTTAAACAATAAAATTTATGAAAATTACGACCAACAAAAAATCACCTAAATTTGTATTTCTCTAAAAAATCAGATAGTTTTTTTTGAAGAAGGCATGAAAACGCTAGTTAATCGTTGCACAGAAGTAATAAACAAACGAGGGAAATTATTGTAAAGATTAAAAATGCCCTAATGTGAATATTTCAGATGAAATAAATGTGTTGGACAAATATTACATTACTTTCATTTCAAACTTTTTATATATATATATATATATATATATATATATATATATATATATATATATATATGTATGTATATGTGTGTGTGTTGAATAGATTTTAGATTTATTGATTTTCGATAAATTCAAACTCTTCACTTTTTCTGAAGGCGTTCGTTCGCTGATCCGAATGAAACCGCTAAAGCTCTAATTTTTGACGGTTTATTCCTGTGTTCAATTTGTTTTTCCTGTTGTCTTTTTTCACACATCCTTTTTTCCACGTCATTTTATTTCAGAATATATCGTGTATTTTATTCTACATCAATATATATATATATATAAGTGTTTGATATAGCATCCAGATTAATATATCGGAATCCATTCGGGTTGTAGTTTCTTACAAAATACTTACAAACTATAAAATATTTCGATGAAGAATCTGGTACCGACAGAGTTTCCTGTTAAAAAGCCTTGTGCCAGAATACATTTTCTCCAAAACACGTGTAATATGTATTGGACAACACCTTCTTTCTGAAACTAGATCCAAATCTGATTAAAATCGGTATGATTAAATAATAGGTCTACTTTATTGAACTGGTAAGTCATTGCGCTTTGCTTTATCTGAAGATTTAGTGTAATTGGCACAGCTAACTTTAACATTACCTTTTTCTTAATCGATTTTGAATTAAATTGTTCAAGTACTTATATAAAGCATATGCCTATATATATATATATATATATATATATATATATATATATATATATATACATACCTATATATATATATATATATATATACATACCTATATATATATATATATATACATACCTATATATATATATATACATACCTATATATATATATATACATACCTATATATATATATATATATATATATATACATACCTATATATATATATATATATACATACCTATATATATATATATATACATACCTATATATATATATATATACATACCTATATATATATATATACATACCTATATATATATATATATACATACCTATATATATATATATATACATACCTATATATATATATATATATATATATATATATATATATATATATATATATTTATTGTTTTTGTCTGTCTCCAATATGAAGACCATCTCGTTTGCTTTATCACGGGAGTCTTCTATAATTTATTAATGGAACCCGCCGGTTGTTTCGTTGGCAAACTGCTAAAGTCTCTCTTCCGAACCAAAAATGATAAAGGAGACCGAGGAAATAGACATGATATAATCAATGTCATAAATCGCTTTCTTTTTTGGACTCTGTCCGAAGAGAAAACTTATCAATCTGTCCATTGTTGCCGACAATGTAATATCTATCCGAAAACGGAAGCGACTGGTCAATAACATATAGTCATTTCCGGTATGGCTTCAAATAAAACTATTGATTGAAACGGCAAAGATAGATCCGCGAGGGCAGTGAATGCATTGACAATGAATAACTGTCTCCAATTTATCTGTCCCCCCATATATATATATATATATATATATATATATATATATATATATATATATATATATATATATATATATATATATATGAGCGTATGTGGGTATGTACTTACTGTCTCGACCCGTCGTAACCCGGGAGTTAAGTTAATGTTGTTTTAAATAATACATGGGTGATAAAAAAGTCATTCGAAGCGAGAAAAATAGAATATTACAAAGTATTTTATTATTAATTACTTGATTGTCTAAGAAACTCAATAGCATTTTAGTGAATATCATTTAATAAATAAATTATATTTTGTTAATAAATTTGCTGTTTTATTTTTATTCTTATTTCACGAGGTAATTCATAACATTGCTGAGTTATAAAAAAGAACATTTATTTATTGTGAATATTATTATCAGGAAAGTACATTATTGTTTAAATATAGGATTCGTATCTCACTAAGTAATTCATAGAAATGTCTAAAAAAAATTTTAAGAAATCGAAACATACATATACTACCATTTAATTCTAGCCCGTAAAGCAAGGAATGAACGGGAGGAAAAATCACTTCCTATAACAATATGCAGATAAAAAGGAAAAGTTCACACGTATCTTCTAAGAAAAAAATTCATGACCCTGGACAATTGTATTTTTAAATTATTGTTTGTAAACTCTTTGCGTAGTATTCTTTGCCTTATTTGTTCATAATCAATGTTAATTTGTTATTTTAGTTTTTAACGGTATTTTAACGATCATATGCTCATCCCAGATTAAACAGTTTTTTTCCAAATCAGACTGGTTTTGCAATGTTTGTTTTTGTAAAGGTGTTTCTAGAGTGTTGGATTTGACTATTCATGATGTGTGAGTGATTGTGTTTGATTTTTAAATTATGATATACTTTTATCTTCTTTAAGGTTTAAAAAAATATTATTGGTACTGTTCTTTCGAAGAGAATTTAAAAAAAAACATTTTGGTTACAAGAAAATTAACGTTTCTAGTCTAGCGAATTGTATTTTTAAATATATGCATATATATATATATGTATACATATATATGCATATATATGTATACATATATATATATATGTATACATATATATATGCATATATATATGTATACATATATATATGCATATATATATGTATACATATATATATGCATATATATGTATACATATATATATATATATGTATACATATATATATATGCATATATATGTATACATATGTTATATAATGATGGACGTAACTTGTGGGATTATAAAACCCTTTACGAGAATGTTATATGATAATGGACGCATGTGGTGGAGAACGGATGTGGGGTCGTTGGTTTGGCTTGTGCAATTAGTGCGGGCCGCCGGGTGCATAGAGTTCGATATTGTTTCCTGGGGATCGAAACATGACAAGTGACGAGACAGTGGATGACCCTAGTTCAAAAGGTCATCCTGCACCTGTGTGGTGATCACTTGATATTACATCACAGTTTTCATGTGTGAGAACATTGGAGTTTTTAAGTTAGTTCGGACTTAAGAGGCTCAGAAGTCGGACGAAGGAATTACGATGTAGCCAAGTCAGAACGGGAAATGTTTTTCCATAAAACAGAATACTGGCGTACGAGATGTCCTTCTTCCCCCTCTCCCCAAATAACAAAAGACTGATTAGACAATAAGCTAACTAAGAATTAACCACGATATTCGTAAATCTCTCTCTCAACGATGAGCAAAACATCTTCACGGCAATAGAAACTGATGTCGAATAAAAAAATATTTAAAATGAAAAGATTGTTGTCTTATAAAGCGAGAAAGGTATTTTGTTACAGACAACTCACGGAGATGGCCACTACGAAGGCGAAGAAAGAACTCAACCACTAGACGAAAGAGCAAACCGAGAAGAAACGAAGGTATGAATTATTAAAGGGCTATGCGACATATATATATATATACATATATATGTATACATATATATATATGCATATATATGTATACATATATATATATATAGGCATATGTATGTATACATATATATATATATGCATATATATGTATACATATATATATATATATCCATATATGTATACATATATATATATATATCCATATATATGTATACATATATATATATCCATATATATGTATACATATATATATCCATATATATGTATACATATATATATCCATATATATGTATACATATATATATATATCCATATATATGTATACATATATATATATATATCCATATATATGTATACATATATATATATCCATATATATGTATACATATATAGATATATCCATATATATGTATACATATATATATATCCATATATATGTATACATATATATATATATATATATATATATATATATATAATAGATACAATAGTTATATATGTTTAACTGTGTTTCGCCGCTACTACGTGGGTGGCTGACTATGGAAGTATACGAAACCTCGACCACAGACATTGCAGTATGGTCCTAACAACCAAGCTATGAATGTTTTGTCTTAAATAAGTGATATTTTCTATCGCATATACGGCATAATTGCGTCGACACGCCGATTTTCGTTAGATCACCAAAGTTAAGCCACGTTGAGCCTGGTTAATACTAGATGGGTGTCTATTTTGGAATGCTAGGTGCTGTGTGTCATGTTCCTATGACCGGGACACACATGCGGCTGGGGATCGCTGTTAATTTTCCTCTTCCGAGGAAGCTGGCATAACTCGTACAAGGGTAATACCGGTTTGTTTATTTATATTTTATCGCTTTTATAAGCGATAAAATATAAATAAACAATAGTATGTTTTTTCTTATCGTCAGCGATAATAGCTGTTTTAAAGAGAGTTAACGTTCCCTTAAATACTTAGGAAACTGCATCACGATTTTAAGTGCTTTAACACAACTGTTATCACTTACAATAAGAAATAACGTACACACACACACACACACATATATATATATATATATATATATATATATATATATATATATATGTATAAGGATAGTTTTAATTACCTACTGGAGAGTTTGAATTACCTACTAGACACCATCCTCGAGTGTATTCTGTCTCTCTATACAAAGGTTTGTCACAACAACTTGACATTAGGATACTCCACCCTACAAGTAAACCCTGACTAAATATTCAAAATAACATAGTATTCGCAGCAAACATTTTAAAAACCCGCAGCACGGATATACACTTGCTCATACGAGGATTGGTGCACCTTCTCCTAGTGAAGTTACCTCAAGTAACATAATAGCTGGATACTCAACGAGACTAGATGAATTTTTGTCCTGGAATCCCGTAAACCCAGAGACCGCAATAAAGATATACTATACGATAGTTAACTGATCTATTGGGAAGGGGAACATTAATGTTCTTCACTACTTTATTAACTCAACGTTTGAGAAATAAAGGAAAATTTTTATAGAATATTCAAATATCTATGTATTTCATATAGAGAGTAAGTGTTAGCCTAAGGAAGCGGCCCTTTGATTTCTGAGAAATTCTACTGAATTAAAATAAAACCAAAAACTGTATGTAGATATAATCGTATAAATTTTATATTGTATGAATTTTATCAAATAATAAATATATCTAATATGGAAAGTTAAGACGATTTTTCCCCTATACGTTTTTGAAGAATAGGAAAATAACCAGATGCATCACAGGCTACTGAACACACCACTATATTACGCTTATTCACTCGAACGTGTTTTCGTAAATGTGTCATTATTTTCTTCCAGCTAACACTATATATTACTTTTGTCCCACCATGTTCGACTCTCCTCAAAACATACTCCATATAGGTGGTAGCAAAAACTTTCCCTCCTAACACTTCAGTACTGACACTCCCCCCATTGACACCGAGAAGTAATAAACAGCGTCTACTTTTCCAAAAAGTGTCGTTATTATTTACTATTGTCCGCTATTAATTTACTACATAGTACACACCATTACGCACACATTTAATGGACGCTCCCACTCATTTCGCTGATTTCCGAGCATATCGGATTACGTTATTTCTACGTATTACATATACATTCATACTCATTCCGGGTTTTAGAGAATGCAATTAACGAACATAGATCTTTGCAGTGTTTTATAATCCAACATGGCGGCTACAATTTCCTAAGCAACTCGACTTCCGACTTAAGTTTTTATTCAACAATTCACACTCTGTTACATATTTTGAAGACATTTTTGTTACATAATTAAAAATTATATATATATTTCTTTATTTCTAGTCATATAATCCAGATCATTATTTACTTACTAGGGGATTTTACAGGATAAATTATTTGTGTTTGTTTACTGCCAATAACCAGGGTATTCTCTGTAGTCTGCCTGAAAACATGTTTACAAATTTTCAAAATTTTGCTTTTTTCGATAAACATTGCAAATCATTTTGCATCATCGCAACAGCGATTGACCATTAATTTGATGCTAGTAATAATTGTTGGTCCTCTCTAAAATTTAGGTACAACAACTCTCGCCAAGGTTCCAGTACTCTGCGTGCCCCTCCGGTGGAGGTTTTGTTGGTGCTATCCCTCCTCGACCGTTACATTCTCTTTAACATTCTAAAACTTTTTTGTGGTATCATTCAAACCTGGTGCCAGCACATGCATGTTGGTATTTGGAAGAGAGGGTTTTGGATTTCGGACAGTTTCAGTTCCATTGCGCTTCTGTAATATTCTTGCTATATTTTATTTTTCTATTTCTATTTTAGCTTATTTCTGCTAGGTTAGTGTCCGTGTTATGTTGATTGGCGTCGTGCTTTCGATTATTATTTATTTCTTATAAACTGGTCTTTTTAAAATAGTATAAATAATATAAATTGATTCGCCTAAACGCTAAAAAATTAGTTTGGGAAATAATTAATACATTTTCTTAGAGCATAAAGCAAAGACGAACGCCACAGGTAAAGAAAAACAAATTTATAGAAAAATGTATTAGGTAATTATCAATTTAAAGTAAAAGCCTAGATTTGGTACGCAGATCATTAACGTTTTTGTGTTGAGGGGAGTGGTGTCTGATCAACACTTCTGGGGAACAATGAGAAATATTACTGTTTTGTTTTTAAATCCCTGAAAGTTTTTCATGGTAAAAAACTGATGATCACAACAAAAATATAAATATTATAGTTCTGTATGAAGACTAGCGTAAATTCTTGTGAGTAAACTAATACGGCAATTACAAGATATTGACTGACTTACAAAAAAAGCGAAATTGTCCAACGAGGGGCTTGGGACTATAGCTTTAAAAAATATCCTTTTTATAACATTTCATTTTAAGGTTGAAAGATTTCTGTTTAGACCCCCATTTTCTAGATAATGTTGTACTTAACAATTTTCAATGCTGTCTCCGGTCTGTATCTGTACTATTTCTCTGTATATTCAACGTGCAGACATTTGCATTGTTCTCGGTGGACTGTCTTTTTCACGTAGTAATGGCTGTTCTTGTAAATAAAGCAACCATGGTGGATATGGTAGTCGGAATGATTGAAATAATACGACGTTTTTTTTAAATTTTGTTTTGTTTCATCTGGTGGCTCATAACATCACAGACACGAACCAATCTAAGAACAAGCGTTTTCTTTTTTTTAGTTTTCTAATCTTTTGGTTTTTACTGGGGATGGGGCATCCTACCGGATGCCAGACAGTCACCCGCTATTTATGACACTCTAGCTGAGTGAACTGTTGAAAGATTCTAACCGCCCATTTAAGTGCAAATGTTTGTATCTCTCTTGCACTTGGTTTACCAGGTAACTCCGTCAGGTATATTTTGAAATTCTTTTTCATGAGTCCGGTTGCTCCTATAATTACTGGAATGATGGAGATCTGCCTGTAATTCCACTTTCTGTTCATGTCGTACATAAGACCTTGGTATTTCGTTACCTTTTCCCTTTCAGATGTGTTCGAGCCAGTGTCATTTAGGACACCTACTTCAATTAAGGTTGCTACTTTCTACTTTTGTCCAATATAACTATATCAGGTTTAACAGCTCCGTTTTCTACATATGTAGCTGTAGAGATTGCATAAGTAATATATAAAACTATGTCTGGCTAAAGATTGTAGTAAAATCATACGATACAAAATGAATGTACGTATACGTAGAGACTCTCACTATATTTGGTATGTTCTTTTTGATCCGTCCATTGCCATGCGGTGGCCAAAAATAACACCGTACATCGTTCATCCAATATGGCGGACTGGAAATGTTTTATCAGTTGTAAAACTTTTACGAGAAGCAAATGAAGAGAACACAAAAGATGAAAAGAGGGGAAGGTTCTTCGACGGTACTGCGCTCAAACTCTGAGTGTATTTCTCTTTGTCTGCCGAAGATGCAAGACTAAATGAGGGAAAACATTCCCCACCATTGCCCCTCCCCCCTCCCTCGCTTTTGGCCGCCCCGTGTTCGTCGGTACGAATATCTTCGAACCGAACGGGTCGACAATTATGGCTTCGCCGACGGAGACATTCAAAGAGCCACGAGAAGATGACGTTCGACTGGTCTCTCGATATGTGCGTTTATAATCAGAGCCAATCGGAATTGACTGAAGAGAAATACACAGAGCGTTTTGCGTTTTAGAAATCTATCTATCTATCTATGCATATATTACGGTTAATTCTTAAGTTTATATACGTGTGTACTTGTTTCTATATCCTTATTCATCCATGTACCTCTCTTTTATAAAATGTATTTGCATCTCTCTATCGATCTATATATATCTATATACTACTAAAAGTCTATGGGTCTTGTATGTTTGCAATCAGCTTTCAGCTTTCCGGTTTTCAACATCCGGTTGCGCATGCGTAAATAGCATCGTCTTCCAATCTGTTATTCCAATTCCGTTGAACTCTTCTTATTAACGAACGCATGAAATTTTTCATTCTGGAAATGTTTATATCGCTTTAAATATAAAACAATTACATTTAATTTCATCAAATAGTTTTTTTGTTTTCTCCACGGCTAAAAACATTCAACGGCAGGACTTTGTAAAGTCTGTCGCAGTTTCAAAAAAGCTCCACCCTTTTAAAAAACAAAAACAAACAAACAAAACAACAACAATCATTATTAATATCAATAGCGGCGGTGAACGAAACCACCTCCCACTTTTCCTCTCACAGATTTCACCACTCCTACTCCCTCTGTTTTCGTTACGTACGCGAGACAGCCGGTTGTACCCCCTTCCTTTCTCACCTGTTCAGTGCATATTTACCTATAAGTATGGCCAACCACTTATAATTCAGTAACTATAATTTAAAAAAAAAACAATTATAATAAACAGAACGACGCATAGACATCTATCTATATTCTTTTTTAAACAATTACATTTAATTTCATCAAATAGTTTTTTTGTTTTCTCCACGGCTAAAAACATTCAACGGCAGGACTTTGTAAAGTCTGTCGCAGTTTCAAAAAAGCTCCACCCTTTTAAAAAACAAAAGCAAACAAACAAAACAACAACAATCATTATTAATATCAATAGCGGCGGTGAACGAAACC
>OY744528.1:85950909-85958409 GCA_963556195.1 Sepiola atlantica
TTAAAAATTTTAAATTTCTTTTCTTTTTTCCTCCATTTCATTCTTTCCAAATATGATCTACGGTTAAGATCGGATTCTAACTCTGCCTGATGAGATCTCAGTTTATAATAGCTGTTGATCGATAACATCGACATGCCAGTGTCGCAGATTTTGTACATGTCTGTGTAAATAAAAATAATATATAAAAGCTCTATTTGATATTGAGCACTTTTTTATAAACCCGGTTGAAATTATTTGGATTACTACCCTGTGGATGTTTTATCTCGATTATTATATTTATTATTATTAATATATATATATATATATATATAGGGCTAACACGCTAGACTACGAATATTTCTATTGAGGGTTCGATTCTTGTCCTTCTCTCTCTCTCCATCTATATATATATATGTATATATATATGTATATATATATATATATATATATATATATATATATATATATATATATTGTCTTAGAAGTATTTCTACATTTAAGAGTCTATGAAAAAAAGTACAAACATGTTTTTGTCCCAACCCATTCGTTGAAAAATCGCCTTTGCTTTTTCAGTAAATCTTGTAATCACTGTATTAATTAGCTCATAAGAAGTTAAGCTAGTTTTAATATTTGTGTAGGGAGATTAGTTGCTTCCAATGAAAAACTGTTTCGGGGATTTAGAAAGAAAACAGTATTTTTTTTATTATGGCTCCTCGACAGTGTTGATCAGACACCAACTTCTTTAAAAACAAAAAAAAAACGTTCCGGATATCAGATGTAGTTTTTTTTGCTACAAGTTACTTTTCATAACCTAGTTTGCAATTAGAAATATATATATATATATATATATATATATATATATATATATATATACACATATTTAAAAATAGATATATATCTTGGATTGAATGAAATATTCTTCATTCATTTGCTTCGTGCCAACAAAATTATATGTTTTTTCTTATTTTTAAAATTTTATAATATTCAGTTTTGTGGAGGTGTAGCATTAGGTGTATTGATTTACTCCTCTCTAGGAGTTAGGCACAAGGCCAGTTTTTATCTTACTCCCACAAGTAAGATGTGACCCACGGTCGGGTCGAGAAAGTGGGGTTTAAAAATTGCCTGGGCAGACTCGTCGGCATTAGGTGTAGCATTAGGTGTACTCAGCATTGATTGGGCGCGGGGAGTTCAAATAAAGTGATACGTTTTTAAATAAGTGTCGGTAAATATATCGGCTTTCAGCGTTATTTTAGAACGCCCGACGTTTCCTGGTCAGAAATTAACACTTCGTTTAATTCATAGCATTTTACCTCCTTGAAATACACCCGGCGTTTTTTTAAAAAATAATTAGTTAAAATATGTGTACTTTCGCGCGAACATCTAAACGTTTTATTAACATTTTTATTATTATTTTTGAAATTCTACTAAACAATATGCTATTATATATTAGAAACACCCTCTAGCTGTTGTTTAAAAATAAATACCTCGATCAATAGGCCATAGACTAGAAACTAATTTGTATGCTAATTCTACCTGTATAGATGCTATTCGCCAGTGGGCACTTTCCCATCATCGTACATGAACACGTTTCCTAAATTGTTTCGCAGTATCTTGGTATCAATCATGTCAGGTTATTCTTGATGGTATAGTAAAGTTTCACTTATCCAATCTGTTCCCGGGATAGTATGCCGCCTTTGTATAGAGTTGATATTATCCTGAGAGTCATCTACTATGTTGTTATATCACAGAGGCTATACAATATAATGTTGGGTTTTTGTATAGGAGAAATGACCAGACTACTTAATTTTGTATGTTAGAAGATTATATCTTTTAGAAATCAAATAATATCATATATGACTTCGATCGTCCATAGGTACCTACGGTTTCACGGAGACATTGTAAATGCAGGTGATAGAGTTGGAGTATGCCCCGCGTGACCGCTCATCAGCCGTATTGGAGAGTTCCAAAAATGTGTTTAATAGTTTGGTATTATTAAGCGCAACGGACTGGATTTCCAACGTTTCTGAACCATCACAGATACCGATGAGCGATAGAATTGATTTATTGTGCTATTCTTGAACGTCTCGGAATTGGAAAAATCCGGATTTCAAGCAAGAATTCAAGCCGAAAATGCCTCGTTTTTCTAACAAAATTTCGATTCCAAATCCACGCCGACGGCCATGGTCTGACGAAACATAAACAGTTAGCTGCAGCGATGTTACTCCTGGGTTTTTAAATTCTAGTCGTCGTTTTTAAAATCAATCTGGGTTTTTTTCTTAGTAACTAGATTTTTAAAGCCTAGTACACTAAAAGTAGTCTTAATTCATAAAAAGTTCACAACGAATATACTTTTTTTATGAAATAAGGTTTTATATTATGAATTATAATTAATATTGCAAAACAATACAACTGAATATACTTTATAATTTTATATATTAACACATTAAATAGACAAAATAGTTTATATATAAGAATTAACTAATGAACCACTTTTACATTATTTTTAATTGAAAAATATGATCAGTTTTCGAACAGCTTTTCAGAACGAATTATGTTCGTAAACTGCAGTTCAAGGTTGGTCGTGACGAATTTAAAACATGTGGGGAAGAGAAAGAAAACATTTCATATCTTGGCTTATGATTTATGTAATGTCAAAAAGTGTATTGCCTAAAGTATCCTTTTCCGAATACAACGCACTCGAAAGAAGCCAACCTGAGCCACCAGCACGGACCTGATCGTGGCGCACGCGGCGTTAACGGTGGCATTCGAGATTCGCATTGACACCAGTTTTATGCTGCAAATCAGCTAACACATAATAGTTCATAGGGTTGGAATCAGACGGGTTAGTGGCGGATGTTAGGACTTGTTAATGTTTAGATGGTTTCGAAAACAACTTCTGGGTTATCCCGAAGGTGTGACACATATATGGCCTAAATAGCTACCATATCAACTCAGCGTTTGACTTCAGTTGAGAGCAACTTAATACAGCTATCTTATTAAGTCTGAGTTACTTTTCGAAGATATGGGCAGCATGACGTGGCTTTCGTTCGAAACAGACCCAAAGATCATCGCTAAGGGAACTTGGTCATTATGTGCGGACTCTTACTTAGTTACCTGTTGTTTGGCACGGTGTGCAAGTGGTCCTAGGAAGAACTAGATAATCTCCAGCTCGACTGGATGTTTTGCTCTGTTGATGAGTTTCATGGTTTCCGTATAATGGTTCTCCTGGACCTTGGCGGTGAGTAAGCAGTCCTTGCGACTCATGTATGATAAGTAGCGAATATGTCCGTTCAGTTCTTTAATCATATTTACCATGTCGACTGTCGTCTCTCATGCGAAGGTCCGCATTGCCTTTTCTGCATCGTACCTTTATTATGCAGCTTTTCGACACATTTCGCTGTGCGGGCAGAGTGAGAAAATCTGCTATGATCCTTCCTGCTAGCGACTGTTTACACAACTCATAATTTTTCAGCTCATATTTCACGCCTTTCAAGCTATAACGAAACACGGATCAACAGTTAAAATTTCCGAACATTTTTAATCCGGCGCAAATCCTCATAATGTAAGTCACCGTCTTCCAATATTCAGATACGTGCCAGTCGTTCAAGCTCTAAAACGACGCACTTAAAATACGCATGATCAGCTATGCGTTACACTTCATAGCTATTAAACACTTGAAATGGTTAGGAAATGAGTGACTATTAAAAAGATTATCAAATTTATCTCGAACACTCAGTAAAGAGCAGGACTTGATGCGTATCACAGGATCTAACGATTGGTAGACAGTCTCGTTTAGAAACACCTAAACGAAAAAGCAATGAAAAAATAAAACAAAACAAAACCTTTTTAAAATGAGACAAATATCTGTTGCCATCTTTTCCCTTCTGTCTATCCTCATCCAATCCATTAACGTTTAAAGTCTTGTCTCAGCCAGAGGCGCACTTTCAATTGTTTCAACCCGGTCATTATGGCCGACATTTTGACGTCTACCTACCAAACAAATTTGCCGCTTTCGTTAAAACTATGATTATCTTGCGTCGTAATATACAGTAAGGTGGACGTGAAAGCATGTTTAAGATTCGGCCACGGAAAATCGAACGTTGTAATTACCTCGGACTGGAAGGTTATGTTTGATTGTTTTTCTGTGTGTTGGCAAATTAACATAGTAGCTACCGGTCAGATCTACATTATTGTTATGCTTATTGGCGCGCTTATGGATGACAATTTTGTGCGAAATTGTTATATTTCTTAATTTCGACTTAATTCTACAAAATGTCGATCTACACGAATTTGTTGAAATTGGTTCACGAAAAAGCACGAGACCTAAAACCCAGTAATCTGATTTTTTACTTTTTGGTTTGGGATAACACTCGATCTCTATATGCGATACATATGAGATACATATCCGAGGGTTCAACTAAAATTCTCCTTTACCTCTCAAACGTTGAGTTAGTAAAGAAGTGAAGAACATTAATTTTCTTCTTTCCAATTGACCAGTTAACTATGTTATAGTATATTTCTTCTGGTCTCTTGGTCTTACTGGATTCCAGGAAAAGAATTCATGAATAAATATTACACGATATGAGAAACTTGAAGCATAAGTCTTAAAGAATTCATCTAGTCTGGTGGAGTGTCCAGTCAAGTGCAAGTACTTAAGGTAACATCACTTGGATAAGATGCACCATTCCCCGTAATAGCCAGTGTATAGCAGTGTGTAAGTGATCTTATTTGGGCTTAGAATACTATGTTATTTTGAATATTTAGTCAGGGTTTACTTGTACGGTTTAGTATCCTCATGTCAGATCTCCTGACTAACCCTTGTACAGAGAGACCGAAGACAGTTGAAGATAATGTTTAGTAGGTAATTGAAACTGTCTTGGGGTTCTATATGCACAGGTAGAAAATGTTTCCATTAGGTTGATGCTGTTATTTGTATTAATGCAGTCTATAGATACTGAAATGATCCCCTGCCACTCTAATTCTGAAGTATTCTTCTGATCGTCCGACGAGTGTCCCGACATGACTTCTCTACTCTTGCATATTTCCATGGTGATTTTATGCCATTATAAATAGACATAGAATAGAGGTACTATGTTTGATAATTGAACGTACATCACTGATAAAAATAAACGAAAGTATTTAATTATAAATAAATAAAATCTTCAGGTTAAAATACTTTACTAGAGTGAAAGACTATAGAAATTAGATTAATAATTTCAAACTAATAAATAGACTTTATAAATATAGAAATGATTTTTGATGTCACTACTGTAAAATTAATTGGTTAAGACATATTTTCACGACTTAATAAACGAAAATGATTTGTATAAAATAATAAAATATTTCAAAACAAACTACTAATAACAGAAAATATAAATAATAGGAAAATGATAAACATACCGACGTATGTTTGAAGTCTATCAGCACGTGTCACTTAAACTCTTGAATTTAAACACGGGTCTCATTATGCAACGCGAAGAGTACTGAATTCCATACCAGTTTTTTTTTAGATTGGTTTGCTTTGGTTGTTTTGTTTTACAGCATATCAACCCTTTTCGTGTTATTTGATACCGAATCTGGTTATTTTGGTAAAAGTTTTATGTTTCAAGTTTTTTATATCTTGTAATATTTATTCATGATGTTTGGTTTTGTTCTTTTGTTTTACGGCATATCAACTTTTTTCGGGTTATTTAATGCTGAATACGCTCATTTTGGTAAACGTTTTTATGCTTATATTTCTTTATATCTTCAAATATTTATTCATGGTGGCTATTATTGTTTTTTGTTTTACGGCATATCAATTCTTTTTTTCGGGGTATTTAATGCCGAATCCGGTAATTTATGCTTCAAGTTCTTTATATCTTCAAATATTATTAACGGTGTTTGGTTTGGTTGTTTTTTTTGTTTTTTTTTAGAGGAAAATGTTTTTTTTTTAGCTTTGACGAACATGATTGAGTTTTGCAAAGGGAAAGGTAAAAACACAATAACCTCAATATTTGGAACAGTTTAAGTCAAGAAGCAGGTGTCTTAAGACAGCCTTATTTGGTAGCATCGAATTTATGGTTTAGAAAATTTAAAACTAATTACTCGACTTCTGAAATATACAATAGTGTTTTAATATTACTGCTTTCACTCTATTTATTGGTAAGATATATTTTTAAAACTTAATAAACGAAAAAAAATGTTATAATAGAATAAAATACTTTTAACAAACTACAAAATGATATTTAAATATAACTAGTACAAAATATACAAATAATAGTTACAGAATTAACATATAGGGTTATTTTGTAAGGGTCTATATATATATATATATATATAAATTCCCGAAACAGTTTTTCATGGTAAACAACTGATGATCTCTTAAATAATGTTAGAAGCAAACTAATATAATAACTGTAAGAACTAAATTGACTTACATGAGTGATTTTCCACTGAACGACTTGGGACTTAAGGGTTTTTTTCTTTTTCATTTTTTCTTTTAATTTTTTAGTTTTAATGGTTGAGAAACTTCCGAGACTATATATATATATATATATATATATATATATATATATATATATACACACTAGCAGAAATCCCAGCGGTTTCCTGGAATAAATTTAAAAAAAACATGTATAATACTTCTCCCAGACCTTAATCACATATTCCCATTTTTGTTGTAATTTTTTAACTCGTTTAATATTCAAAAAATGAATAAAATAAAGTAAAAAGTTGTTTTTAATGTCCGCTGTAAACGTAAATTTGATATAAAAATACGTAATACAAAGATAATACGATGATATGGATTTTGTAGAAACTGGATGGTAACCACATAAGAAGTTGAACAAAACTCGAGGAGAATGGTTTATGAGATGGAATGAAAGCTAGTTGAAAGGAGAAGGACTTCGCGTAAGGATACAATCATGATGAATTGAATTGTAATAATAACTGGAAGCCAGAATAACGTACTGATAAGCTTTATTTAACTTTTCGTTGTTTAGTGTTACAAAATAAGATAACATATATACTCCTAATATACTACATAAATGTAGCACATTCCATTATTAGCAAAAGGGGTGAGATGGGTATCAATTACCTTTGATACTACAGACATGAACTATTATTATGAATTAAACTCGATATGAGTTATGTATTATCTTGGTACGGGACTTGTTTTCAATTATATCTTTGGGCGTGAAGAGAAACACTAATAGCGAGACATAGACAACAAAACAAATATAGATTTTATTATATTTGCTTTTCATTATAAATGTATCTGAGACTCTTGATTATAACGATAGTTACCAAAGAGGGATGATAAACATATAATTAAATTGTAATTGTGAGTAACAGGCAGATAAAATCCAATCCGATATGCAAATTCACGTTTATTTATTAGGAACATCAAGATGAATATCCCTGTAAAGCTTTGCCAACTCTGGCGAATTAAATGGACATGATACAAGAAATACAAGTTTCAGTCTCCTAGAAACGACTTACATGCGATGGACGAACGGTAGAATCCGGATCACGAGATGT
>OY744528.1:85963409-85965909 GCA_963556195.1 Sepiola atlantica
CATAAAAATGAAATCCCCTCGTGGCTCCCGCAAATGCGTACATGCAAGGATACATACGCCAGGAAATTAATTTAACCAACTCTCGAAAAATAGAGTCGATATTGTTAAAGAGTAAATGAAGGTTAACAAATACGAAGAAGCGATTGGTCGAATAGAGAATGTTTTAGGCTACAGAAAATAATTTTGAAATGTTCAGTTTGGTTACGAAGCTGACGTACAACGGAGCTAAGTAATGTGTGACCGTTTGAGACTATTTTCCCCACGGTCATCAAGAGTTCATTTTCTTATGTACGTCTGGTGCAGAAAAACTTCCGTTATAAAGTTATAGTCAGGTTGAGACACGCGTCTCCGTTGGATCACCGAAGTTAAGCAACGTTGAATCTGACCAATTCTAAATCGGAAGGCCAAGGCTTTTTGTAAAGAAAACTCTCTGTAATTTCTACGGAATCTATAAATTACTCGGATACAAAAAAAAAAAAAATTTTGGCATAAAATGACCCAACGCTGGTTGACATGCCGTAGCACAAAAAAAACTACTAATCGAATAGCGATTGCCGTTGAATTGATTCGATATTCGTAATATTATTCATCCTTTTCTGTCTTTAATTCATCCCAATGTTGATACCTACCAGGTAGATAAAATCGTAGATCGCGATGCAGTAAATACCGGGGAAATTAAGCTGCAAAGATTTCCAAATGGAATAACTATACACCAATGCATTTGTTACTCGATCACCCATAAATGTTTTTATGTTCCTGGTAGAGGCTCGACTGATTTCGAATCTTTGATCCCTCCTCTAAAATTTTCACGGCAAAGAACTTGACTAGCTAAAATTATTGCAAAGCGCTTATCTTTCTTTCTTTATTTACCTAAAACCGAACAAGACTTCCATGAACCAGGTTTCTTTTTTATAACATCCAGTCCGTGGAAGAATATACCACGAGTCTGCTTCCAAACCGACTGCAGCATAGTCGTCTTCAAGTCTAATGTAAACAAATACTTGTTGAGCCGTACTCTTTAATAATCAATTCCTCTTAAGTAATTCTTCTGCCTACCACACTCCTTTTTTCCAATCATCTCGGGGTGGCGATCATCATCCAACCAATGATCTATTAAACGCTTATCTTTAAGTGACCTTTAGGCCTTGATTAGTGGTGACCCATGACGTTTTGACGACAGCGTGGTTGCTGTTGGACACCGTGGCAAGTCTAAAAAACTTAAACCAATCTACTTTAGCAATCCCTTTAATTTTGAGTACACAATTGATATAAAACGTTCTCTCCAACCTTTCATATTCGTCAAATTACCGAGGTAGTACCTGGTAACACCAAATCCTGTAAATATATATATTTTTTAATTAACTCTTTGCACGATTCGAAAGGGCTTTGCTGAATAGGATATAATTGCTTCCCATAATAAAGTAATATTAGTGTTCATACGCATATCAGCATTTGGAGTTTTTCTATTCAGATATATTATTAACTGTGGGACACGATGAACGTGCGAGAAATACATTGCATAGATGATAACTATATATAAAATATTTCCATTCTCACACGTACTTATTATGATTCATTTATTTTATAAGGTTGTCTCAGCTAGTGCTACCCTTTTTTTGGTCTACCCTATTTCCCAAATCTATGAACTACTCAAACTCGTCTAAACGTCCTAGCTAAGATAGAAAACTGCACTAAATTGTAAGGCTATAAATTAGGAGCTTCGGCGAATTATCACTGTTGCCATATCTACCTTCGCCTGGAGTCGTAGTGCCTATTACGGCCCCATCTATAGGCTAAGTAGAAGCTATCGTTTACAGATATGTGGTAACAAAAAGATTATCTTTCGGACCCATTGTATACGATACACGTATACTGTTTCGCTATTAAACGACACAAAGACGGTTTGCATGCCGTAAATCCAACCATCCACACAACCATTTCGGCGCATAATTGATAATAGTCCCTGTTTTATTTTGTAAAGTGCACCATTTTTGCAGTTTAGTTTTACTTACCTTTCTTTATTTTATTCACATTGCACCTTTATATCTAGGTGATTATTTATCTATTTTGAAGACCAGGAAGCCGGTTTTATAGCTAACACTTTTCAAGTGTCGCTAGAATGGGAGTTACAGCGAACAACTTTACGGAAATAGATATTGTTGAAACGAACAAGGAAATAGAAAAATGTCAACTTCATTCTTTTTTTTCTACATGTGAAATGTACGCAAGTAAGTAGCTAGCTCCCATGATACACATGCACACATACTCATACATCATACAAGCGCAACATACACGCAGACTATCAATGGATTCAAGCAAACGCAATTGTTTGAATCTTTACGAAAGCGAAAGGTGCGTCAGCCTATTAATCTTACATACATAGTTAGCGTTCAAAACGCTAACGTCTCTTATTGTGTTTTTGTTTTACGGATTGGAACGCGCATGCACATGCGCATATATTTCTAATCAGGGGCGCCATTTCTTTTTTAGTTTCTTGCCT
>OY744528.1:85970909-86018409 GCA_963556195.1 Sepiola atlantica
ATACGACTAATCAAACACAAGTTGCTATTTTTACCCAAACTGGGGTCACATTCCTATTTCATACCTTTCTTAGTATTTTTAGTGTATGAAATACTACACTAGATTGATGGAATCTTAACACAGCATTGCCAGTTCCACAGCCCACGAGTGTGTCCATTAGTCGAATTAAGTAAACCCGCGTGTTTTGGGAAACACAATGAGACGAACACCGGAAATATATATTTTACGACAACGGAGCGTTTAACGACGGAAATGGATCTGTTGTCAACACTTCAAACATAAGAGTTTGGCTTGTATCTTTATGACAGGCGACTCTCTCTTTGACCGGTAAATGTATTTCTGGACTTTACGAGCCGGTATCAAGCTTTTAAAACTAAGTAACAGAGAGGATGTCGATCACGCCTTTTCCGCTGCGGAAATTGGCGATATCGCATTACGGAAATTACCGAACATTTCCGATCCAGGCTAATGGAAATCGTATCTGACATTCACAACTGGTTGAAATGAATAGCAAATATTTTATGGAGGAGGAAGGAAGAATCTATAAAGGTTATTGGCGTTAAACGACGTCAATCATGGGTTCGGTCTAATAATGGGCCAGTAACACGAGTCGGTAAAGGAATTAAACTAATTTCAGAAGAAGCTTTAAAACCTACTATATTTACTCAGGTTTCTCAACAAAGAAATCTATGTAATCGACATTTGGAGAACACCTAGAAATGTTACGCTCATATCTGTTATCATTTACACAGTCGCGAACACACGCACACACATAACAGTCCCACATATTACATAACATCCCTCTATATATGTATATATACATATATATATACATATATATATATATATATATACATATATACATATACATATATATACATATATATATACATATATATGCATATATATATATACGCATATATACATACATATATATATACATATATATATATATATATACATATATATGCTTATATATACATATATATGCATATATATATACATATATATATATATATGTGCGTGTATATATATATATATATATACATATATATGCATATACATACACGTATCTACATATATATATATATATATATAAGTATACATTTTTATTTATACAAACATTATTGGTTACATATGTGCATACATGTTTCGGTTGCACTTTTCCAAGAAAGTCAACCTCATCAGACCAAGAATTTTTCAGGAATGGATGGATTTGAAGAATTTTCTATCTTAAATAACTCTTTTTTGGGATCTAGCATCTTCTATTTCTAGCATATTCTATTTTTTATGAATTAGTATCGGATTACCTATTTCACTAGCTTGACCTTTTGCCAGTGGTTGACCCTCCCTTTTTAAATTTTTTTTATTACTCTTTATGGCGTGTCCACTGCCCTTTCTTGTCCTCATTTCATTGCTCTCGCTTGTCAGCTTAACAGATTCACTCAAGTATAAATATCCTCTCTATACATCAAGAATCAAACATATATAAACAAATCGAAACACACCTAAATAAACACACAGATAAATAAACGGACATTAATATACATACACATCTAAACATGGACATCTACACAGATCCACTATCAATCAAGCATATATTCAGAATACATACATGCTTATAAATATATTCTAGATGTATATTCAATAAAAAATAAGGAAATAAGAATATTCTAGAAATAAGAATATTCTAGATATATATTCAATACATACATACGTCTATACAGGCTCAACATATACAGCTATATGCCCCTATACACGTATATCTATACACACACACACACATATATATATATATATATATATATATATATATATATATATATACAGATACATGTATACACACGTACAAACACATATACATGCACACACATACAGACACACACATACACATACAAACATATATACATAGATATATACAGGTACATATATATACATATATATATATATATATATATATATATATATATATATATATATATATACATACACAAACCGTACATAAGCATATTCGCAACATGGATATACACGCATACACCCACCCATACACTTTTAGTATAAATAGTTCCTAAAAATAGTTCCTAAAAATACGTACACATATGCACTTATATACATACACACACGCTGACACATATATATATATATATATAGTTTGATCAAAATAGAACGCTAATATTGTATGGTATGAAGATAAAACTCCTACAATATATATTCTGATATTCGATATAAGTATATTTCAGTTTGATCAAAATAGAACACTAATATTGTATGGTATAAAGATAAAACTCCTACAATATATATTCTGATACTCGATATAAGTATATTTCAGTTTGATCAAAGTAGAACACTAATATTGTATGGTGTGCATTCTCACAACTTTATTTTATTGAATTAAAACTTGAAAATCCGGATAGACTCATAACCATATATATTCTGATACTTGATTAAGCATACCTCATTACAGGCGCGCTTATACTTTTTGCAAGTAATTTTATTCATAACTTGAAAATTATTCAAATTAAAGATACGAATAGAAACGATGATATTGTGTTCAAAATATTAAAGCGACAATAAAAAGTGGTGTTGATTCATTTTAACCTGAGGATTCCCTCAGGGAATGAAACGCGGGAGCCTCTACGTAGCTTAATTGCCATAAATATATTTTCATAGCTTTATATATATATATATATATATATATATATATATATATATATATATATATATATATTAATTGAATGACATAATAAAATGAGAAATGAATCAGATTTTATTAAATTACAAAAGAATTCAATTAATATTATTGCTCTATATACTATATTGTGCTTTGTTTTCATCCTGATCGTATACTGGCTAAAGATATTAACTATATCTTGAAAGTATTATCTTTCTCTCTCTCTCTCTCTCTCATCTCTCTCTCTCTCTCTCTCTCTATATATATATATATATATATATATATATATATATATATATATGAATGATGAGTTTGAATGCAGAACATGATGAACGGCAATTTAAAAATTACGCCGCTATGACTACAAAAAGTGTTGCATTTTAACACTTGACTACACTGCAAAATCCTGTTTTACATAATATGGTAACAAGATCATTTCATTTCCCACTTTTAATTTAAATCAGGATTTAGATTTTAAATATGGGTCATATTATTGGTCAAAGTCTCACTATAAACCAATTGGATTTATCGCGTTTTGCATTCTAACTCTTCATACATATATATTCCAAAAGCCAAGATTTTTTATCTATTTTTCGTACAAAACATTTTCAAAACAGACACATTTCAGTGAAAATTATTTTACGAATCGTTTCGCTTAAAGTAAACAAGACCACATTATTATGTCAATACCGGATCTGTTCACCTCAAGCTCGTAAGAGAAGTACACTTAATTTGAACAAATTATACAACGTATATATATATATATATATATATATATATATATATATATATATATATATATATATATATATATATATATTCTAGCAAAGCGAGCCGGGACGTCAGTTGGGTTTCTGTTGATCTCAGAGACAGATGGATTTTTGGACCTGAGCTGAGGGAATGTTTGCGTTCGGTTGGACTTATGTTTTTATTCAGTCAGGGTCAGCCGAGTTCTGATTGCAAGTCTCTCGTTTTATCAAAAAAACAATAGTTCCAGCGATGCTTTAATCTCACCGTACGTACCGATAGCTACTGTACTACCGCCACATATGTATTCATGGAATAAAAGAATCGTTCTGAGTTTTATTGATCTATTATTTATTGAATTACGTCACGCAATTTTTTTCAAATTTACCTTTTTTATTGTCGGTTAGTTGTAAAACAAAGCTATTTCCATTTGTACATTCATTATTTGATCGTCCTATATGCATAGGGTAACACTCCTTTCGGATATGAACAAAGTTAGTCGAAATCTCAGAATATAAACATAAAATGAAGGTAGTTCAAAACATGAACTCTCCTATGGAAAACGTTTAATTTACTTAACATTCTTATTTACATCATTTAGAAGTTTAAAACTTGTTATTAGAAACTTATTCACTGATAAATATTTCACATCTATTATTTTATTAAATAATCTCATTTCTACTAAAAAAATCTTACTCAATATATAATACTATCACGGAGCCCGACGACAGTAATTAAGCAATAATCGATTTCTTTCAGGCAACATTGCGAGTTAAATATAACTGAAAACAGATTCAATATCTTACTGTCATAAACAGGAGTTACTTAAAAAATAAACCGACACATTCCTGCACGAGTTACATATTACTGAAAATATTAAACAAGAAATGAACGCGTTCGAAGTTTTCATCAGAAAAAAAATAATTCTTCAGATGTTAAACGGCAAATACTTGAATATTTTGTTTTTATTTAACTATTTTATATAATAAAATACGAAATAAGATAATTATTTAAATGTTTAAAACCTTTTTAAAAACATTCTTCAGTGTAATATATATATATTTTTGTTTGTTTCATGAAACGAAGAAAATCTATTTTTAAAGAATGAATTTCGTTTCTTTAAGTTCTAATAAATATTTCAGTTATTTTGTGTATCTAACCGATTATTGCTATAAGTGACGCAAAATGGAACCGAAGGAACATTTCGATGGGTGTCTGTAGATTCTGTGAACAATTTTACCGTTATTGAAACTTATTTAAATGTTTTAACTGTTAATATATCGTTTTCTATAACACACAAACAAATATATATATATATATATATATATATATATATATATATATATATATATATATATATATATATATATATATATATATATATGTATATATATAAGATGAAAATTGATATATGTTACTTATTTGATACTTCTTAATTCTTCCATCAGATCCACCACACAAAGTTATTGTGAATTCCATTTGACATGATGTTTGCTTATCGGTTAGGAGACCGGGGTTCAATACCAAATACTTAAAAATATAGTAGTTTCTACCTTCTTGCTAAACACTAACATTATAAGGTTAGGGTCAAGTGTAAGCGAAATAACCAAGGGGAGATGAGGGGGGTCGCTTTTACATCTCGATGTAGAAGAGAATAAAAAGGGAGCTATCAGATTGTCTTCGACTAAGTTCGACTACTACTGAATTCATCCAATGTGGTAGAGTTTTCAGAATTTCTCTTGCCAATAATTTCACAATCCGAGGTAAGATATTAAAATCTGTGTCTTATGTTTTATTTTGTTTATGTTTACAATTAAGCCATCTCGCAATTTTTCTTTCTATGCCAGTAGTTGTACCTAAGGATTTTAAACGATCTTGTAAGTTTAAGTAAGCGAATATTAAAATTTGTCCAGGATTGTAAATTTGTAACGTATCATTGTAGACGGGTCAATATACTGATTGACCTCTAAGAATTGCAAAACAATTTTTTTCTGGTGGTACATACTAGGTTGGGTCTTGTCTACAGCATACTAAAGGTTGGAGAAGATCGTAGCATGCGAAAGTGTCACATTTCGAATATGACTTTTTTTTTATTTACTAGTCATTTTCTATTTACATGTGAAGCACTAACTCGGTGAGTTTTCATGATAAATCAATACATCTTGGATTATTACCCAGATTTTCAGGGTAAATCTTTCACATGAAAAAGTTACCAGTGATGTTTATTTACTCCTCGCGGAGTTAGGCACAAGGCCAGTTTTATCTTACTCCCACAAGTAAGATGTGACCCAAGATCGGGTCGAGCAAGTGGGGTTAAAAGCCAGCGCTCGAGAGGTGAGCACTCTGGCCATTTAAAAATTGCCTGGGCAGCCCCGTCGGCATTCCCCGGTAGGGGCGCCTCAGACAGTAAGCAATAAACTTACTCCTCCCCAAAGAGGGGAGGCGAAGCCTGGGAGGTTGGACCTCCTAGAACTGCACAGAACAGGCGTGCAGTATCCATCGGAACAGATACTACACTTTGATCTTAGCCAAATACCAGTGATGTAAACATCCAAAAATTATTGATCTATCATGAAAACTGACGGACTTACTGCTTCTATATGTAAATAGAAGTGACTTGTAAACTGAAAAAAGTCATCTTCGAAGTTTGACTCTTTCCCATACTACGATTTTGTCCAAGTTTAAGTATTTTGTAGACTAGACTCAGTCTAACATAGATCCACAGAAAAACAAAGCTTCGCAATTTTTCTGAAGATAGATGTACTTTTGCAGTATATTGATCCGTCTATTGGTTTTAGATTATGTTTAAATCGGACCATTATGCCACGGGGTTACCGTGCAAGCTCTTCTGAATTCGAAGAGTTTTCGTCGTCTAGTGAAGCCTAGTAAATATCGGTTATACAACCGCTTACACTTTTTGTTAATTTCAAATGTTTTTATCATTGCTTGATCAGTGTTTGTGGCGCACCACTTTAGTTAAACATTTTATTATTTCGTTTCTCTTTTATAAATGCTCGCCTCCATTTTTTGTCTTCCCATGATCCTTCATTCTTTTCGACTACTCTCACATCGAGGCAACCAGGAGACAATCTGTCGCGATAAAAGTAACACCACGCAGCCTTCAGCCTCAGGCGAAGAAAATACAATACAAGATTCTCTCGCGTAATATCAAGCCTCTTTTAAAACCTTTACTTCCTTTCTTCTTTCCTTCCATCTGTCCACCATCTCAGCCTGTCGTCTGCATCTCCCGTGGGTGATGTTTCTTTCCAGCTTAATTAAAGTAATTAAAACGTGATTAATAGACATTGGGATCCGCAAAGGTAATTTAACTGATTTGGCTCCCCTGTTGCATTCCTCCCTCATCCTCTATATTGCTCGCTATATCAACCCGATCTCCACAATTTCGATTTATAAAACAGAATGGATGACTACTAAATCGATGGAAGAAAGATAAAACAAAGATAAGTGAAATAAAACACGTAAAGATTTCGGAAAAATCATATAAAAATAGAGATGAATGCGCTAGAAACCTCTTAAAATGCTATCAGATTAAAATTACCATATACAATTCTGAATATAATATGTATCTAATATAAAAAGTTAAATTGTATATCTTATATATAAAAACAAGTGAGTGTTCCCTATTTGCTTGACACGCAGAGCACCATAAACAAAAGTTTCATATGTAATTTTTATTCATGTACATGCTTCCAAATAATAGTATCGTTCGAATTCACCGATTTTTATATTTTATCCGTTCAGACGTTTTCTTTTATTGCTTAATAATTTGGGCGCGTCAGTAGAAGTAATTAATCCTATCCTCCTCCACAAACATCTTAATGTCCTCATTCTTCAACCAAAAACATTGTAGAAGAAAATACGGTATAAATCTAATTTGGTCACATTTTCATTACACTTTCAGACATAACGTTTTCAGATACCAGATAATACACAGACATCCGAAATCTTCTTTTCCATAACCTTCTTAGAATATACATAATAAAATGTCTCCTACAACTCTGTTTCATACTGATACTTAATAACCATTATGTACTATTTTTTTCATTTTCAGTTTTTACGCTTGAGTCTTACTGAGAAAAGAGAAATGTTGCATGTTCATCATAGTAGCAGTTACTCACTTATTAATGTAATACCTTATTTAAAGTTTGTAGTATATACTATTGTAACTCCCCAGTATAATGTGTAATATAATCATTACAAGAAATCAATATGATAAGGAAGTGCATAGCATTATACTAGGGAGTTACATATACAATTAAATATGGGTGCCAGCTTCCCAAGCAACCTGGGAACAGCATATACTATTTTAACAAGAAACTATTCTTAATTTTTCATAAATGAATAGACACATGTGACTACTTAAAAACCATCCGACGATAAGAGTGCCTTAGATGGATAGAATTAAAGTTGAATGACAATGAATACTATAAATACTCGTAACTCTCGCTTCCTTATTTTGTCTTTTAGTCCTCACATTCCATGAGCGATGTTTCTGGCAAAAGGGGAAGAATTGCTGTTTTGGGGGTCAGAATCTATCCACCTTACACTCTGCGTTGGCTAGTTCTTGACCTTGAAGTGGTATTTTTTAGCTTCTTATATCAACTGGTGTCATGCCTTGTCTGGAGCGATTTCCATGAAAAAAGATGATTGGAAATATTCACATACATTACACTAAAAATAAAAGCCAGTTAAGATAAGAACGCCACTTTCTCCTTTGTTATAAATATCATTCATGTACTGTGAGGACTAAAGGACAACATAGCTGGAAGCGAGCTTTAGGGTTAGAGTTAGAGTTAGTTACTTATGGAATCGCTTTTCATGCGGCTGGAAAAGCATGTGGCGAACAGAGACGCCAATATTAAATTCTAAATAAAACCCTATGTTGGATATACATAGTAATCCAGGTAAAGTTTAAATTAACAGAGTAAACATCAAGCGAATCCTCACTGTGTCTATGTAAGAGTTCTTAATAATTAATATAGCTGTTGAAAAGGTATAAATATTATTTATTCATACAAAAATTATTTGGCTACATGACATAAACTCACGCGGTAATCCGGAAACAAAACCGAGACCTCAAAAAATAGAATTTGTACACTTAACTTTGGTAAGTATGACTTTCCGAAAAGACAATCATTATTTACAGAATAATTTAATAGTGAAAATAACTTTTTTAAAAGTAATAATAAATAAATATTTTACATAAACTTAACACCATAGACTTTGTTTACGTATAATACTTTTTTATTAATATTAAAAAAATGATAAATTCTTATTCATTACAGCCATATTTCTGAAAGAACATGTGTATGTGTCCCACACTATTTATTTAGTAAACTAAAATGAATGGATTTTTTTACTGGCAGATCAGCACCATGCGCGCTGTTTTTTGTTTCTAATGATTGTCTTTTTGGACATTCATACTTACAAAAGTTAACCGTACAAATGCTATTTTTGGTGGTCCTGATTTTGATGCCGGATTACCACTCACGCAGATACCTAACCACGATGCGTTTCACAGTGGCGTTTATTGTGCATTTTTACAGCCTTACACAAACCCTTACCCGACACACGTCGCAAATGTATGTCGATGGTTTTGTGCGCGCACTGTGCACGATTGACGGGCATCTCTTTTACAAAAGACGCAATAAATTTCATCGCATTTTTATTTTCATCACATTTTCATCGCTAGAACGCTGATTGGATGGACACATAATAAGAACTAGCGGACGTCGTCCGCTCGCTATCGTTTCGTAATTTAATTCCTATTCACTACTTTAAATCATTTAAACGAAACTGATTGATACGAAATAAAGGATAAAACTAATCGATGAAAAAATAAAACTATCGGATAAAGAAAATAAGACAACGTTTAATTACTACTACTACTACTACTACTACTACTACTAAGAAAACTACTACTACTACTAAGAATACTACTAATAGTGCTACTACTACTACTACTACTAATAATAATGATACGAACATTTGTGTGTCTACAGTGTAATAAATTATTTCCTTTCTTTTTTATTATCATCAATAATTATTACGTTTAATTCCCTTTTTCTCATAAAATAGAATTAGCATACGTGGTTATTCTTTCTTTTCTTTTCTGTTATTATCAGATATTATTGATGTTAAGCCTCGTCATCTTTGCTCGTAAAAAAATTATTTGCGTACCTAATTATTGAAGCAGGCCTGCCACACGCACATTTCCTTTTTTCATGTAGAACATCTGTTTTAGTTAAATAAGTGACGCCTTTATTTTTCTAGTCTTGTTTACCCGAAGAAATATATAAAGGAATAAACTGTGCGCCAGTTCGTAATTGAACAAATGAAATGTCAACGTTGTTGAGATAAATATTTAGAAATTCTACATTCTACGGCAGTGCAACAATAAAGGCAACGGGTTTCGAGCTGTTTGTTTTCATTATTTTCTGATATAGAACGAACATCTTCTACAAGGACAATTTTCAAGGCCCCTTGAAACATTTAATAACGTTTACCTTGGAAATAATCTTCGAACAGTGCATCAAAAATCTACCCCCCCCCCCCCCCCAAAAAAAAATCCCTTAAGTTAAAAAAAAAAAAAGGTAGGATACTGCAACAATCGTTCTTCTTAAATGCTTGTCTCTTGATTGTGATTTATTTTCATTATTGTTTTTGTTGGTTTTCCAGAGATTTTCTTTGAGTGGACGTGTATTGTACAAGATTACAAGCATTGGATCGACTTCATTAGAGAATTAATGGTTTCTTCGGTTGGAAACTTTTATTTCGTTCTTTTGTTTTTCATTTGTACTCTTAATTTTTTCTCATTTCCTCAATCTTTTATTAAAGATAAGAAATCTTGCATTTTTTTATAGTCGACCATTAGCGTTCCTTTCTCTTTTCAGGATTCTGTGCATGTTTGTTTGGTTCTTCTTGTGTTTCGACTAAGATCCTTATTTATTTTCGTTTTCTTCTTTCTTTTGATTCTTTCTCCTATTCTCCTTTCTTTTGATTCTCTCTAAATTTTTTTCTTTCATTGGATTCTCTCTCCTTTTCTTCTTTCTTTTGATTCTTTCTTTTGATTCTTTTATTTTTTATTATATCTCCTATTCTTATTTTCTTTTGATTCTTTTATTTTTTTTTATTATATCTCCTATTCTTTTTTTCTTTTCATTCTCTCTCTTTTTCTTCTTTCTTTTGATTGTCTCTATTTTTCTTTTTTCTTTTAATTCCTTCCTTTCTTATCTTCTTTCGTTCATTCTTTCATTTTTTTTTTCTTTTGATCCTTGTTCTTTATTTCTTTGCTGATACTATTTTTCTTTCTTTTGAATCTTTTTAGTCCTTTTCTGATTCTTTCCTATTTCTTCGTCTTTTTTATACTCGCTCTATTTTCTTACTTTTGATCCCATCAATCTTTACTTTTTTTAGTTTTATCTATTCTTTTTATTTCTTTTGATCTTTTTCTCTTTTTCTTTCTTTTGATTCTTACTTTATTTTTCGTTCTTTTGGTTCTTTCTCCTTTTTCTTCTTTTGTTTAATTTTTTTTCCTTTTTTACTTTTGATCCTTTCTCGTTCTCTTCTCTCCTTTTCTTTTTTCTTTTGATTCTTTCTGTTTTCCGTCTTTGTTTTCCTTCTTTCTGTCTTTTATTTTTATATTCTCTCTCTTATTCGTTCTTATTTCTATTCCCTCTCCTTTTCTTCTTTCTTTTCATTCCCTCTTCCGTTTTGTTGATTTCTTTCTTTCTTTTGACTCTCTCCACTTTGTCTTTTTTTGTTTCCTTTCTCATATGTTTAATAAATTTAATTGTTCCTACTCTATTTGTATCCTTCTTTTTGGTTTTCCAGTTTATATCAAGAATTCTTTACTTCTTAGTTCTCATCAAGATATCTTTGTAACTTCTGTCTTTGTCTTATTCTTCTGTTGCTTGCGATGTTATTTCTACGTTTTCCATTTTTCTGTATTTTTAAATTAGTTCTTTCAATGATATTTTCTATATTCTTCTGTTATGAACTACGGTGAAAAACATAAACTAATACATAATTATTAGTTTATGTTATATGCTCGGATTCGTAATTACTTCTGCACTTTGACATTTCTCTTTTTCTTCATGTATTCTTTCTTTCTTCAAACGTATTTTGTTTTGTTTTCTCTTTTACTTCGTCTTGCTTTCCTGATTTCTTGATTTCTTTCTTCACTTTTGATTTATTTCTATTTTAATTTTTGCCTTATTTCTTCAGCCGCCATTTTTTTCTTTCTTTTTGGTGTGTATTAATTTTCGTTAATTTAATTTCTTTCTTTCTTTCTTTAGTGTATGTGATCTGTTTAGTGCGTTCTATCACGACTATCATTTACTTTTTCTTTTTTTCCTTCAATTGGTATTTTCTGTCGTTCGTCATTTTCTTATTTCTTTATCTTTCTTTCTTGTGATTCTTTTCTATATTTCTTTTACTTTCTATTCTTTTCCTTTTGACGTCATTTTTTTTATTCCTTTTACTTTTTGTTTAATTTTCATCCCGTTTTATCCGTTCTTTCCCTGTCTCTCTCGCATCTCTTTACTTTTTCTTTTCCCCTTCTTATTATTTTTTCTTTTCTATGATACCTTTCTTTTCTGTTTCGTAATTGTTCTAGAAAATACTATTTCCTCTCCCATTCTAGATATGACTGAAAACTGCATCCAATGCGGATGTCTCAATTTGAGGCCTTTGGTGAGTAGGGAGTAACCCCTTAGTTATACCTACTCCCAGGTCCACTCAGACCCAAATTCGTTGTAACTGTCAGGTCTCTATCTATGGTTTACATAGAACTTGTCGCCTGATAACGGGAATAGGGCGTTCAAATTTGCTATGAGAAGATAAGGCTACAACACTGACCCACCCAACTGTGAATTTGGAGAAGAATAGCATACAAGGAAAACCATACAATGCAACACTACCTTTTTCTGGCCCTACTGCCCAACTGGTGTAGCTTAGATTATCTTTCAGAGTAAAACAATAATGCAAGGTAGTGCGTAAAATTAGTGTGAGACTGTTGTATGACCACATGCTTCAAACACACACAAAGAAGAAGTTCGCACCGGGCACGCATATAAAAAAACCCCAAAAATGTCGTTATAATTTATTTTCCTTTATACTAGCTGGCTTTGCTAATTTTCTATCGCTTCGCAAACTTTTCTACTCGAAATACATGAAACATTAATTTAAAAGGATGAATATTTCATTAATAACTTGGTTTTAAACATGAAAACCATGATGTCATTTGTTCATATGGATTACAATTTACATTTTGACAATTTTGATAAAAAATATTTATCATTGAAATGTGACCATAAAGAAAATAAAAATAAAAATAAATCATGAGCGATGATGTGTGGGAAGAGCCTTTCCTTTTTCACTTACAACTACGAAATAGATTGCTACTTGAAATTCAAGTTAATCGCCATAAAGAAAAGAAACATTTGAACACAAATGCTAAATATTTTACTATGATATAAAACAATATTGCAAAACAGAATTATGTGTTATATTAAAACTAAAACAATCATTAAATTAAAAAACAATAACAACTAATAGTTAATTGGTCCCCGATTTATAAAATCAGGGGACTTATGTTTTGAGGCATGTCCGTCCGTCCGTCCGTTCGTCCGTCCGTCCGGATTTTTCTCCGCAACCATCCATTGAATTTCTCTAAAATTTTGCATGAAGTTGTAACTTTGGTCAGCTTAGAAAGTGACATTCTCCGATTTTTGAAAAAAAATCTGGTTAGCCCCCCAGGCGGTCAAAACGCCCCGAAATGGCAAAAAATGACATTTTTCGCCCCATAACTTTTTATCCATCCATTCAATTTCTCTGAAACTTGGCCAAAATGTGGGGGCAATTGCTTCTAATAGAAAATAAGTATCGATGACCTTGGAAAAAATCTTGTTCGCGCCCCCAGGGTGTCAAAAGACCCCAAAATGGCAAAAATGACTCTTTTCTCTCATAACGTTTGATCCATCCATTCAATTTTTCTGAACTTGGCCAAAATGTAGAGGCAATTGTTCTGGATATCAAATGAGCATACTTGACATCAAAAAAATTCTGGTTCGCGCCCCCAGGGGATCAAAGGGGGAGTGGGTCAAAAATGCCCCAAATTGCCCAAATTTATTGCATTTTACACTCGCCACATCGAGTCACATACAGAGGGGGACCACGCACGCGCGGCTTGTTAATAATATTTTTTCCACAGCCAAAGGCACGCAAAAAAGAAGACTATAAATGATCATTTATAGGCTATTTGCCTACAAAATATATGCCGACAAAACAAATTAATCTACTAACCTATCGTAGAGTAAAATATTTAAATTGTTTTATATACTAATCTCTCGCTGTTTATCAATGGTAAAAACACTTGACGATAAGGGCTACTGAGATGAATGAATTGATAGATAGATTGACAGATGAATGATGATAAATACTATCATAGCTGAGAGGTTTGAATGCAAAACGCTATAAACGCCATTTTAAAAATTGAAAAGCTATCACTACTAAGAATTTTGCATTTAAACATTCTACGACACGTCAAAATCATTTTTTACATCATGTGATATCGGCATGACGTCGTCTTTACTTTCAATTAAAATAAGATTATCGTCGAAGTTAAGATTTTATATATTCGTCATTTTATTTATTTATATCTGAATATAAAACAATTGGATTTATCGCGGTTTGCATTCGAACACTTTAATTGGAAATCTCTACATACCGACCATTGAATACTACAGCCGAAACAGAAAACAGCGATTCTTTTCCCTTTGTCAGAAACATCGCTTATGTAATGCGAGGAGTAAAGTGCAAAGTAAAAGGTAGGCGAAAGTTACGAGACTGCGGAAAGTAAAGTCAATGTCTATTTTCAACTTTCTATTAAAATGGCCCCACAAGGGGTGACATACCTACTAAATAACGAAGACACAATTTTGTCTTCTTAATCTTTCTTATTTTATTCTTTTCATCAATTTACAAGAAGAAAAAAAACCTACCTGCAAAATGGCGGCTATTAATATTGCCTAGGTATTACATATCTTTAATATAAATCTATTGACATTTAAAAAAAAACATTTGTTTTTATTGAACATACGGCCCTTTAAAATGTATATAATATTTTAAGAAATGTTTTCGTAATTTATCCTTTATATTAAATCAATTTAATTCGGTAGTGTCAGTATTTACAAAACTATTTCATACATTTAAGAAAACAAAATTACAAATGACTAACACCAAACATAATTTATTACAAACTATTTTTTTTAAATAGTTCGACATACACATTGCTTAGTCTTTGATCTCTACTATATATACAGTGTTGATGTAGTATTATCGATTTAAATAACAGCAAATCTGTTTAATGGTTATATAGGTGTGATAAATGGAAAAATACATTTTCGCATTTATCAAAGACATGATTATATTTCTAAACATAAATCCTAACATTTAAAAATTGATATCTTAAAATAATATCCCGTTTTGGTATTCGCTGTCTATGGAATCATTTGAGCTAAGTTCAAATTCTATCAGTTACGTACTAACTCTGCTTGAAACGGCAGAGACGGCTATGACTAAAATTTAAACCTGTGTCTATAATGAATCGTTTCAACATTATATTGGTGATTGAACGTGAAACAGAAAACAAAGCAATCAGCTTCATTTTCAAATTCTATTGATTATTTTTCTAACTAATATCTGGAGTCTACCTCTTAAAGGGGTCACCTTACTACGAACTCATTTCTAATTTAAAATTCGACAGAAACAAACCGATGTCGTTATCAACCATGGAACTTGGAATAATTACATTAAATTCTTCCTGCTGAACTGTTCGACAGCTGTGACCATATCAATCACAAGCAAAAAAAAAAAAACGCGAGTAAACAGATTTAACGAGGCCATTTTGGCAGCGAAGAAAAGTCAAAAACAGAATAAACAAGAACGAGATATTCTAAAGATGTGTCCATTACATCTAGTCATTTTGGCGGTACAGTTATGCTTCGAACACGTTTGTGAGATCCGCGAACATGAAATTTTAAACTTAAGCGTGGTAAGTTAACGAAACTACTGTTTAAAATCATAAGCGAGACAGAACAACGAAAAGTACGTATCATTCGAATTATTCGGACTACTATCCTCATCTTTATTGTTATTTTCAATACGTTTCGACCTATCTAACCTCTATTCTTCTTCAAGTATATCTTTTTGAAGTATGCATTGCCAATCCCAAATCTTAAAAATACTGAAACCAAATGTATATTCTAAACTAAGCGTGACAGACTAAATATAATGTTATTTGAAACGTATGTGTGACAGATAAAAGAAGATGCTATTTTTGAACTTAAGCCTGCCAGACCGACGCAACTGCTATTTTATAATTAATATATATATCGGCTGACGGACGCAACCTTTTAAAGAGATGATCTGACGAATTTTAATTCGATACATTCATTAATCTGCGCGTTCAGATTAGGCGTAACAGGGCAACAAGTATACATTTCCAAACGTAAACGCAACTTATCGCGTAAATGGCAGATACTCTTATAGAGATAGCGAAATACATGGCGTATGAACAAGCATCCTAAGACTTTTTTAACCGGCTAGTTTCTGCTGTTGGCATTGATTCCACCTATTCTTTCTAGAATCCTGTAGTTGACAACCTTCATACGTAAAAGTGGTGCTATTATAAATTGTAACTTGTAACCGGCTTCAAATAATCTATTTCGTGGTGCGTCAGGCGGTCCATCCACGCCGATCGACAGATAAGATCTCAACATATATTCAGTTTCAGCGACGAATACTAAAAAAAGCGGGTCCAGCCATCGGCTCCATTTATGTCTTCACCGTATTTGTTCATGTTTCAGCTGGTCGCCTCTGCGCTTCCTCAACCAGCGGGTACGATTAGAGCCACCAACTTTCGGATGATGTACTCCTGATGGCGTCGAAGAATCTGTAATAACCTGCGAAGTATCATTTTCAAAGAGTCTCTGTGATGCCGGTTGTGTTGCATTTTGAACAGATGGTGCGGTTTTAAATTTGATCGGAGATTCGGGTGCGTAGGGTGCGTTGTGGGCAGTGTATGTCGAAGACTTCGAGTGTGTGAAGAACTTTGCGCAGAGACCAAGTCTCGCAGTCGTACAGCAGTATACTGCATATTAGCATTTGGTATAACCTATATTTTGTCGACCGCGTTCTCTGCTTGACGATGTAAAGTTGTGACCCCTATCGTATCTGAAGGTCTGTAATGTTTATAGACTAGTTATGCGTACTCATGTGTCCTGTTAAGATGTCTCGGTATATAAAACATTTTTTTTTGATCGAGGATTCCTCGAGCATTTTGAAAGCTAATATCTTATACCGATTTGATTACACATAAAAGAATTTGAATAAAAGTTTATCATTTTGTGCTTCTGTTATAACAACTCCACTAGCAGACCCAGCACGACACCTTAATCACAAGGAAATACTTCACAGTCCCGGCCCTCACTCTCCGACTGCTTTCCTAAAGTGACGGGACCCATCAGTCAGCAGGTAGTTATAGATTACTGCCGTCATCTGTCAGCAAATACTATCAAGTCAAATTCCTTCTATGGCCCACTCTCTTTAATGGTACAGCGATTCCCACTGTGGTTTGTATTATAGATACGCGTCTTATAGCCTATCAGCTCGCGCTGTTGCTTACACATAATAGCTCGAAATAAAAGGATTTTACTTTGCTAACTTTTATTGTGAATGCATGTTAACATTATCTTGCTCCCATACTCTTTTATTTAAGTACAGCTCCCTGCCGGAGTGCCACTGAGGGAGAAAAGTTTACGACGTTATATCTACTTAGTGTAATGTCTACTCTCCCGTCGTTTAATTTATTAAAACGTTTTCTTCACCTTTTTTCTAACAGACTAAAGTCTGTTTTACAAATGTACCTATCGCGTTTCATAAATCAGAACATGTCAAAACAAATTAAACCTTGAATTTTAAAAAGACCATTGGTCCTCTCTGGGATTTTGGTGGAAATAAGCCTCCCCAAGGTCCCAGCATTCTCTGTACTTGCAGTAGAGGTCTGTTTTGTGCTGTTCCTCGTCGGTCTTCTCATCATCCTTGCTTTTATGCAAATATTTTTGGAGGGAGGGGATTATTATTATTATAATTATTATTATTGTTGTTGTTGTTGTTGTTGCTGTTTTGTTGTTGTTGCTGTTCGAACACTTTTATCATGAAGAAATAAGTTTAAGGTTCTTTAGTACCTACATGCTCGATATTTTATCTCATAACTTACTCTCATTCGTTCGCGTTCTATGATCTTTCTTCATTCATTCAAGTAACTCATGTTTAAATGCTAATATAATCCAGCCAAACAAGCATAAGCTTCCTCGGGGGGGGGGGGTATACTACTGTTACCGGATTAGATTAATAATTCGCTTTCGCTAGCTACGTTTTGCTACGATGTGTAATCCGTGCATATCCTGTTTTACTCCCAGTAGCTCTCTTTTGTAAGATCTCTTCGGTTTGACAAGGGCGGTAACTAACCATTACTATTCCTGCTTCTTTCACTAAGTACATTTTCTTCTCCTGATGTGGTTAATAATTCCTTTTCTACTGGTTACTCTTTGCTACGAGGTTAATCTCTGCCTTTATAATCTCCATTTACTTGACTTCCTCCCACCAGAAGGAGAGAGTAAGGCACAGGGTAGATTTAATATGAGGTGATATCTAGCTTCCTAAAATGGAGCAACCTAGATTTGGACAACAATTAACATTGCCTCGGTTTAGAAGGATTTCTCTTTCATTGACTGAGGACAGACATAATGAAGTGTATTAGCAGAACAGCAGCTACACTTTACATTATTTATTTGCTATCAGATAAACATACAATTAACAAATTTTGCAGGAAGTGTGGTGAGTGGGGAGTCTTTGAACATAACCTGTCTATTTTATTAGCTAGACTCATAGTCCCACACCTCGTTAATTCTAAACTTCTCTCTGACCAACAGTATGGATTTATATAAGCCCATTCTATTGCGGATATCCAACAGTCATCTCTGAACGCATATACCATACACTGGACAAGACTGGTTAAGCTAGAGTGGCAACGCTTGATATATTCAAAGGCTTTGACAAGTTCTGCCATGATAGTTTTCCCATGAGAATTTATTCATACGGTATAACTCGACGAATATTAAATATTATAATATCCTTCTTAGTCAAAAGAAGCATCCAGTTTTTCCTCGATAGCTGTACATCTAAACAGTATGACATTAATGCGGGTGTGCTCCAGTGGTTGATTCTTGGACCATTATTGTTTCTGAATTTCATAAACGACATCCCCGATGCAATTATACTTGATATGAGTATATTTACTGATGACGCCATACTATAATATAGACATGCGGGCAGAACGAACACACACACACATCCAAGGCGATGGCTGAATACTTAGAAACTGACCTCCAGTCTGTAGGTGAATGAGGACATAAATAGATTGTAACATTTAATGCTACTAAGATGAACTTTCTTTCCTTTAACAATCATGAGAAACCTATTAACCCTACATAAGAATAAAACATTCAAACTCACTAGCTTAACATTGCCAAGTATTTGAACAAACACATAGAAGACATATCCAAGGAAGGTGGGTTGCGTCTACCGTACTAGAAAACTTCTCACATCTGCCAGTATCCTATATCTCTATAAAGCCACTATTCGCCCATGCATGGTGTATTGTTATCACATCTGGGCTGGTGCACTACTAGCCTTTTTCTCTTAGACAGGATCAAGAAACAAAGCGCCTCTCATCTAGTAGTTTTCACACTATCAACTAAGTACCAACCCCTGTCACATCGCAGTTATGTTGCATCCCTGTACTTGTTTTACAAGTACTTTAATGCAATGTGCCTTGATGAACTTGCTTCGATGTAAATACCACCGACCAACCCGACAATCCGCAAAATCCCAACAATTCACGGTAGAGGTCTCCAGATGCCGGAAGGCTTTTCACTCTAATAGATTTTTTCCTTGTAATGCTAGTCTTTTGAATTCCTTTCCTGCTTCCTGTTTCCCCGACTGTACCAAAATGATGAAATATAAATGTAATGTGAACAAACGTCTTGCTACACAACTATCTACTTAGGATTCTCCTGTAGAGAGCCCCTTATGTCTCAGTGGCAATTTGCCTTGTTTAGGTTGAATTTACGTAAAAAGAAAGTAAGTACTATGCTCTTAGCGAAACGGCCAACGGAGTACGTGTATTGACTTTCGTCTGAAAACTTCACTGTTTGAGATACTCGCTGTAAGATTTATTCATCTTAATCAAGGGAGACAACTCACCTTTAATTGCAGTTATAAGCGACCCAATAAAACATGGATGACGTTTAGAACATTTGGTAGGAAAGATAATTGCGTTTGTTCTTGTCCCGGTTTTGTTCTGACTGACTCACCTGCGAAATAAAAAAAAAACAAAAAAAACTTGTTAAACCTTGTTTCGAATAAAAGGGTACGATAAAGAAAATAAGCACAGTGGCGGCAAAAAGAATTCAAATGATTTTTTTTTCAAAGTGAGAACTAGACTAATTGTTGTTGATCGGCTGTTGCTGTGGGGGGGGGGGGTAAGAATGAACGCTTATTATACAAGAATTTAGATTGGAAATGAAACTATGCAGCGCTATTGTTTAGTGAAAAAAGAAATTGCTTTGAGGAAATCGGAATAGAATAGAAAAAGAAAGAAATGAATGGGAAAAGAGGCGTAGAAGAGAGTATATTGAGAGCAAAATGAACTATTAACAGAAAAATAAAAAGGTCAATACTATGCAGATTATCTATAAAACAACAACAACAACAACAATACTACTCCTCCTCCTACTACTACTACTACTACTACTACTACTACTAATAATAATAATAATGATAATGTTAACCAGTCACATGAAAGCTGCCATAGGACGAAAACAAAAACATAGAAAAACACCACCACGTGAAAGCACTGAAAAGAAAATGCAACAAATTTCATAAAGTCCCCCGTTCCCGAAAAGAGGTATAGAACCATGCTCCGCTGATATCATACGAAATAGTCATGAAGGGTCGAAGAGGATGGTGGGATCAAGAAAGAAAAGCACTGACCAGACCTCCACCGCAAGAGTGCAGAGAGGACTGGAACTTCGGGGAGGCTTATGACCATCCAAATCCCAGACAAGAACAATTGTCGTTGTTAGCGATAAATCGATGGTAAGCATTTTTTGTGATAACGCAAAGTAATTTGCAATAGAAAAGAGATCGAGATTACTGGAAATCTAGGGGAGACTTGTTTTCGCTCAGACTCCAGAAGAACATCAACGGTGATTATCCGTGAGTAACAACTGTTAATGACCAGTGTAAGAACTCTTAGAAAGCACAAACAAACAAAAAATAATAATAATAAAAAAATAATAATAATTATTATTATTATCATAAAAACCATCCTGAATTGAGCTGGCTTTACGTGAAAACGCCTTAGGCCTTCCAAGCCAGCAAGAAATCCTATGACACTTCCTAGTATTTGCATATTACTTTTCTAAAAAAGGACATGTTATTAATTAATTATTATTTGCCATTGTCGAACAGAATGATGAGAAGTATTCGCGACTGGCATGAATATATATATATATATATATATATATTGTAGTCTTTGCATCCATCTATTTATCATTGTATATATATATATTTATATATATATATATATGTAATCTTCATATATATGTATATATATATATATATATATATATGTATTAGTCTGTTTAGCAATCTATTTATCATTGTATATATATATATGGTAAAATGAAAAAGGAAAACCAAAAAACTGGATGTTTTTTTATGTGTACATCAACGTTTCGTCTTTATTTATAAGACTTCATCAGGATGATGATATAGGGAAAAGATATCATGCAAGCACGGATACATGTAGGGTAGACATGTTGGGAAGAAAAATAAAATAAAATGAAAAATAATAGCAGCGTCTAAGCTGGATGTCCGTACTTGTTAGAGAATGAAAAATGAGTGGGAGAAAAAAGGGGAAGGGTGGAGGGAGCAAGGACTACTGTGGCTGGCGATGAGAGAAAGAGGTGGGGGAAGAGCAGGGGTAAAATGGATGGCAGAGAGAGATTGGGGGAAAAGGGGGAGGGGGTGTCTGACCAGATGGCTGCGGTCGAGACCGAAGGGGAAGAGTGAGTTGGAACGTTTGTGTGTGTGGGGTGTGTGCAGGGAAATGGGGATGGGCAGAGAGGGAGGGGGGGGGGGGCTGTGATCTCGGTGGATGGGCGAAAGCCATAGTCCCAGAGAGCGTTTGAAGAAAATGAGGGAATTTAAGAAGAGGCATGGGAGAAAACGGATGAGAGGGGGAAGAGGGAGGATTTGTCGTGATAGGGTGTGAAATATTTGAAATATTTGGAAAATGATAGCAATGAGTGGGGGATTGGAGTGGGTGGGGGAGGGGGTGATTGAAAGGGTGGGTGAGGAATATATTTGAAATATTTGGAACATGAGAAAGTTTATTTGGACTGTAGTATTAAAAATGTGAGGGAAAGAAAAATGAGGAAAAATAAGAGAAGATACAGGGAGAAAAGGGAAGGGTGTGGGTGAATGGAAGAGTGTCATAAGGTTAGAGATGAAAATAAAAGTTAGCCATGATCAGGCAAAAGACTTTGTTCAGTGAGGATGATCTTGCTTATTAAGGGTGATAGGTTAAAGAAACCATTTCGCTGCTTGATAGTAGTGGAGGATGTGATGAGTGCAGTTTCCAATAATCTTCGCCGAGATTTGTTGTGGATGTGTTTAGTGATTTTGGCTTGTTCAAATTTGAATGCATGACCATATTCTAGAGCATGGGAGAAAAGTGCACTAAGAGGGTTGTTGTTTTTTATATCCCTTTTATGTTCATTTAATCGTTTCTTTAATTCGCGTTGTGTTTCTCCCACGTAGAATTGATGGCAATCATTGCAAGGGACAGTGTATAAGCCGGCATGGGATGTGGGTGTTTTTTGGAAATGTCTGGATGTGTTTAAAGTTTGTTTTATGGATTGAGAAGTGGTTTGTACTATTGGAATGCCTAATTTGTTGAGCGTGTTGCATATGGATGTGTTATTGGAATGCGTGGGTAGGAGAAGGGGTCTGTCTATGAGAGAGGTGTTAGGGGTTTGATTTTTTTGTGTGGTGTTTCTGGAGAATATTTGGAAGGCTTTTTTCTTGGCATTTAATATGAAATGTGTGGGGTATTGCAATGTTTTTAGGGAATTAAAAATGTATTTTATTTCTTCATCTATGTGTGGGGGGCTACATATTCTAAGGGCGCGTAGGAAGAAGCCTATAATTATACCTGTTTTGATCTTGCTATGATGGTGGGAGTAGAAATGTATGTAGTCATTTTTGTGAGTGTTTTTGCGGTGTACCTTAAATTCTAGTTTATTGTTGGACTTAATTATAAGAGTATCAAGGAAGGGAATAGAGCCGTTTATTTCAGTCTCATGGGTGAATTTTATGGAGGGTTCTACTGTGTTGAGTTTATCCTTAACATGAATGATTTGTGTGTCTGTGGGGAGGAAAATTAAAATATCATCTATGTATCCCCTTTTTTCTCCCACTCATTTTTCATTCTCTAACAAGTACGGACGTCCAGCTTAGACGCTGCTATTATTTTTCATTTTATTTTATTTTTCTTCCCAACATGTCTACCCTACATGTATCCGTGCTTGCATGATATCTTTTCCCTATATCATCATCCTGATGAAGTCTTATAAATAAAGACGAAACGTTGATGTACACATAAAAAAACATCCAGTTTTTTGGTTTTCCTTTTTCATTTTACCATCACGTCGGATTACCTTCATCCTTCTCTTCCCATATATATATATATATATATATAAATATATATATATATATATATATATATGTATAACAGTTTTTCATGGTAAACAACTGATGATCCCTTAAATAGTGTTAGAAGCAAACTAATATAATAACTGAACAAGTTAAATTGACTTACATGAGTGATTTTCCACTGAACAACTTGGGACTTGAGGTTTTTTTTGTTTTTTTTTAATATAGTTTTAATGGTTGAGAAACTTCTAAGTACGGCTAGAGAAGAGTTGGTGCTTATAACCCCTAGGCCAATTGCCTGCTGGTAATATAGGTCTAATCACAATGGTAAACATTGTCAAATGCCGGAAGTTCGATTTGTTTACACAAAGAGCATCTCTGTTAAACGCTAATGGCCGTTTGATATTTCACTTACCAGCATTCTCAACACAAGAAAGAGACCATATTTTTGTAACTTACAGAGACATTACACACACACACACACACACACACACACACACACACACACACACACACATATATATATATATATATATATATGTGTGTGTGTGTATATATATATATATATATATATATATATATATATATATATATATATATATATATATATATATTTCCTTGTAGTTTTTCTTTAATTGATTTCTCAATCTAGGTTAATTTTCTAATTTCCTCTTATTTCCCTTTCAAGTAATTCGCAGTTAATTACTTATTTTATTCTATTTTACATATTCTCACAATTCAATCTCGCTAATCCTATCTCTTTCACACCCTTTCTCATTATATATGCACATTGCTTCTACCCCCTCTCTCTACCTCACTTAATTTCTTCCTCCCTTTCTCTATTCATATAAACACAAAGAGAGAAGGAGAGAGAGAGAGAGAGAGAAAGAGAAAGAGAGAAAGAGAGAGATTAGAAGATAAAGCGCGAGTTGAGGGGGTTTGAATCTTATGTTACCCCTCCTATTTTCATGCAAATTATCAAATCAGAAAAAAAATCGTGTTACAACAAAGATTAAAAATCTATCGCCCTTTCGATAGAAACAGAAACAAAAACAAACAATCGTTCTAATTAAATAAGTTGTAGCGATCACACTTTCAGAGAACTGAGGTTTACTTTAGAAACTTATTGATAAAAAGCTAAACGTCAGGTTGAATGAATGAAACTTGTGATCCGGAATTTCACGATTCTAATCTGAACCTCTTCAATGCAAGTACAGTATTTTATTTTCTATTTGTCTATAAAGTGCAAATTGCACAGCAATGTACATTTGCTTCTTGTTACCAGAGCGATCATAAGACATTTAAATAAAAGAACAATTAAAACGTGACAATTTAAGTTTTTATACAATTTATCCCCCCCCCATCATTCTATTTCGGTTTCTATGTATCTCTGATCTCTTTTATATAAACTATTTAGAAGGTGCCTATTCTAAAGCTTACATGCCTAAAACTCGTACCAGGTTCCGAATATGATTGTACCTAAACATATGCATCTGCCCAAATGTAATCCATTCCTAAAACCTATTATGGGAGATAGTTTTCAAAAAGTAATATGGGTGTCGCTAACCGAAGCTACGTCTAAGAAAAATGCATATATTTTTGTTGAATGGTTTCATGTGTTACAATCAACGGTTACTGACTTCTGGTCCATTCTTTTAATTCCACCCGTTACTGACTTCCGGTCCTTTCTTTTAATTTCTACTTTTCTCGTAGAAACCTATCTCAATAACCGACTCTGACAAACTTATATGCATGAAGATATGTAAAGATTGATAGCACATCTACGTAACATTACACATATCGTTTTTGAGTGGTTTTGACATTAGAATCAGATATAGGTACAGCCTGTAACCCCATGGCGTTGCCCGGATGCAATGAAGTCATTAAATATTTTAATCTGCATTTGTTTGCATAATTTTAAACTTAAGGTATACAAATCTTATCATATTCTTCAATTTAAAACGAGTTATCCCCCTTTCTGATTTTTATTTTTAGGTGATTATTTTACAATGCTTCAAATTAAGAATCGTCTCGGCCGTACTAAATATTTAATAAAATAAATTTTAGATACATACGTCATTATATTGTCAATAAGACGGTAAAACAATAAACCGTGACAGAAGAGGTTTGATTGGTCAGATAAAATGTTTTCCTGGTTTGAAAATCCGACATAATAATAATATATGTGAGATAATATAACATGTATTATACATTTCCCGCACATAATGCTTAATATTCCGCATTGCTTACGTCCATTGGGCCGAGCGGATCAGCAACCAACAATTTTGGGTCGCGACTAGTGTGGCGGACGCCGTCCATTCGGCTTACAAGAAGAGATATGCCAGCCTTAATAGCCGAAATACATTGGATTCGGACGGTGACTGAATAGCTGCTGATTGACACCAAGCGCTGGCTTGACTGATCATAAACAAGATCGTGGGATTGGGTGTGATAAGATATTTATTTACTCCTCCCGGAGTTAGGCACAAGGCCAGTTTTATCTTACTCCCACAGGTAAGATGTGACCCAAGATCGGGTCGAGCAAGTGGGGTTAAAAGCCAGCGCTCGAGAGGTGAGCACTCTGGCCATTTAAAAATTGCCTGGGCAGCCCCGTCGGCATTCCCCGGTAGGGGCGCCTCAGACAGTAAGCAATAAACTTACTCCTCCCCAAAGAGGGGAGGCAAAGCCTGGAAGGGTGGACCTCCTAGAACTGCACAGAACAGGCGTGCAGTATCCATCGGAACAGATACTACACTTTGATCTTAGCCAAAAGGCCGAGGGGAAGAAATTGGGTAGGACTTGTTTAGGATAGATAGTCCATGACCGTTTGTTGTTATCTGCGTTGATCAGACACAAACCAGCGACGACAGATGGATAAAGGGATATAAGAATATGATATTTATTTATGTTATTTGGCGATATTTATGGGATGAAGTGCGAGTATATGTCAAAGAGGCTGCCATACATTGGAAACACTTTGCTGCTCTTGATTATTCTAGCGACGTACTGAAAGTGACGAACAACTTAAATCTAACAGGGTGGTGTGATGCTCTTTAAATGCTTGTCGCTAGATTGGCATACACAGTATAATTTCTTCAGACCACTATTTGTTTTTCTTTAATTACTTATCGGTTTGCATTTCCAACAGCTACACTTTTATGGAATCAACCAGTGAAATAACTTTGGTTTATTTCTTTTTCTATACAACTCTATGGGGATGAGTTTTCCTGTTTGTTTCAATGAAAGTAAATATAATTTTTAAGCTAACAGATATTCAAAACGTTATATTTATATTCATTGCTAAGTTTTGCCTCGCCCTTTGTTCAGTATTCAAAATGAATTAAGATTTCAAGTTTGTAAACCAATTTCTGAAAATGAAAATAAAATAAATTCCCGCATCTTTATAACATTAGTGTTGGTTATATGACGTCATCTTTCTTTACTGTTTATTCAGGATTAAACATTTTTTTGTGAAGTTGGCAAGTTTTTGAAACGATTCACGTCGAGATATAAAAAAAATTCTTTTAAATCAGTAATTTTAATACTTTTCTTTATATGAGAAATATTAAAAACCTATATAAATAATAAACTAAAGATCTTTGCAGTACATGAAGTTTTTATTTTTTTATGTAACTTCAACATTTATTTTTAAATACGAAGCAAATTTTTGTTACGTTTATTTCGTCGTTTATTTAATGTAATTTTGAAATGTAAAAAATGGATGGAATTCGCATTCCACAAGTCGACTTCCGCTTTGAATGTTAAAAGCAGAGATCTACCGGAAGTGAAAGCACGTTTCTGTCTAACTGTTTTTGACAGTTTTTCATCATCACCCACTTTACTGTCACGTCGATATTATTTGTAATACAAGCTGTATCTACCCGGCGTTACCCCGAAGTCGTTTAACATTTACTTTTGTTTCTCTCATTTAACCTTTTCTTTTGAGGATTTCGCTTAATTTCTCATGAGAAACTATTTACTTTTTCGGAAATATATGTTATTAAAACAATCGATTTTCCAATAACATATATAGCATGTTTTAAAAAACGTTTCAATTTAGGCCCCATCAATACTTTTTTTTAACTATTCAATTTGTTATGATATTTACAGGAGTAGTAAGTGGACTTTCGGTTTACTTTCGGCAGTCTCGTACTTCTCGCTTCCCTTATTTTGTCCTTTAGTCCTAACATTCGATAAGCGATCTTTCTGACAAAGAGGGAATACTTGCTATTTTCTCAGTTGGGATATATCTATCTTACACTTTTTGTTGGCTAGTTTCTGACCTTTAAGTAGTAGTTTTTTTAGCTCTATAAATTAAGTGGCTTCATGCTTTGTCTAGAGTAATTTCCATAAATAATAATTATAATAATAATACAGAACATAACAGATATTAGTAGTAGTATAACATACACTTATGGAAAGAAAGCTACATAGAAACTTTGTAGTTTATTCGCTATGGAAATATTCAGGCTAATTAGTTTAATGATTTCCCACGATAAATAAACACAAACGTTTCTCTGTATTATAATTGTTATAAATATATTTTTATACAACTACATATAAATATAAATATAAATATATATATATATATATAAATGAAAAGAGGGATAGTTATCATCTGCTCTACTACAATAAAAACTAAAGTGCATTGATTTTTATGTTACTAAATTGTTTAACTTATTTCTCACCAGTCACGCGAGTAACAATCGTGCCGGACGAAACCTCTAACTTTTATTCATAATAAGACATTTGTTTACTTTTTGTCTTCTTTTTTCTATAAGGAGTTTTCGTTTTCATAAGTTTAAAATTTTAAGAAATAGTGTTCTTGTAAAGCATTGTTTATATAGTTATATGAATTATTAAAATAATAATGATAAAATAGTACGCTACACAAGGCATTTTGATTTTATTAACTTTTTTCAATTTACTTTTCGAAGATATACTTCATCATCAGAATTTCAAATAGAAGTATATAAAATACCATTTTTTCTCATATCGTTTTTTTGGTGTGTTTTCAATTCGTCTGTTGTTGAAGCGAATGTGGGATGAGAGTCTCTTTAGTCAAGTGGGCAGAACTTGGCGGTGCAAATTGAATAAGAAATAGTGTTATTGTTTAGAAAGCATTGTTTATAAAGTAATATGAATTATTAAAATAATGATGAGCCATGAGAACGCCATACAATGCATTTTGATTTTATTAACTTTGTTTTCAATTTAATTTTCGAAGATATACTTCACTACTAGAATAGTAAACAAAGATATATCAAATATCTTTTTTTTCTTTTTTTCTCATACTGTTTTTTTGGTGTGTTTTCAATTCATCTGTTGTTGAAGCGAATGTAGGATGAGGGTCTCTTTGTAGGCAATAATAATAAATAATATTTACTTAAATATATATATATATATATTTATATATAAATATATACATTTATATATATATAAATATATACATTTATATATATATACATTTATATATATATATATAAATATATATATATATATATTAATATATACATTTATATATATATATAAATATATACATTTATATATATATAAATATATACATTTATATATATATATATATATATATATATATATATATATATATATATATATATATATATATATATATATATATATATGGATAGAGAGAGAGACACACACACCCAGAGTCAGACACATGGTTTCCCAAAATGGAATATGTAATTACTTGTTGGTACGTAATTAGAAATATAATGCAGTTATTTTTACTTTTGCAGGATGTCTTTCGATTTCAATCTACGTCTGAACTCTAGTATTTCAGACATATGTGGTCGAGAACGATGTTATAGATTTCACTGTGATACTTGACACCGCTGATAGCTGTGAGCCTAAATCATTGTCATCGACATCGTATGATAAATCATAGTTCCAACAATCTCATATGTTCCGCTATTCAAAGCCCTTATGTCTGAATATATAAAAACACAGACGAACACACTAACATCTATTTGCTAAACAATCCTGAAATGTTGCTTACCTTTTATCTTTCTTTGCTATAAAACATAATTGATAGATACACACTTCAATTGAAATCAAATATTCGGCAAAAAATTGCAAAATGGTACACATGAGAAGAGTTAAAAGATGTGTACGCTTATATAATTCTTGAATGTTTGTCCAAGGTGTTCTAAAACTTGGATGTGTTAGGAATAGTTACTATTTTTTATTTGATAGACTGTTCGACGGAGCAGAAACACAGAAAGAGCATGTTGCTTTTTTTCTAATGAAACAAAAGCACCTATAGTTCATCTTTTGTTGTGTCCCATGGAGACCACAAGTTGGCTCTGTGGTGAAATACACTAGAAAACTATATTTAAATTCTTGTTGATACTGTTTTACGCGTCCCCCTCCTTTTGGCTAAGATCAAAGTGTAGTATCTGTTCCGATGAATACTGCACCCCATATTGTCTTGGCCTTCGGGACTTGATTTACGCCGGTCTATGGGTCTGTCCTGTGCCGTTCTAGGAGGTTCAATCTCCCAGGCTTCGCCTCTCCTCTTTGGGGAGGAGTAAGTTTATTGCTTACTGTCTGAGGCGCCCCTACCGAGGAATACCGACAGGGCTGCCCAGGCAATTTTTAATGGGCAGAGTGCTCACCTCTCGGGCGCTGGCTTTTCAAACCCCACTTTCCCGACCCGACCTTGGGTCACATCTTACTTGTGGGAGAAAGATAAAACTGGTCTTGTGCCTAACTCCTGGAGAGGAGTAAATAAATACTCCCCTTCACTACTAAAGTGAGGTTTAATTATTCTGAGATCAGGGATCATAATACATCAAGCGCTGTCTTTAACTGTTTGCACCTTATTAGGCTGACCACAGCTTATGGCATTCAATTCCACACTGCATCGATCTGAATCCAAAATTACGCCTATGACGATTACACCTAAATTGTTTAATGTACAGCTTCACCGTAATCAGTTGAAACGTATAATAAAAGTACAAGTAACACCAAATGTCAATTCTTATAAAAAAACAAACAAGCTTAACATAATGCTAGTGATTGCAATAAAGCATTTGAGTCTGATCTTTTTTGTAATTATCCGTCCATATATACAAGCGTGCTTTATTAATATAAACTTTTCCAGGGAGAAATATTTCAGCTAGTAACAATGTTTACTATAAAACTATTAATTTCAAAAGTCGGCTGATTTGGTGGTAAGTGACGACACTTATAGAACATTTTCCGTCGTAGAAATCATGTAATTGAATAAAAAAAAATATCACGCATGCGCTGTTTGCTTTGAAAACTACATAGTCATCACTTTTGAGTCATGTCAATGGAATTGAGCAAGGCAAACACTTGTGGGACTGTGCGCAGTATAGGCCATAAAAGTGACTTACAAAATAAAGCTTTGAAAAAGGAATATGCCAGCTATTATGAAGATTCCCATTAGTGCAATTTGTTTAAGTGGGAACGTGGGGTTGGACGCGGGTGAACGATATTAACAAAACCAATGACAGAAAAGTGTCAGACATTTATGGATAGAAAAAGCAACATCTTTTCCAAGTGAAAAAATGTAATTCAAATAAATATCATATAAGATTGAAGTAGATATTAATGGGTCGACGATAGCTAAATGTAATAAGTTTCTAATAAAATAAGAATTAAACAAACGGTACTATTATACACACATCCATTCACTCACTAAATATTGATGGATTTTACGAAAAGAAAAACCTTAGACAACGGGAGATAGAAATATGAAGAGAACAAAAGATGCACAACTGTTTTTTACAAAATCCAGGAAAGTGCTACAAGACTCATATCTATTATTATATATTGATACATCTTTGAAACATAAATGCTTATTCAAAGTGATATAAAAATAGAAATACGAAAAGCGATGAAAAGTACAAAAAATAAAGTGGAATTAACCTTGATGAGATAGTATAATACAATGAAGGTTAGTGTTTTTTTTTATCACATTTTAGAAATAAATATGCGATACATACATAGTGCAATCGAACTCATACACCACTGCATGGTTCATACTAACATGTCGAACTGTGCATAGGCTAGCATGGCCGGAAAAGTACGAGGTTGTATTGTTAAATCTAGATAACTTACGCTATATCCGAAAGCTGACGATAACTATTAAAAAGAAAGAGGTTTGGCCGATTTACCTACCTCGTTTAAACTATGTTCAAAAGAGCATCAAGAATAGTAGTATAACTGTAACTGTTTCGCCATTCGCCTCGGAGGTTGGGTTGAGCCAACTCCAAATGAATTCACCGCGTCCTTAGCATACTTATTCCACTCCCAGTTCCAGCGTCGAACACCAAAAACGCGGGATCCAGCCATCAGCTCCATGTCTGTCTCCACTGTTCCTATCCAAGTGTTCAGCTGGTCGCTTCTGCGTTTCTTCCAGCCGGCGGATGTGATTGGGGCTACCAATTTGCGGATAAATTCTTCTTCAGGGCGTTGAAGAACGTTACCAAACCAGCGATGTTTCATTTTAAGATCATAATACATCAAATACAACAAATTGCACTAATGTGAATCTTCATAATAGCTGGCATATTCCTTTTTCAAAGCTTTATTTTGTAAGTCACTTTTATGGCCTATACTGCGCACAGTCCCACAAGTGTTTGCCTTGCTCAATTCCATTGACATGATTCAAAAGTGATGACTATGTAGTTTTCAAAGCAAACAGCGCATGCGTGATATTTTTTTTATTCAATTACATTTTTTCTACAACGGAAAATGTTCTATAAGTGTCGTCACTTACCACCAAATCAGCCGACTTTTGAAATTAATATTTTTATAGTAAACATTGTTACTAGCTGTAATATTTCTCCCTGGAAAAGTTTATATTAATAAAGCACGCTTGTATATATGGACGGATAATTACAAAAAAGATCAGACTCAAATGCTTTAATGCAATCACTAGCATTATGTTAAGCTTGTTTGTTTTTTATAAGAATTGAAATTTGGTGTTACTTTTACTTTTATTATACGTTTCAACTGATTAAGGTGAAGCTCTCTGGTGTTGGTGGTGCTGCATCTTACATGGATGATGCTGTTTGGGATATGGTCGGAGAGACGGATGCATAGAATGCGCCTAAGACAGTATCCGTCGTAAAAACTCGAGTGCGTGAACATCTTCTTTGCGCAAGGGCCAGGACTCGCCACCGTACAGCAGTATTGAGCGTAGCAGTGCTTGGAATATGTTCAATTTTGTTGTAAGTTTTATCTCTTGTCGAGACCACGATCTACTATGGAGACGGTAGAATAGTAGTGTAGTCTAGAGTTGTTTATATATAATTCAACTTGCCTCGAAAAAGAACAACAAATAACAACAATAACGCAGGGAACCAGATAGGCGTCATTTATTTACCACATGTATAGACACGTGAAGTGAGTCATTTTCTTCTTCAATGCATTATCATCTTTGAACGACTAAACATATTTATTTATGTGCCTTTTGTTACCAAAGATATTGAGCACAAAAGTAGTAAGAGAAACTAACTTTATTTTATATATACGAGAAAAATACCCGTCTCAGGATGGGTAAACTTAATTTCACCGGAGAGAAAAGTTTTGAAGCACAGTTATGTCACTTTATGAAGATTAAAATATGTTATAATGATACAAAATCTCATGTTCACAAAAAATCGATCATATACATTGCATAATTTTTAATGTGTGTTGTATATCAATTTAAAATAAATAATATTAAATCATTTTTTAAAGAGTAGAAAGTAGAAATTGAGTTTACTTTCGGCGGCCTCGTAACTCTCGCTTTCCTTTATTTTGTCCTTTAGTCCTCACAGATCATGAGCGATGTTTCTGACTGAGGGGGGAAGAATTGCTGTTTTCTGAGTCAGAACCTATCCATATAACACTTATCGTCACTAGTTTTCGAATTTGAACTACTATTTGTTCGGTATTTACATGAAGTTGCTTCATGCCTTGTCTGGAGCGATTTCCATGATATATATATATATATATATATATATATATATATATATATATATATATCAAATAAAATAGACTTTACACTTCACTGCAGTTTCTACGATATAACTGATCATTAGAAGTGCATTCGATTACGGTCAATGGACAATCGAACCAGTAGAATTAACTGTATTTATGCATGTTACGTCGCTATTCGCGTGGTTTTCCATATGTACAAGTGAACGGTGTTTATCAATATAGACAACTGAAAGTGTTAAGTGCTGAAGCTACACAAAAAGTTAAGTTGAGCACATAAGTGTTTCATTTAATCGTGACTAGAAATCAAACACATTATTTATTGATATATATGCATTGAGTTAAACTTATATTTTTATTTAATATATACATAATACGTACATATATATATATACATACATATACATATATATACATATATATGAATATATATATACATATATACATACATATATATGCATATATACATATATACATACATATATATACTTACATATATACATACATATATACATATGTACAAATATATATATATACACATATATACATACGTACATATGTACATATATATACATATGTATGGATATATATATACATATATATGCATATATATATACATATATATACATATATATATACACACATATATATATATACATATATATATATATATATATATATATATATATATATATATGCACATATTTATATATACGTATACATATATATACCACCTGGACAAACCACAGATTTTTTTTACTGAACTTTTCTTTCACAACATTTTTAATAATATTTTTCAAATATTTGAACTTTGGCTTTTCTACAGCCAACTTATCTATCTGTATTTCTCCTCTGATGATAAGATCTCGATCTTTCAAAAGCCTTGGCTTAAGGAAAGAATAATTAACACTAGTTTATTACAGAATACACTTTACATTGAACAATCGAAATTTGAAATAAATTTGAACATTCGTACATGTTTATCACTCTTATTTCTTCTATCTTCATGTGTATATCCATATATATATCCATATATAATATATTTATTTTTTTTCCTACTATATTACAAAGAATTAAATCATATACATATATATATATATATATATATATATATATATATATATATATATATATATATATATATATATATATATATATATATAACAGGGTATCTTTTAAAACGTATGCATCTTTTTAATCGTTATAACTCGGTCAATTTACTGATTTTAAACTTGCAAACAGGAATGATAAAAGTGGGAAAAAATACATCATAACATGTTTACAGTAAAATAAACAAAAACATTATAACATTTCTTCCCATTCCATTCCTACACCATCTAGCCTGGCTATCTATTGTCGGTGGTCTCGCGGCTGGAACAGGGTCGGTAAAGTTTACGTTTGTGTCAACATATCTATGACAAATATGATTTGGAGCATCGACGTATCTTAATAATACATTTTTAATTTTATTTTTCATTCCAATACATATGATCTGACCTCTTTATATTTTCCTTCATTTCTTATTTTTGGTGATTTTAACTTAAGTGTGTTGCTTTTCCCCCTTTTTATCTCTCTTATCTCTCTGCATATGATATTTCACTTTTGGCTAGTGAATATTTCTTATTTCAGTCATTTTCAATACGTTGCTGTCTCGTTAGCATTCTTAAGAGACTAGGAAGTCGAAATAAATTATAAATGCTGGCAGTTACAATGTATATGTGATTTTTTTCTTTCTATATTCTATCGCTCTTTCTCTCTCTCTCTCTATATATATATATATATATAATTATATTATATATATATATATATATATATATATATATATATATATATATATATATATTGTTCGGTTTCATTCAAATGATCAAAGAACATTTAGTCGACACTCGTTACTTTTATTTATTTATTTTTTATTTCGGCGAATACCTATTTTTTTCTATTTTACATATAGGGCATTTGTCGGAAAAAACAATTTAAAAATAAATAAATACAATTTATAATTTTGGACTGATTTTGCTTTAGTCATTGGAATGCAACCACACGGTATATATGCTCTAAAGCCGGAAACATAACTTCATTTAGCCTGTTATTTGAAGCCACTTCTATTATATTAAAAGAGATATATAAACCTAAAAATATATTTTTTATATAAATATATATATACATATATATATATGTACACACATTTTTACCATGGGCTCTTCGTCTAAGTGTGACTTAACCACAGCTAGCATATCGACGTCGAGTTTTGGAACTGTATTACTGATCAGTTAGTAATTTATGAAGCTTTGTCGTCAAGTCTATTTGGTGTTTTATCACACTAAAAAGAGAAGATATTATTTTACTTGAGCCCAGTCATGCTTTTTTCCTCTGTCGCTCTGTCGCAGGTAAGTTTGAAATTTCATTTTTGCTGGCTTGTTGCGTTCATATCTGTTGGTACAAAGTGCTAAATCTTAAAATTGAATGTTTATCTATAGTGATTTTGATGAACTAAAATAAGTAAATATCTCTGTAATTTCAGCGTTCGTATAATTTTGTCATGTTCGCAGCGTTCAGATTTAAAAAAAAAATTAACGAAAACTAACGATCAGCGTTCCTTAATTTCGTGTTTTCTCGGGAATACTAGTCTGGAAAAGTAACATTATGCATTTAGCAGCTTGTATCATGGGACGTGCTTTTAAAAATAATTCCCCATGCAACTTCTCCCAAGAACACCAGACAAATTTGGTTGCCAAACATCTACTTTGGAACACTCCCCACCCCCACACGTTCAGGTTACCACGTTGTCTTTCCGCCTGCCAAATATGTTTTGACATTCATCCAAGAATATTAAAATCACTAATCGAACTTTCTGGCAATAAACGCTGTTTAGATGATCGTGTAAAAAAGAAAATAAAAAACTGTCGCTATCAATTGTCACCCTGTAGACTGCCGTAAACAACATTGAACCATCTTAAATTATAATACATTTTAAATAAATTATGACTACATCAATTACGTCTGCTTAGTGGTATATTTCTTATCAACAGTCGTGATTTTTTAAAAAGACATCATCTTACAGACGCCATACGGAAGTGAAACAGTTTTTAAATGTATCTGAAAAAACATTTTTGACTTCATAAACAACGGGGTAAAGGATACTAAAGGCTCTGATTGGTTGAGCTGGCTTCTGTATGAAAAAAGGAGGGTGTGTTTGAGATAATAATAATTCAGTATCAATTGGCGTACAAAAGCCCTATGTAGATCTGGTCCCATGGTTATCCTGAAAGGGATATTTTAAGGCGCTTATATTATTTGGATTATTTGTACTGCTGTTTCTAGCTTACATGTTTTTCTCACACCGTCTCGGCCGATGTAACCTCCGATCTTCTTCGAGTGCGTCCTGTTCAACTTGGACATATTTATGTCGCGCTCTTTAATCTGTACGAAATTTGGGATGGGCCTCTTTATTTAATCGCGAGTCCGATATAAAAGTTCCTAAGTTCGACAAGACGCACCAAGAGAAGGCCGCAGTTTACATCGGCCGGAAAGTTGTGAGAATAAGATCGTAGATGAGAACAGCGGTTCGAATAATGAAGATACTACAACTCATCAATCCGCATCTAAAAAGTTCAGAAACTTCTTAAGGGGCGTTGCTAACAAATACAGGTGTGTTTAGTTTGTAGTTATAGGATGGTGTTGGGAGAAATTGCGCGTGTTTAAGATAATGTCGTGGCCTTAAAATGCACAACAGAAATAAGACAAATAGGAGGTAGGATTAGCAAGAGTATTTATTTACAGAAAGTACAGAAGAAATGTGTTGCCAGAGATTGCTTCGAGTTGGTCATAGCGATTATGTATGTTACCACCATTAATACTACTGATAGTGTCGGAAAGGATCCATGCAGTGACGCAATAGTGTAGATCAGCACAACATATAGACATAGTTAGCCGTGTGTCGTCCAAAACCAGCTTGGAAATAATATATTAATTGGATACTTCAATGAGTATATTCTGCAACTAATAGCCCGGCTGGAGAAATTGGTAAGAGAATGAATAACATGATCTAGTGTGTTTTTGGCATGTTCCCGTCTTATTTACCAGCTACAAGCTATTAATATAGACGCGGGATCACACATGGATACAAGAAAACGTCGCTAGGCGTACTCATAGTACAGGCAATGAGAACGATAGCCGATTACACTCAAGAAAAGCGCTAAGTTGCCAACCGCTAATGTCTACACTTGACGTAGGGGTATTGAGTACCGATCTTAGGTCAGAGGGAACAAGTGGCACAAATGCAACATCTAAGTTATAATTCTTATCGCTATTTTTCCAGTAGAAATGTAATAAAGCTTATAAGTAACTCATCCGGATTTCAATGTTGTTTTTTTGTGAAAACAGTAAGAATATATTTTCTTCTGTAACTGGACATAAACGATGAGGCGTCAGAAGTAGCGTTGTAGATTGTATAACATTTGCTTCTTTTGAAATACCCCATCGCACAGTTAATCTTTCCGAGTCTTTTCATTTCACGGTGGGGGGGGGGAAGAAGGTAGACAAAAGTTCGTTTTTTATGTAAAGAAAATCCATCTCCCCTAAAAGAGGAACTTTGGGTTTCTGCCTCATGACCGAAGACATTAAAGATGAAGTGTCCAAATGAGTTACCCGTAACATGTTGATGATATGCGGAGAGGTTGCCGTGTGCTATCTTTGACTACAAAGGCATTTGCACGTTGATAATATAATGCCACGTGGTCCCTCGTTAGGTTCTATTCGTGCGAGACATGATCGAATGATACGGTGCATGCGGATATCAATCAATCCGAAACCAGTTACCTTTAAAAATGACTTATCGACCAAAGACCGTCTGTTAATAAAGTAAACAAAATAGACGACTAAGTGTTCAGAATGTCACTATTACATGATATTACAAAGAAAATAGACGATTAAGTGTTCACAATGTCACTATCACATGATATTACAAAGAAAATAGACGACTAAGTGTTCAGAATGTCACTATCACATGATATTACAAAGAAAATAGACGACTAAGTGTTCAGAATGTCACTATCACATGATATTACAAAGAAAATAGACGACTAAGTGTTCAGAATGTCACTATCACATGATATTACAAAGAAAATAGACGACTAAGTGTTCAGAATGTCACTATCACATGATATTACAAAGAAAATAGACGACTAAGTGTTCAGAATGTCACTATCACATGATATTACAAAGAAAATAGACGACTAAGTGTTCAGAATGTCACTATCACATGATATTACAAAGAAAATAGACGACTAAGTGATCAGAATGTCACTATCACATGATATTACAAAGAAAATAGACGACTAAGTGTTCAGAATGTCACTATCACATGATATTACAAAGAAAATAGACGACTAAGTGTTCAGAATGTCACTATCACATGATATTACAAAGAAAATAGACGACTAAGTGTTCAGAATGTCACTATCACATGATATTACAAAGAAAATAGACGACTAAGTGTTCAGAATGTCACTATCACATGATATTACAAAGAAAATAGACGACTAAGTGTTCAGAATGTCACTATCACATGATATTACAAAGAAAATAGACGACTAAGTGTTCAGAATGTCACTATCACATGATATTACAAAGAAAATAGACGACTAAGTGTTCAGAATGTCACTATCACATGATATTAAAAAGAAAATAGACGACTAAGTGTTCAGAATGTCACTATCACATGATATTACAAAGAAAATAGACGACTAAGTGTTCAGAATGTCACTATCACATGATATTACAAAGAAAATAGACGACTAAGTGTTCAGAATGTCACTATCACATGATATTACAAAGAAAATAGACGACTAAGTGTTCAGAATGTCACTATCACATGATATAACAAAGAAAATAGACGACTAAGTGTTCAGAATGTCACTATCACATGATATTACAAAGAAAATAGACGACTAAGTGTTCAGAATGTCACTATCACATGATATTACAAAGAAAATAGACGACTAAGTGTTCAGAATGTCACTATCACATGATCTTACAAAGAAAATAGACGACTAAGTGTTCAGAATGTCACTATCACATGATATTACAAAGAAAATAGACGACTAAGTGTTCAGAATGTCACTATCACATGATATTACAAAGAAAATAGACGACTAAGTGTTCAGAATGTCACTATCACATGATATTACAAAGAAAATAGACGACTAAGTTATCAGAATGTCACTATCACATGATATTACAAAGAAAATAGACGACTAAGTGTTCAGAATGTCACTATCACATGATATAACAAAGAAAATAGACGACTAAGTGTTCAGAATGTCACTATCACATGATATTACAAAGAAAATAGACGACTAAGTGATCAGAATGTCACTATCACATGATATTACAAAGAAAATAGACGACTAAGTGATCAGAATGTCACTATCACATGATATTACAAAGAAAATAGACGACTAAGTGTTCAGAATGTCACTATCACATGATATTACAAAGAAAATAGACGACTAAGTGATCAGAATGTCACTATCACATGATATTACAAAGAAAATAGACGACTAAGTGTTCAGAATGTCACTATCACATGATATAACAAAGAAAATAGACGACTAAGTGTTCAGAATGTCACTATCACATGATATTACAAAGAAAATAGACGACTAAGTGATCAGAATGTCACTATCACATGATATTACAAAGAAAATAGACGACTAAGTGATCAGAATGTCACTATCACATGATATTACAAAGAAAATAGACGATTAAGTGTTCACAATGTCACTATCACATGATATTACAAAGAAAATAGACGACTAAGTGTTCAGAATGTCACTATCACATGATATTACAAAGAAAATAGACGACTAAGTGTTCAGAATGTCACTATCACATGATATTACAAAGAAAATAGACGACTAAGTGTTCAGAATGTCACTATCACATGATATTACAAAGAAAATAGACGACTAAGTGTTCAGAATGTCACTATCACATGATATAACAAAGAAAATAGACGACTAAGTGTTCAGAATGTCACTATCACATGATATTACAAAGAAAATAGACGACTAAGTGTTCAGAATGTCACTATCACATGATATTACAAAGAAAATAGACGACTAAGTGTTCAGAATGTCACTATCACATGATCTTACAAAGAAAATAGACGACTAAGTGTTCAGAATGTCACTATCACATGATATTACAAAGAAAATAGACGACTAAGTGTTCAGAATGTCACTATCACATGATATTACAAAGAAAATAGACGACTAAGTGTTCAGAATGTCACTATCACATGATATTACAAAGAAAATAGACGACTAAGTGTTCAGAATGTCACTATCACATGATATTACAAAGAAAATCAGAGCATATGAACGCACACACCGTGCATATTTATAGGTTTACATAATATGTATATATTACGAATGTACAAATTACATTCACTTGAACATTTAATTAGAGAGACCAAAAATAGCCCGTGTAAGTTAATTATTAAAAGACGAGCGTACACCTCCACACTCAAAAGAATGTCGGTAAATATCCAGCGTCAGTGTTCGCATTAACAATCATATTCATATAAAATTAGTTCGAATCGATGAAGTTAAAAAAGAAATATTAAAATAAAGAAAAATAAACATCTCAAAATAAAGAGTAAAAAAACAAACAAATAAATAAGAAATGTACAAATCGGTATAGAAAGCCGAACGAAATACAAAGAAAGAAAACTCCCCATTATGAAAAGAGATTTATTTTCTCGATTCCACTAAATACTTAGAATGGATTCGCCCGGAATTTTCTGTTTACTGAAAATAAATTGTCACCGCCTATCAACGCAAACAACCACTCGAGGCTAAGTGTTATATATATATATATATATATATATATATATATATGTGTGTGTGTGTGTGTGTGTGTGTGTGTCTGTGTGTATTAAAAATAATGGGAAAATATATAAATGGTTATGTATATATATATATTTTTATTTAATTATTTTAATACTATATGTCATTTAAAACGATTTTTTTTCAAAAGACAGAATTTTCGGCCGCTTCCTACGACCTTCTTCAGTGTAATGAGAGATTTGTGTACCGTATGAGGTAGTAGCAGATAACAAATATACCTAATGGAATGAGGAGATTCTCACATGTGACAAGTGTGTGCCCATCAACATATCTTATATCTCTCCTTGAATTTTCGCACCTAAATGAGTCAGCAACACAGGTGGTGTCATAAACATTTTCCATAGTTAAAGTAGATAGAGAACCATCAAACATTCAAATATGAACCTGTTCGAGGTAGGTGGGTATATATATATATATATATATATATATATATATATATATATATATATATATATATATATATACTTCCACCCCGTCACAATATATCTTCTGGAATCAACTCTACCGTCATAGGGATTTTAAAATCTGCTATACATTTTGATGTTTTATAATCAATCTATATAATTTAATTTGTACGAATGCCATGCGTTATTAACTTATTTTATTCACGTTGATTGCATTACAATTATATTTTATATTCAGGCAACGACGTTGGGCACATCTGCTAGGTCATAAGATAAATTGATAAACGCTTTGCGACCGGAAATGAATAACAACATTGTTGTTTCAAATGTAGATAATAGTCACTGAGACGAAGTCTAAAATAGCTGAAAAGAATGTAGACTGCTCATGTGCAATAAAAAAATCATTTTTGTCCACGCTTGCACGCCTATCTATTTTAGCCAAACGCACAGACACGAATATAACTGCTCATTATTTTTGAGTTTCCTTCACTAAAATAAAATGTTTCTAAATCTCTTAATTGTCTCGTATTTTCAAAAAGCCGTTCGCCTATCGAACTGTTCTGTATAAAATAATCGGCTATCTTGTAAAAGCTTACATTCTATATTTTTTATTTTATTAAAAAAAACGAAGTTGCTTTCGATTCACCATCTATGCTTTCTGTTCACCATTCCCTGTACTTGAGGGATGATCAAACGAGCCGCCCTCAATACGTTTATTTTATAATATACTTGAAGGAGGGCATGTTTTTTCTCGGGGCTGAACGAGGGACACTACTAGATTGTTTTTTATCATTACTTTATTTTGTGCTGCACTGGTGCCCCCTCTACGTAAATTCACTCGATCAACCTGTCAGTCAACAAGATCCCACCCCTTCACGGTTGAGATCCTCAAATACCGGAGAGCTTACAACTCTAATAGCTTGTTTGCTCATACTGCTAGCATTTGGAATTCCTTTCCAGATTCCTGGTTCCCTGACCGTACTAACATGCAGACATCTAAATGTAATGTGAACAGGCATCTCGCTGCAATTCTCCCCATATATGATTCCACTAATTCACAGTGGCCACCAACTTAAGTAAAACAGAATTGTACTCCCCCCTCTGTTTCTTCCATTTATATAGTCAGTACGAGCAAAAGTTTTGGTAAACTATTTGAATTGGTGTCTTGTGAATTTCGTTGAAATTTAGTTAAAATGGGATCTACATATTTGAAGTTTCAAGGAAGTTCTTTCCTCATAGTTCATAAAATAAGGACATAACAATTCGGTACATAGAATTAAACATAGATATTGGGGATGGCTGCCCGTACCTTCCCCTGTAAATGTAATACATATGAATTAGATATATATGAATAAGATATATATGTGGTTTTAATAGAGGGGACTGATACATTTTGAATAATTTCTATTGTCTTTCACAGAATATTGTATACCCATCATTCTAATTTTATCAAAAAAGAATATATTTGAAGTTTTAAAAGGGTGTTCTGCTTTTATAGTGCAATTAGAGGTTGAAGACCACTACAGTGTCTTCCACGGAAGATCTTACATGAGAATACACTTTTAGTTTTTAGGTAGATTCTCACATCTTTATTTCTCTAGGAACCACACATACATACATTAAGACTTGTATAGAAAGATTTATTAAAAAAAATTAAAAAAACGTTAAACATTACATATTTCTACATATGGTATAAAAGATGTTAACGATTTTTCGTTTTCGTCACATTTTAGTATTTATTTTTTTAACTTCACTATGTTTGTCTTTGCGGCATCAACTCGACGGATGCTTCACCGGCGACGCTATCTTTAAAAATGTCAATTATTTGATGAAAAATATAAAGTGTTTGAATAACACGCACTGCCATATATAATATATATAGTAATAAATATATATATATATATATATATATATAAATAAATATATGTATATGTGTATATATATATGTATATATTCATATATATATATACATATATAAATACATATATATATATACACATATACATATATTTATATATATATATATATATAAATATATACATATATATATATATACACATATACATATATATATTTATATATATATATATATATATATATATAGATGAATATATACATATATATATACACATATACATATATATTTATATATATATATATATATATATATATATATATATATATATATATATATATATATATATATATATTTATTACTATATATATATTATATATAACTTCTTTGTAATATAGCAGGAAAATCCCAGCGAAGTGCTCGATTAATTTAGAATTAAAATTAAAAATTAAAAATAAATAGCGCAATATTTTTTCTTTTTGTAACGAAAACTTTGTACAACATTCGTACCGTCGGTTTTAAGCGCAGAAGGACTTAGACGCCGGGTCTGGTCAGCTTCTGTTGTCATCTGTTTCGGAAATGTGAAACCACGTGTCAGTCTCGTTCGGACGCGATATTTTCAAAGAGTGTCGTGTATGTTTGTTTAAATTTAGTGTAAGGAAGCTGATGGTTAAGTCTTTCTGTGCTTGAAACCGACGTTACGAATGTATGTACCAAAAATAATATATATATATATATATATATATATATATATGGGTGTGTGTGTGTAAAATTCATGAATATTTATGTCAATATATAAACTGATGATGAATGATTAAAAATACAAACAGCGAAAAGCATGAGATACGTATATGTTACCACCAGAATAGACTGAGATCATAGTTCCATGTAAAAAAGGATATAATGTTGATGAGTATTGATTGCAATTTCCTAGTTTTTCATTGTTATTGCTTTGTTTTTTTTATAATTAGCACTGAAATAGCCATGCCAAGAAATAAATGCACGGGGGCATTTTACAAATATATTGGTGTAAGCCAAAACAATTGTATTCTGAATAAAATAAAAAAAAACAAATTTTATAAAATGACGTGAATCTGTCCTTCATAACATTGATATTGTATAAAATTGGAGTAGAAAATATTACATATAACTCAGCTCTTGTCCTACGCTATTGGGCTATTATAATTACTTTATGTCACAAAATTTATATTCGAATATATATTTAAAAAAATCTAAATCTAAATAAAAATACATACATACACACACACACACACACACACACACACACATATATATATATATATATATGTATATATATATATATATATTCTGGTCTTTGCCGTCGCTTTTTCGTAGATTTTAATCAGAACATTATATGTTCATGCTTTTAGTTTTGAACTCAATCCCTTTGTATCTGATTTTGTAATTTCCCAAATGATGTGAGACGCCGCCTTTGATATTTACTGGGTCACGACTCGAACGTTGACTTCACTATATAATTCAAAGAAAAACCCTAATACAAAATCTATATTGTGTTTTTATCTTAGTATCAGTTTGCGTTTATTCGGTATTTAATGCGGGTAAAATCCAGTCTACCCAGAAGGGGCGCTCTGGATTAGAACAAAAATATCTGTTATAGTACACCTAATTTGAGTAAAATATAAGCTATAATATTTGTATGTTTCAACGAAAATGGGTTATTTTCTGATACTAAAGAACACAGTGTCTACTATGATTAGTCCAAGCTCCATGGCTGAGTTATATTATACATCTTCAGAGGCAATATGTTGCCCGTACTTGAACATACATACATAATACATACATACACACATACATAGATAAATCTTCAGAAATGTTGTACTTGTAAGAATTATTTAAAGGTGTGTATTTTGCTGGTAAGAAAACACATGCTCGTAAATCTGCGAAAACATCCTACTTTAAATCGACCGAACCAAATTAGGCTTAAATTATTCTACAGATGGGAAACTACATTGCTTGCGACATGATTAAGATAGAATAAAGTAAAAAATATACTTTGCTCATTTTGCATGTTGTAGGACATGTGTCGTCTTTAGTAGCAAAATACACTCCTATAAGTAATTCTGACAAAGCGTACATTTTTTCTGAAATTTCATGCATGTATGCATGTGCAGGCCTGGGTAATTTATTTATCTTCCAGATAGTTATGATTGACCCCTTCCTTGGGTTTGGACTAATTATCTAAACGCCATTAAAAGTCTGTTTGACAGTGAGTTAGTAACATATATTTTTTTTTACTTTTTATTTCCTTAAACAACATTTTATATAAATATATCGCAAACCGCTTTTTACTGGTTCTTATTAAAACAACTCTATTTGTGCGTCTTCAATGCAAATACACCCGACAATCAATAAAATCTTACTCTTTCACTGTAGACGTCTTTAGATAGCGTAAATCTTTCTACTATACTAGCCTCTTTTCCACGAACTTCTTACCCTCGATATTCCACTCCCAGCTCCCTTTACCCCGACTGTGCCGACATGCAGAAATGTGAATGTAATGTAAGTAAACAGCTTGCTCCACAGCTCTCCACTTAGCATGTCCCTATAAATCTAGTCCCTAATTCATAGTCGCTTTTTATGGTGTAAATGTGCTTTGTCTGGTATGAATATAAGTAAAACAGGCAAAGTATTAGTCTAATTATGACACTAACACATAACTATTTTACGTTATGGCCAAAGATGATAATAAAATGGAATCTGTAACAATGACTTTCTATAAGAGAATGTGCAATCGGTTATTAGAAATACAATTTCTGATTCCAATAAAAATACACAAGTGTCTGCATATAGATGCCAAGCATATATGGCTTTCATTTACTAAGCATTTGACCTCAACACTACTATATTATTTTTCTGCTAATACTTAAGTTGTATTACCCAATGTTATAAACCTGACATCAATTCAAAAAGACGTTTTCCCATGATAATAATTATTTTTATATATTCAAATGTAGTTATTGTGCCTACTACATAGAAATGACTAATCAAATATTACATGTAAATATAAAACAGCATGCTCCTCCCCCAAAATTTATAAAACACAATTTCCGTTTTACGGACTGTATTAAGAACACAGACAGATCATCGATAACATAACACCTAGAAAATAATCGTCAATGAACAGAGTTGTGACTTATAATCTTTGCCGAGTGACATTCATGTTGGGTTTTTAAGTGAATACCTGGTCGGCTTCAGGAAGCCATCCATTAATGGCACTGTTTCCTCATTTATAACAGGCAACAGGATTTACACATCGAGATCAAAGTGTAGTATCTGTTCCGATGGATACTGCACCCTATAGACTGGTATTGTCTTGGCCTTCGGGGCTTGATTTACGCCGGTCTATGGGATTGTCCTGTGCAGTTCTAGGAGGTCCACCCTCCCAGGCTTTGCCTCCCCTCTTTGGGGAGGAGTAAGGTAATTGCTTACTGCTTGAGGCGCCCCTACCGGGGAATGCCGACGGGGCTGCCCAGGCAATTTTTGATGGTCAAAGTGCTCACCTTTCGGGCGCTGGCTTTTCAACCCCCACTTTCCGACCCGAGCTTGGGTCACATCTTACTTGTGGGAGTAGGATAAAAACTGGCCTTGTGCCTAACTCCTGGAGAGGAGTAAATTACTCATACTCTCTTAGTAGGAAGGATTGGTGTACATTCCGATCGCCCGAGCTCCGCTAATGAGGAATGCCAAAAGTTCGATTAAGGCTATTTGTATCCCATTAATTTTTTTTTTCTTTTTAGGGAAAGATGGCCATGACACATTAACGGCTGACTTTATATTACATCACTAATTCCTGAAGATTCAGGAAAATACTGTCTTCGGGATAAGCTAAAAAATATTGTCTAGCGGTATAAGTAATCCATTCTGCCGGGTATTACCTCCTGGGTGCATTATCATGATAGATTGACTGAAACGATCATAACAGTTTTTATACTCGCCTAGAAGTCACTCTTTTTGGCGTGGGGCTGGTCTTCTCACATAAAACATTATTTTACATAACACGTTGTTGAAGATGCGGGTCAAACCGTGTAGT
>OY744528.1:86023409-86028409 GCA_963556195.1 Sepiola atlantica
AAAGTAGATTGCTGAAAGAATGCCGCTGTATAGATAGTGTAGGGGTGATGTATGGGGCGCTGTTCTTTCTATTCATCTCTTTCATTTCTTTTTGTATCGTTTTCTTTCTTTATCTGTCTGTTAATCGTTACAAGCAGCTATCCGGTGTTGCCCAGGAATAAATGCGGATCTTTATGAACCCTAAACAACCTCTTACAATTTTGATTACTTTTTTCTATAATTATTATTTTTCAAGCTATAAATAAAATAAAATAAATCGTTTTCTTCCTCGTTTATAGATTTCCTGTGCGAATGGAGACCCCATAATATTATTGTAACAAACTAAAAAAAAAATTAATACAACATTTATATCATTATTGAATTTGGCGTAAAATCTAACTCGAGGTAAATTGTGTTTGTTCTTGGTACAGTGCTTTGTTTCCAAATTGTACCCTCTAACAGCGATAGAGAGAAACTACATATACTATATAGATTTAGGATATCAAACTGAACAGGATCATTATGCAACGGTAGAATAGAATCACCGGGCCCGGAGAAGGAAACTTTTTCATAGTATTAGTAAAAAGAGTGAGATCGAACAAACAATAACACACACACACTTTTATATATATATATATATATATATATATATATATATATATATATATATATATATATATATATATATATATATTTATTCATATCTACAAGAAGGTTTGAGATCGAACAAACAATAACACACAGACACTTTTATATATATATATATATATATATATATATATATATATATGCATATATATATATATTTATTCATATCTACAAGAAGGTTTTTTTCAAGTAAAATTTAAATTAGAGCACTATCAGAGAGATTAAAAATAGACATCGTATGTCTAGATATTTATACTCGCCGTTTCAGTGTAAATATCACTTAATTTCTCCGTAATCACGTGACAATCTCCCATGGCACCGAGAACTAATGAACGCTTAAAGATTCAAGGTGTCTCTGTGAACTGGGTTCGCGCCCTGTGACCGTCTGATATTGTGATATCCCTGCGCTGGTGAGAGCCGTAAGTTTTAAACGATGTTGTACGTAGGTAAAATATTAAAAAATATAATTTAATTTTATATTTATTTATATATATATATATATATATATATATATATATATATATATATATATATATATATTCTGGTACTTAAGCTTTATTTTTTATTTATTTTTTTAATGCAACTTTAATTCCTATATAATTTTATTGCTAGCTCCAATATTGCAGAATGTTTAGATAGTATTATTATTTTTTTTATATTTTTTTATTAATGTTATAATTAATGTTATTTGATATGCAAATTACTATATCATACGGTAGTCTTAAGGGTAATATATTATTATTATTATTATTTTGTCATTATTATTATTATTTATTTATGTATATATTAGTGATATTTTAAGCTGAATTATTTCGACACTTGATTATTGGGGAAATGGTCGTATAATCAGTACCATTGGAGAGCCATGAATATTATAACTGTCCTGTTTTTAAATCTCCGAAACAGTTACATGGTAAACAGCTGATGATCCCCGTGTTAATATTAGACGCTAAAGGTCTCCTGTTTTTGTTTCACTCTTAGATAATTACCCCCCTTTTTTTTCTTTTTTACTTTTTTTCATTCATTAATTTTGCAACGAATGTTAAGTTTGCAATATCTTGGATTTAGTTAGTTTGTCTAGGAATTTAAACTGTATTTTACATTTTTTTTTAATGACTCAAAGCTTCTTTAGACTATATATATATATATATATATATATATATATATATATATATATATATATAATATATTTAACAATATAAATCCATTATATTTCTAAATAGTCTCCAATCAGACCGAAATGATTTAATAAAAAAACGATGAGTTGCAGCTATCTGTATGTTACTTGTTCTTGTTATTTATTTTCGATGATCACATTTTACAATAGAAGTATAATTTGAATACGTGTATATATAAATATATAAGGTTCTTACCAAATATAATCTAAGGTTTAGATCGGATTCTAACTCTGCCTGATGAGATCTCAGTTTATAATAGCTGTTGATCGATAACATCGACATGCAGGTGTCGCAGATTTTGTACATGTCTGTGTAAATAAAAAGAATTATATATAAAAGCTCTATTTGATATTGAGCACATTTTATAAACCCGGTTGAAATTCTTTGGATTACTTTCCTGTGGATGTTTTACCTGGATTATTATTATTATAAATATATATATATATATATATATATATACATATATATATATATGGTCATATATACATATATATACATATATATATATGTTCATATATATACATATATATATGTTCATATATATATATACATATATATACATATATATATATATATATGTTCATATATATACATATATATATATTCATATATATATATATATTCATATATATATATATATATATATATATATATATATATATATATATATATAGTACAGTAGTCTTACTATCTTGTTACCTACGAAAACTAACAACATTATATGAACATGTAATACGGTAGGATTAAACGCATATCCTGATTCACTGCGTTCACGTAAACAGAGTAAACACAATGAGAATACTCGAACAACACTTTATACAGTAATAGAAATATCATTTAATTCAGTTTATTCACTTGCATTGACACTGTTACCCATTGAGAAGATCAGTCTTAAGACACCTATTTTTCTGACACTAAATGATGCAGCACTGGGGACTGTGTGATATTCTATGTGTTGATAGTTCCTTAAATCTTGTTACATTTATTTCAAGGAATAAAAAGATCTTTGGACCAACCTCTACATAACAATAATACACTTAAAAGAATGTTTTATTTAATTTACTCTATGAACATGATAACCTGTTAAAGCTGAGTACTTTAGTTAGCACTCTAATAAAAAACAAAAACACTAAACTGAATGAGACATCGGACTATATTAATAATGGAAATTTATCAAACATCTTAATATTTGAGGACAATATTAGCAACAGAAAAAGTTTGGTCTATTCTAGAAGAGACCTGCTACTAATGACAGAAATTAGTTTGGCAAAAACTACTTTGCCAGTCATTCGCAGTGTACTTACACGCTGTTGACTTTTTTTTATAAATTCTGTCTAGACATGTCTCGCGTTAGGGTAAAGGGGTAAGGTTAGGCTGTAAAAATACAGAATAAATGTCACTGTGGAACGCATCGGGGAATGGTAGGCATATATATGTGTGAGTTAAATTGGAAACAGAAAAACAAGGACAACGATTTTTTTTAACATGAATTGAGTACATCTTCTTGAGTAATTTTTTTATTACTAAAAAAAATAATACAAAAGAAACAAACGAAGCGGCATTCAATCTATAGCTAGTTAAACCGGCTTCCTCCGAAGGGGGAAGTTTCTAGGAATATCAAATTCACAAGCGGCCCCTATTAGCATGTATATTTCGGGTAGGAAAGATAAAAACGTCAGGTTTTTGCAGTTCTTGGAGGAGGTCTCGACGTCTTACATATAGCGCTTAGTATTCCCAAATATTTTATCGTTTAGTTTTCACATTACATGAGCGATGTTTCTGGTAAAGGGGGAATAATTGCTGTTTTCTTGGTCGGAATCTATCCACTTAACACTTATCGTGTGCTAGTTTTTACCATGAAGTAATATTTTTTTAGCTCCTTACATCAAGTGTCTTCATACCTTCTCTGGAGCGATATCCATAATAATAATATAAAAAATGGTCACCCGTCTGGTACTGACCAAGCACAACGTGGCTTAACTTCGATAGTCTATCGAGAATCCGTGTGTCGATTTGATTATGTCGTATTTTAAATACAACGTGTACTTTTTCTTTTTGTTTTTTGGCGTAGTTTTTTTTTTTACAAAAGTTCGGAAAGTGTTTTCGGAACAAAAAGGTTCGCTTGTGGCATATGAACCGCAAATCACAACATTTTCCTGTGAACTACAGTTGTACTTCTGATTTACTGCCTAATCTAAAAGGCAACGCATTAGGTTATTCCACTTTATGAATATGTAGATCGATCGCCATTGTTCACCAACTAAGAAAAAAAGATTCTGATAGAATTCAACTAACTCGGAAATACTTGCCTTTTAACAACATGTATGTAGTTTAGTGCATTTAACACACAAATGATGAGCTGACTTTGGTGTTTGTTGATTTAGTTTTTTTTCCTACTTAAAGCTACAAGTAGTAGTAACTGATATTGCCGCCGGTGCAATACGTCGTTAGAGGATTTTTCAGGCTTTCATTAAATTCTGTATTTAGAAATTGGGTTTCTTTAATTTAGTTTTGTTTATTTTGTTTCTTTTTTATAATTTTTGTTCTGATCGGACTTTATTTTCTAATTTGTTTTATTTTTGTGCTGTTTATTTTTTCTCTAAAACTGAGTATTTTCTCTGATCTGAAATATATTTCTTGCTTTTCTTTTTGTTTCTTTTATCTGTTTTTGTGTGTTTAACAGTCGAGTGCTATTTATCTTTTGCCTCCCTCCCCCTATCTGCTTTCTCTGACTCGTCGTTCGAAATCGATTTTTGAATCTGTGCAATCTGACTGACGTTCCCATTACTTCTGTTAAATAGACTTTCAAAGAAGGCCGCATGGTCTTTCATTGATCTGAGAAAAAAGAAAGAACAGGAGGAAGAGAGAGATAGGGAGAGAGAAATAGAGAGAGAGAGAAAGAGAGAGAGAGAGAGAGGATAAATAAAGAAAGGAAGAAAAGAGAACGAAAGTAATTGTCAAATGAAAAGAAAAAAGAACGAAATCTAGAAAAATGAAAGAAGTTTAAATCATAAAGAAGTAAAGACTACGACTTTCATTGAAGAAAAAGAAGAAGAAACGATAAGAGAGAGAGAGATAAAGAGAGGAAAGAAAGTAAGAGAAAAAGACAAGAAAAAGAAAGAAAGATGAAAAGAAAGAAACGGGGAATTGAAAAAAATAAGAAAGATAGAAAAAGAAAGAGAGAGAGAGAGAGTG
>OY744528.1:86033409-86050909 GCA_963556195.1 Sepiola atlantica
GATCCTATAATTACTGCAATTATAGAGATCTTCATAAAATTCTAGGTTTTTTATGGTATTTCGTTTTCTGCTCAACACTTCGTAAGCAAACATAATTGAGGAAACTAACTTCAACTAGGGTTGCTAAATTCTACCTCTCGCCATATATTACTCTGTCAGGTTGACTAGCTCCGTCTTCTAGGCATGTACCTGTAGGTATTGCATAGTCATAGTGGATGGTTTATTTCCAACAGTTCTTTTAGGTATAATTTCCTATAAGTTCCAGGGTTTGCTGCTACACTGAATATTCAAGTTTTTATAGATCGTCGTATGGAGCTATTTACATACACTATAGCGTCACATAGTATAGTACCCGTCCTCTAGCAGAACCATACAACTGGATGTTAGGTTGCTCACACTCTCTACTTCTGTATAGCAGTACCTGCACTTGTTGTCGTTGCTGAGACCACTAATTGGTCATCAAGCCTTCATCGTGGGCAGTCATTATCATCCTTTCCTTTTGTTTAACCAGCCTACATCATCTATATATCCCTGGAATAGATCACCACGAAAATATTTAACACGATATTAGTTGGTCATTTTCAGTTTTCTGCAATGGAAGATGTTGATATGATTCTAGCGACTCTTTTAGGCTATTCCCTTGGCAGACTTGCTTGGTGTTACTGTCTCAGTTGTATGACAGTCTTGTGAAAAAATCTGGCCAGTTTTATGATGGAGGTTGTTCGACTTGTTTTGTTTCTTGATGTTGATGTACCATCATTAGGTTAGGGTTTTTGAAGCTAATCAGATATCGGCAGCTGCTGAAAAAATGGCTAGATGTTGATGGCCAATTACTGAGAGATCAATACTTTTTGCTCCTCTGGGCAGCTACAGCCTGGGTATGCACTGGTGTCTGTCCATTACTCTGTACAGTGTAAACAGTTTTTTTTCGTTTTAGTGTCCAGCCTGTTAATGTTATTATGTGACCAATCAATAATACAAAATGTGTAGGTTATCAATGGCATGGCAAGTTGGTTAATGGCAGTTAGTTTGTTTTGTCTTGTAAGTTGTGTTTTGAAAATTTGTCTTCACATAGCGAATATATTCGTTGCCTATCGTTTGCTTGATCTAGGTATGTTAAATTGAATCGTGTTATTCTATGCCAATATATTTGTATTGCTCATGCTTATCTATGTCTTTGCCAGTCTTTTCATAAAGCTGTATGTTTTCCGTTTGGATGTTTTGCCCAAATCTAGGGGAGAACTTGCCACATTTGTCCAGGCTAAACTCAATTCCAATATCTTTGGATAATGGTATTACAACCTGCAAGAGTCGATTTAAGTCAACGTCTGAGTTGGCATAGAGCTTAAGGTCATCCACAAAGAGCAGGTGGTTTACTCTTTTTTTTGAGACTTGTTGATGACTCTAGGTCAGGTTGTAAGCACCCCAGTATTTATTCATTAGCTTACTACGCGGATCTATTGCTAGACAAAAGAGTAATGGAGAAAAGCTATCTCGTTGGAAGATTCCTCTTCGGATCTTTACTTCAGGGATTCTTATTTTTCTATTGGTTTGGCTTAATGGCATGGTTGTTGGAAACACATTTATATTCACAGCAATTGTTTCCCTGAATACCGGATACGTCATATATAATGCAAAGCACGACAGTAGACACGTGTGGAATACAGTATCTTATGCCTTTTGGCAATCAATCCAAGCCATGCTAAGGTTTCTCTCACTCTTCTTACAGTCATAATGGATGACTGGTTCTTGGTGCCTAAACTCTTTTTTCTTCATCCTGTTTGTTCTTCTTTTGCACGTTAAAGAATGTCAAACGTTTATCTTTGGTTGCATCTTAATGAGAGAGTAACATCTGATATATATGTACACAGAATTGTGTGTTGATGTTAAATATGTAGAGCATGATAACATGATATTGATTATGTCATAAATGTTGTATTCTAAGTCATGATATATATATAAATATATATATATATATAATATAATTAATAAATCTACACACACACGCAGTCATGAATAAAATATTATTTCATATATGTTAATCTACAAACACGCGTACGTATATATATATATATATATATATATATATATATATATATATATAACTCTATATATACGTACTATTATTTTATATTTGTGAAACTACATGTTTGATAGAGCAAGATAAAATGCATTTAAAAATGAAGCAAACACGTGCGCATGATTACAAAATAGTAATACAAATGCATTTCTCGTACTTACAAAATAAGTCTTAAACATACGTTTTCATAAGATGAAGTTGAACTCATGATAAATAACCCCTTAATGTAATTATTTGTACGACGTTGTCTAAGATTATATACAGTATAAAGATACGTTTTGTATTGTCTTTTGTTATTCGTATCAATCAGGATTTATGGGAAAGCAATTAAGATCTGGTTGAATGAGCAGATTAATTATAAGAAATATTAATTGCATTTCGCTTAATTGTTTTCTGCTCGGCTACAAGCGAATGACCGATAGAGAATTCAAGCATTCGTTATATCAATACTCTTTTGAGTAGCGTGTGCTATTAGTCTGTTTAGATCTTTTACGAAATACCATTTCTGCCCGTATGACCAGCAAAAGGGAAGCAACTACTCTTTAATATTTATTCTTCATTCTATATCTATTTCTCTCTATCTCTTTTTGTATATATTTATTTCTTCTTTACTTTAGACCGATAAACATTTTTTTTCCTTTTGACTAAGAAATATTTTCTCCTGAAATATCAAAAGATTCCCGGGTTTTATAAATGTTAACACCTGAGTTATTTATTTATATTTATTTTATATGAATTTTGAACAAAACATTAATCCATTTTAAGAATAATACCACAGTTATTGTCTTCAATTATTTTTTTTATTCATCGATTTTTTCATAATTGTTTTCTGCATTGCTTGTAGACTTAGAAAATACCCATATACTCATTAACCAGTCAGGCTTGAAGAAAATTACCATTCTCTTGTATATACATATATATAAATATATATGTATATATATGTATGTATGTATGTTTACATATATATATATATATATATATATATATATATATATATATATAGTCATCCACATACAGACTGTTTCGCAGCTCATCAGTGCGGCTAGACCAGAAACTCGACCGTCGAGCTGACGGTCAGCGCTTCTAACCTCTACGCTATCATGCGACACTGACTGAATGTAAGATATATCTCAATGTAAACATTGCAGCATACACGTCACAGGTTTGTAATAACATTCATCTAACGAACTGAACAGATTTGCCCCATTCTCATATCCCTTTACAAAGATGAAAAAATATGCAATACAATTCAACCGGAAAACAAAACACAATTATTATGTTTCGGAATTTTTTTAGATAAATATTTACAATTTGTATTACTTGCATTACTATTCATATCATATCGGATTATTTTTCGTAACTTCGTAACTTCTGATTTTATTCGTGAGAAACGTTACGTAATTAATTATAATGTTATGTCATTCTTTATTTATTACAGTCTCGAATAAAAATTGAACCTTCAACTCCCAGATGACTGTCATTTTGACCTTATGGTTAATCAACGCTTTTATTTGTCATGCATGTATCCACACAACTTGAAATTAAGATGTCTACTCAGCTATGGCCGACGGAATGAGAACAATCTACCCTTGTAGATAAAAAAACCGTGTTCAGTTAAAGATTCGATATAGATTCCCGAGTTCGACATCACCATTCCATAGTTTGTCGATTAGGTTTTCATGTTTGCGAGTTACCTGAATAAGGTTGGAGATTTAATCGGCCGAATCTTCATGAATGTAACAGCAATATGAGAATTGTAGTCAAACTAACTCAAATAACATAGTTAATTATTAAAAGAAGTTTTAAAATATTATATTAGCACCACACATTTGTACTGATTATTCGATGCATGAATAGTATTTAAGGCATATTTCAGTTAATATCAAATGTTGTTAGTTTATATTTTTTTATTTTATAGAAAATCGCTCCAGACAAGGCATGAAGCCACTTGGTGTAAGCTACTAAAAATACGACTTTAAGGTCAATAATTAGCCAACGATAACTGTAAGGTGGATAGATTTCGAACCATAAAACAGCAATCATTCCTCCTTTGTCAGAAACATCACTCATTGAATATGAGGGCTAAAGGACAAAATTAGGGAAGCGAAAGTTACGAGGCTGCCGAAAGTGATCCAAAGTCCACTTTATACTCTCCTAATTTCAGCAATTATGAAGGCTAAGAGCAACACGAGGATAAGCGTATATAAGACGAGAATGATTGCCAGCCAATAGATAAGGAACACTATGGAAGTACTTACATTAATCAATTGTTTGATCGGCGTTGCTTACGTATGGAGCAATTTTGACAATATTTTGTAGGCATTTTATTGGAAGACGAACAGGTTGTAATAATCAGGGAATAAATAACTTCTGTGATTATGTGTTCAATAGGTAAGAAGCCATGTTAAATATATTAACTTCTGTGGTTATATATATATATATATATATATATATATATATATATATATATATATATATATTGTGTGTGTGTATTTAGGCAGCATATTTTTATTTAGGCAAACATTATTAAATAACACGGAGTGGTTTTGTTTGATGCGACTTTTTTTATTTTTTCAATTTTCCGAATTGTCCATATAATGTTTCGGTCAAATTGATATAAATATGATCCATGGGTTTCTTACTCCATTCTTTTTTCTTTTTTGCAAATACTTACGATTTGAATCGTCAAATCATCTTCAGACAACAATAACAAAACTAATTCTTACATAGGTTTCACTTCACAACACTATCCCGAAGACTCACCCTACATCTCTCCGACACTAGCTCTATATGCCAACATCAAAAAGAACATAATTGTTCCCCCTCCCAATATAGAAACATCCTTGTTAACAATACCAAAATAATACACCACGATACCAATATCAAAAAATTAAAAATACTCGAAGCCCTCTACATAAAAACTAAACATCCCACAATTAATAATGTCAATTATGAAACTAGTCGCAACATTTTAAAGTGTCTAGCATAATAATTAACATTACAAAATTCTTAGCCATTAGGTAGTTATCAATTTCTTAACGGTTTAAACAGTCAAACTTTTAAATCTCCCATATGTGTAGGACGCCATCACGCTCTCATGTACATTTCAACTTTACGACGCTTTTTCAAGTTATAAACTACTCGCTGTTATAATTCAAAAATGAGCACAACAGTAAAGTCATATTTTGTAAAGACACTAAAACTAATACCGCCTGAAGATGATTTGACGATTCAAATCGAAAGTACTTGCAAAAAAGAAAAAAAGAATGGAACAAGAAACCCATGGATCATATTTATATCAATTTGACCGAAACATTAGATGGACAATTCGGAAAATTGAAAAAATAAAAAAAAGTCGCATCAAACAAAACCACTCCGTGTTATTTAATAATGTTTGCCTAAATATATATATATATATATAGTCTCGGAAGTTTCTCAACCATTAAAACTATATATAAAAAAAAAATTATATAAAAAAAAAAACTTGTAGTCTCAAGTCTTCCAGTGGAAAATCACTCATGTAAGTCAATTTATTTTTTACAGTTATTATATTAGTTAGTTTCTAACACTATTTTAAGGGATCATCAGTTGTTTACCATGAAAAACTGTTTCGGGAATTTAAATATATATATATATTAACTTCTGTTGTTATGTGTTCAACAGGTAAGAAGCCATGTTAAATATATTCTGTCCATGGAAGTTCCACTTGTCGTTAGGCATATGAATCGAAAAGATTGTTTTTTTTTTTTGGGGGGGGGGGGGTTCTGGTAATACGACGAGGTCTTGCCGAGAATGGCTTACACAGATAAACTAGATTGTAGTTCAGTCAAGCATCTCGAATGAACATATCGATAGAAATGAGATTCGCCACCTCATTTATTTGTGAGAAAGGGTTTGTAGGAGAGTGAAGAGATCATCTCCACTAGATTTCAAAGTCGATTTTGTCATCTATCAAGGCGGGAAAGGGTGTAATGTGTTGCACTTCCCCAGATGTGGCAGCAGTATTCCATATGTGTAGCATCTAGAAGAATGTAATAGTAGTGTTTGCAAATGAGATGCACAATGTTTACTGATCACGTGGTTCAGAATAGTATGAACATATTCTTCAGTTATGTACAATGCATTAATCATTAAATAAATGTTTACTAAATGTGGATGCATATATATATATATATATTGAGAATCTTGTGTTTATTTATGTAGGCATGTACATTCTTTGTGAAAAATGCTAAAACATCATTATCCGATAGTGTTCGAGCTAGTATTCATAATAATATGAAATAACGTCTTAATCGGTGAAGTTAAAAAAGAAATAAGAAAGAAAACAAAAAACGTCTCAAATTGGAAAGGTTACACACAGAATAAAGGAAAGAAAATATGTATAAATCGGTATGAAAAACAGAAAGAAAAATACGAAAACATATGATTATTCAAATAGATTTAAAGGTAGGGGTTGTCTGTTATGCTATCTGTCTCTTTAATTCCTATAAATACGTGAAATATATATATATATATATATATATATATATATATATATACAAATTAATGCAGATTTCTCTGTATTATAAAGTAGTAGATTTATTTGAACAATTTTTCATTTGATGAGTTTAGAAAAGGCTTTTATTTCGCGGGAAACTAATTAATTAATATCCTGAATGATGACTTTCGATATTCGAACGATACATTCGTGTAATTAATTTAAAAATGCAGATTTAATCAACGCATGAAAATAATAGATTTCATTTCACGTTCATACGTAATGTCCTTATTATTCCGTTTGATGATGCCCAAGTGGCAGTGTCTAAAAAACAACAAGTCTACTTTAGCTATGGAAAGAAATGTAACATTAGCAATTTATATGTGGTTGAGAACTGACATGTATATGTGTAGTACGATTTATTGCAGCATTCTTTGCCGTCTCTTGAGAAGACAGTTCGTTTATGCGTAAACTCACACGCGCATATACACGAACAAACACACGCACATATATGAATTGAGCTGAGACACATAAAAAGCTTACTATCAAACTAATTAAGTTAATGGCCTAATGGAATCAACGATCGAAATGTTAATGCACTTATATAACCATTTAACATATGTCTTTTATTTATATAAAGCTATACTGACCCATGAAGTACTATTGGAATAAATGTTGAATGCCCTTAGAAAAGATATATATGCCTGCCTTAGTTGGAATTATTGTATATGTATATGTATATATATACACATATATGTATATGCATATATATATACACATATATGTATATATATATATATAAATATATGTATATGTATATATATACATATACGTATATATATATACATATATTTATATGTATATATGTATATACATATATGTATATATATATGTATATGTATATATATACACACATGTATATATATGTATATGTATATATATATATACATGTATATATATGTATATGTATATATATATATACATATATGTATATGTACATATATATATATATGTATATGTATATATATACATATATGTATATGTACATATATATATGTATATGTATATATATACATATATGTATATATATATACATATATGTATATGTATATATATACATATATGTATATGTATATATATACATATATGTATATGTATATATATATACATATATGCATATGTATATGCATATATATATATATATATATATATATATATATATATATATATATATACTTACAGAGTTAGCTTGCGTCGTTTAAATGTGTGAGTTAGAAACGGGGTCTTCATAACCCAATATATCAAATTGAAGAAGTAAACCTTCCGAAAGGTTTATATTACTACTGTTCTCATCTTTGATTTAATTCTCACAAAGTTCCTCCCCAATATAACACACGACATTCTTAAGCTGCTTCTTGTCGAACTCGGGAATATTTCTATCGAACTCGGGAATCTGTACGGAATTCAAACGGAACCTGTTATTAAATTCACGGGGTAGCATGCTCTCGTTGAGCCAGCTATAATTGGGTAGAGATCTTATGTAGTTCGTAATTTCATTTAAAGTATCGCCCGTACTGAGAATTTAAACTTCAACCTCCAGAAAATTGTTACTTCTTACTGATTTTACTCATCACTTTTATGTTCTACGCCACAGGTCCGACTTCTACACGGTAATGGCTGACGGATCTAGATCAAGTTTCTCCGTTGATTATATAAAGGGTTTTGTTCGAAATGCTGTACAGATTCCCAAGTTCGACAGAAGTATTCGCGATTTGGACGAGGTCCACCTGAAGAAGGTCAGAGGTTACATCGACCGAAACGTTGTGATAACAACATGCAAGATGAGAAGAATAATCCGAATATGCAAAATAATACATGTCTGCATTAGTTTGAATTTCGATTTTCGATATATACTAGCATGGTAACGCAGTGTCGCTCGAATAGGAAAATTGGAACTATACGTGTGCGTACAGCACTGGCAAATGAAATAAAATAAACTTTCCGAAAGATGTTATTTCCAACATATGTTTCTATTTTAAGAAGGCAAATACGTTTGATGTATAAGTTTAATGCTAACTAATAACATGGATTGAAATTTCGATCAGATTTTGGTAAACGATTTTTCAAAAGTGGTTTTACTTGATTAAATTTGCCTATTTAAATTAGTAATCAAATGATCTTATGGTAAATAGTGATAAATGCTTTGAGCTCGCATTCAAATGTATACATATGTATGAGAAGGAAATGCAATTCTGCTAATCAGTTTCATCCGTGAAACTGCATAAAGATAAAGTTATTTTTAAATACATAGAGTGTAACCATTACCAAAGGTTACTGGTAAGTTTCATTTACTATTGGTTTCATCACGTATCAAGAGAGACAGCTACTCGAGAGTAAGGGTTAATGAGACAGTAATGATTGCCAGTCGAAAGATGATGGAAAGAATCGGAGTACCAATACTGATCAATAGTATGTACTGCGTTTCATTGCTTATGGGGTGATCTGTGACAATGATTTGTTGACATTTGAAGCCGACGAAGTTATAATAAGGAGTGAAGCAATCCCGCGGTAATGTGCTCCATCGACGGGAATCCCTTGCCAAGATGCTATTTCCGTTGAAATTTGCACGAGGCTAAGTACTTAGAAGAAAACAGAAAATACTTTTTCTATGTTATAAGAAGACGCCTTCTTGCTGTGAATGTCTTACAAGAAAGATCTAAAGAATCGAGTACCTCTCGTTTTGAGAAAGGGGATGTAGGGAAGATAGTAGATCGGCCCCCATTAGATTTCTAAGTTTATTTTTTAATCTGTCAAAAGAGAAAAAAGAGCTCGATGCGGCACTTCTCATATGTAGAAGCAAAATACTCTCTTTACACGTATCTGAGTCTTAAACAGGTAGACAATTGTATCTGGTTGTCAGATACATTGAACCATTTTTCGGTGTCCTTAGCTGGATATACGACTTCCACTTTAGATCTGGTACAAAAGTCAGTTCTAAGAGATTATCCTAACAAGGGGCCTCTTCCAAAGAGAGGGCCATTGATTTCAACTGAGGGAAAACAGGGTTCTGCGCATTAGTTGTGCAAACAGAAAAGCTTTGTTTTAAAGTTGTTAAAAGTATAAAGCAACATTTTAACCATGACAGCACATGCTCAAGGTCCCTAGAGAGGAAATGAGCGAGAGCCTGCTCAATAGTGTCTTTCGAGATGCAGTCATAGAGAGCTGTGTGTTCTATGTATGTGTCAACAAATGATATCTGATGATTATTTGCCAGATCATAAATGACTATCAAGAAGAAGAAGGTTAGCCTCGTCATAGATCATTGTTGCACGCCAACGTTGATTCTATGTGTTTCCGACCTTTTAACCTCAACGACACCTTTTCTAATCTTAAATAGGATAAATAATTCGATGGTTGCGAAGACAATATCTGGCAAGTTTGTGGAGACACACTTTGTGTGAGACACTATTGAATGTCTTAGATATGTCAATGGTTGTTGCGCTAGAGACAACGTGAAAACAACTTGTATTCATTCCATATTCCGTTTACGTATATTTTACACAACTTGTTCACTATGCTCATATCACAATATTGCTTTCTTGGTTTTTACTCCACCGTTCCTCTCGTATTGCCACCTTAATATAGTCTCTAAATTGGTATCTTAGATGGTTAAAATTTCATATAAATCGGATATACGTATTTATAGTTTTAAGGTAGTTCTGTCTCTTACAGGCGGGTGAACGTAGGTATTCGACACATAGAGGATAATGTAGAGATTCGAAACCACTTCCATTGTCTTCCCCGGAGAACTTTATACATGTGATATATAATTCATCAAAGAAGGATATATTCGAAGTTTTACCGGAGGCGCGGCCTATATAGCTCTCTTTGATTAAGAGGATATTTAGAAATTCAGAACCACTTCCATTGTCTTCCCCAGAACATTTTATAGATATAATTTAAATTTCATAATAATAGGATATATTTTACGTTTTTAGGAGATTATGCTCTCATAGCAAAAATCAGACAAACACATATACACATATTGAGCAAAGTTTGAATTAACTACTAAACACAATCCTTGATGTCTTCGGTCTGTCTGTACAAAGGTTTGGCAGGGCAACCTGGTATGAGGATACTTCACCCGAAAAGTAAACCTTAACTAAATATTAAAAATAAAATGGAATTGGAAACCTAAATAAGATCACACAGCTATATACTGGCTCATAGGAGGAATGGTGCGTCTTCCTAGAGTAATAGTAACAGAACTAAGCTGGATACTCCACAAGACTAGATGAATTGTTCTCCTGGATTCTTCTAATACCAAGAGATCACAAGAAAGATATACTATAATATAGAAAACTTAACCAGTTTTTTATATTATAGTATATCTTGGGTAAAGAAAAATTAATGTTCTTAAATTCTTAACTAACTCAACGTTTGACAGGGAAAAGAGAACTTTAATGAAATATTCGAATACTATGTATCTCATAAAGAGATTAAGTAAGGGGTTTGATTTCTGAGATCTTCGACGGTAGTAAAATGAAACGAAATATTGAGTTATACACATACACACACACACACACACACACACACACATATATATATATATATATATATATATATATATATATATATATATATATGAGGAAAAAGAAACATTGTTTCAGACAAAATATGAAAATAAAAATGGAATTAAGGATAAGCAAATCAACAACTAGCAAAACTAAACTCAAAAACACATATTGAACAGTTTTACCAAAATATTTCGATTGTTTATAATACGACCTTCTTAAGTAGGTAGCAGGACTTTAATTAAAATAGAAAAGTTTTCAAATTTATACAAAGAACGCGATAGGGAAAAATAGTCAAGTGTAATAAACAATAGAACTGTTCAAAAAGAAGAAGAAGAAGAAGAAGAAGAAGAAGAAGAAGAAGAAGAAGAAGAAGAAGAAGAAGAAGAAAGAGAGAAAACAAATCAGCAGTTAGTTTTTGAACGCTAGAAGTTGGTAGCGTAGATTAGTAGTAATTTGAAATTACTGACCAAGGAGTTAAACAACAAAGGGGGAGTAGGAGGCAGAGAAGGTGGAGGAGGAGGAGGAAAAAGGATCCGTGGTCATATTTATTTAAGTTCATTTACATTAGAATCGATCTAGCAGAAAAGGTAGCAATGTTATAAAATCCTTGTCTTTGGATGATTGTGTTGTTATGACGTAGGATTAAACATAATTCTATGAGACGACGAAGTTTAGTGTCGTGTATATGTTTTATTAAAATTGCACTCTCTGTATTGAAATGATGACCACAAGAAATCATATGGGTGCATAACGCATTTGAGGTATCACAATTTTTTATAGCACGATTATGTTGCTAAATTCATTTCTTTAACGGACGTTGTGTCTCGCCAAAATATATTTTTCTACAATCGGCGCATGGTATAGTATACATTCCAGCTAGAGTGGGAGATGTAAGGACTTATTTTTGTGTTTATGTTTTTGTGAAATGTTTTTAATAGTGAGCGAGGTAGCTTGGATAATTCGGAAACCATGTCGTGAAAGAGACATATATATATATATATATATATATATATATATATATATATATATATATATAGTAAGCAATGAAAATATATATGGCAATCAAGCTACACAGAGGCCCCCGTGTTTCATCCCCGGGTGGAATCGTCAGGCTGGTTTAACACTATAGAAAATAAGAACAATTGTACCTTCTTACAATTCGACATAGTGGACTTCTACCCATCCATATCAGAAGAACTCTTCAATATCGCCCTAGAATTCGCCGAGATATATACCGATATATCCAAGGATGAAATTCACATCATCAAAAAATGTAGGAGATCAGTTTTAATCAACAACGAAGACCAATGGATTAAAACGAATATGACAAACTCCTTTGATTTGGCCATGGGTGCCCTATACTCTGCGGAGGCATCTGATCTTGTGGGGTTATTCATTTTATATACACTCACAAATATATTCGACCTTTATAGAGATGATGGATTAGCGATAATAAGAGACTCTAACAAAGTCAAGGGAGAAAACTTCAAGAAAATTATACATATGGAAATGCAAAAACTAGGCCTAAAAGTAGAAGTAATGGCTAACATAAAAACAACGAACTTTCTAGACGTCACATTAAACTTAAGTAAAAACACCTACGAACCATACCTAAAAGATAACGCAAACCCAATATACGTACACCCAAAGTCTAATCAGCCCCCTTCAATCATAAAACATATCCCGAATTCGATCAAAAGTAGGCTAATCAACAATTCTAGCAACGAAAGCGTTTTTAAAAAATCAATCAACATTTACAATACACCTCTAAAAAATAGTGGTTACCACAATACCGAAATAAAATATAAAAAACAGGACACCAATAATTACAACACAATTAAAAATAAAAACAAAAGAAAAAGAAATATAATCTACTATACCCCTCCCTATAACCAGATGCTAACAACTAAACTAGGCAAAAAATTCCTAAATCTGATTGAAAAACACTTCCCCGTAACCAACCCTCTACATACAATATTCAATAAAAATAATCTAAAACTATCTTACAGCTGCTGTGAAAACCTAGAAATGATAATTAAGGCACACAACAACAAAATACTAAAAAACAACAACATTGAAGAAAAAATAAACAAAGTGGAAAATACAACAAAAATAACACGACGAAGAACAACAATATAAACAATACTAATAGAAATAAACAAAACACTAAAAATAACCACCCGAATAGAAACGAAAAAGTTAGCAATGAAGAGAAAAGATGCAACTGCATAAATCGTAAACTTTGTGCACTACAAAATAAATGCCTAACTAAAAGTGTTGTATACCAAGCAACGATATTTGCCAACGAAAGACCAAATAACAAGAAATACTACGTGGGTATGACATCCCTAGACGTTAAGACCAGATACTATGACCACAAAAGCACATTTAAAAACAAAGAACGTCGAACTAAACAGCACTAGCTAACCATTATTGAGAGCTCAAAGAAAATGGACACTCACCAATAATTGAATGGAAAATAGTAAGACAGGCCAGTACATGTAGAAACTTAAACGACCCGTGTAAATTATGCCTGAATGAAAAATATGAAATCCTAAATTTTAAAGATCCCCGAAACCTATTAAACTCTAGAAGTGAAATAGCAAACAGCTGTTTACACAGAAATAAATTTACCTTAGGATGATATATAATAAAAAAATAAATAAATAAATAAATAAATAAAAAACTGAACAAGTTAAAATTTAAAATAGTAATACAAGAAACCACGTGTTAAAATAAATTCGCCCACTGAATAAAATAAAAAATAAAAAATAAATAAATAAATTAATAAAAAACTGAACAAGTTAACATTTAAAACCTAAAATAGAAATACAAGAAACCACGTGTTAAAATAAATTCGCCCACTGTATTGACAAAACATGGAAACAGCATATAGGAAAATCCCTGTTAACAAAAAATAGGATAGGCATAAGAGCGTCACCAACAAAGCCTTTGTTCGCGGGAAGCCCAACGATTAGTTGAGGGAACAACAAAGAATCTGATTGGTTAACTAGCGAGCCATGTATATAAAAACACCTGACAAAAATAACTCCATGCATTTAGCCTGACGATTTCCCCCGGGGATGAAACACGGGAGCCTCTGTGTAGCTTGATTGCCATATATATTTTCATTGCTTACTACCTAGCTCTACTTACGTATCGAGCACTGTTGAAGTAAATACTGAAAACTGACACATAAAAAATTATATCTCCTTATAATATTTTATGTGGATACATGAAGTACTAATATATATATATATATATATATATATATATATATATATATATATATATATATATATATATATATATAATCAGATCTGTAAAAGCCAATAAATTTGAGATGTGTTTTCACGTTGGATATAACATTACAGATGAAAAGAGAAATATTATTGACAAGAATAAATAAAAAAGAAAAAAAGGAAAGAAAAACTAAGGGAATAAGTAGGAGTAATTGATTTCTGGTCGCCTCCTTGTTTGGTTCAAAAGTTTTCTTTCATTTTTCATCTGTCGGTTAGAAAGTTTCGGATAAAATGTGTGATTTAGAAAGGAAGCGAGGGTGTATGCTTAAATTCTAACCGAATTAAGCGAATGAGAGGTTAGCTTTACAAAAGGGGATGTCAGATACAATAAACATTGGAAAAGGAGAATTAAATTGATATATAATTGTGGGTGGTATGAAAGTATTTGCAACTCATTTTTCAAAAGATTTGAATCAGAGAAATGATATGTCATATCAAATAATAGATTGTGTTATTATTTAGAGATATATAATTAGGAATATCTTTAATATGAATAAAACGAGAGAATGATTTTATGTGTATATATATATATATATATATATATATATATATATATATATATATATATGCAAATTTAAATTTTATTAGCAAAAAGGAGATACTTAATGTTTATAATATATGATGATAATGTCAAAGACAGGAAATACATTTTTCACTTTTAATATAGACGTCAAAATCTTCCATTATCATCATTTGTACTCACTAAGAGTTCTCACGCGGGTCATTATTTGTTATTGCTCACTGATAATAACTGGTGGTGTTTCCTGGAGGCTAAGTGACAACAAATCTCCGAGATTTACATTACTATTCACCTCTTTTCGATATCAATTCCAAATGACTTCACAACAGTCGCTCACCATTAGTTCCACGCTCGTAACACACATTGGTTTTCTCTAGGAATTAGGCGGCAATAAGCCACCCCTAGGTTCTAGTACTCTTCGCACTCTTCCAGTGGAGGTTTGGTTAGTGCTCTATCTCCTCGGTCTTCCAATACTTATTTACCCTTCATGAAAATGTTGTGTGGTGTCAGCCGAGGTTTGTGCCATTATTTTTTTTAGGGAAGATAGGGTGCAGTTAAAGAAAATTCCTTGCAGTTTCTGTTTCTTTGTGTCCATGTGGTGGTGTTTCTCCTTTGGTTTTGTTTTCTTCGTATTGTAACTTCCATGTGACTTGTTCCCGTTCGTAGCTCATACTCGTTGTTTTTCGCATTAAAAGATGTTATTTCATACTTGTTCATTATTATGACTTCCGGTCTCCATGCTTGTATAAGTTTATCTGTTTGCACCACCATGTTCTTACGGGATTTAATGATTTTCGTTTTCCTGTACTGTCTCTGGTTTATATTTTTACCATTTGTCCACGTGTTCGAAATGCAGTAGGTTGCATAGTTTCCAGTGTACTGCTTTCCCCACGCAGTCATGTCTGTTTGTGTATTCTTTTTGGGCCATCATCATCATCATCATCATCATCATCATCATCATCATCATCATCATCATCATCATCATCATCATCAGTAGTAGTAGTAGTAGTAGTAGTTGTATTATTGGTATTGGTATTATTAAAACATAACGAACGGAGAAAGTTAGTTCTGTTTCTTTTGTCGTTATTGATTACTTTTATCTTCTTAATGATTAGTTTTGTTTTCTTTTTTATCGACCGAGACATAGAGATAGCTAGCAAGCTAGATTGATAGAGATAGAGAGAGAGAGAGAGAGAGAGAGAGAGAGAGAGAGAGAGAGAGAGAGAGAGAGAGGGAGCGAGAGAGAAAAGAGAAAAAGTGAGACTTTTGTCGTTTTTTTCTTGTCGAATAATTTCCTTTCCATGATTTGAAATAATGAAATATAAATTACATTGCGAAATGATAGGGAGCGGGCGAAGCCTTCTAGTACAAACAATATATATATATATATATATATATATATATAAGACAAAAAGGGCATATATGCCATTTCGCGTTATGCGTTATTACCTTTTTTATAGAATATTATATTACAGTGAAGAATGAACTTGAAAACAGTATTTATTTAAAGAAAGCACTCGTATATCCGTCCTTCACAGCATAAAGTTACGAGCTGCTTCTAGTAGAAGTAAATTCGTATGAATCAGCGTGAAAGTACGACTTTTCACAATTCTCTTGTTTGTATAGGTTTTCCTAATTCTACTTAGAATTAGGTACTTACAAAAAGAATAACGTGAAGGTTGCCAACATCTATAAGTGACAATGCTACTATACACCGACACAAGGCATATTGTTACAGAGGCGTGAGAGGGTACTGTGTATGGAGCAAATTTATCGGGGAAACCTCGATGGGGATTTTGAAGGCAAGATGTTTGTTCACCTTACATTTTAATTTCTGAATGTTCGTACTGTCGGAGAAATAAGATGCGATTTATAAAGGTAATCGGTATGAGGAAATAAACTATCATGTTTCTCATTTAACTATCAGTTTCTTCCGGCACCTAGGGACCTTTACAGTGACGGAATGATATTTTGCAGTTAGTCGGGTGAGTCGAGGGTATTTTACTTTACAAATGCTGTAAAATCCTCAGAGTACAGTTCGTGGATTCGAACTTGGCACATTGATATCGCCGGTCCGCGTCAGTGTCCACTTGACAACCGCCTCTCCTTATGTCGGACAATAATAGACATTAACTGTGCTCGTTGTTAGGTTCGCCATTGCAACGTTTCACAATAAACGTTCTTGTAGTGTAAATATCATATAGAAATCAATATATTCGTAAATCCGTGTGTAACGTAAATATGCGAAAATGGATACACGATGAAATATGCCCTCCATTTGAAGCCCGTTTGACACGCTCATTAGGAAATAGCCACCGTTTTTAACCACGGCCATGACGATTTTCGTGCATGCTCCATCAGTCTCACTGCTCTCCTGTCCTCACCCAAAAACCCTACACCCGACAATAAGACGTATACCATAAAGTTCCTTGGGCCGGGAGAGTGTACGCTAACTCGACCGGCACAGACGTATAATCGTTGACCCCGAAACTGTGACATGAGAAAGCAAAGAAGCCGACGACCATTGGTTAAAGCGTGAAGATT
>OY744528.1:86055909-86058409 GCA_963556195.1 Sepiola atlantica
TGCCATACCTATGTAGTATTTTTTTATATCTGGAGTTTCTTTAGTTGAGATTGTTGCTTGGTAAATTGTTTTTGTTATTAAGCAATTTTGTTGCAAGGGGCATTCATTTTTATTTATGCAGTTACAGGACTTTACTTTAGTTGTTTTATTGTTATCTGATTCAGGGTTTAGGTTGCTGTTTAGGATTTTGTTATTGTGTTTTTTAATTATCATTTCTAAATTTTCGCTGCAACTGTAACTTAGTTTAAGTGTATTTTTGTTGAATATTTTATGTAAGATATTGTTTGGGGGGAAATATGTGTTTATGAGGTTTAGAAATTTTTTACCAAGTTTGGTTTTAACTGCTTGATTGAAGGGAGGTGTAAACCATATTATCTTCCTGTTTCTTGCTTTATTGTTTTTATTATTAGTCGTTGCAGGTTTATTAAACTTAATTTGTGTATTCCTGTATCCGCTGTTTTTTAGTGCTTTATTATAGAATTCTTTATGTTTGTTAAAGATTGTTTCATTTGATGAGTTATTGCTTATCCTATGTTGGATAGATTTAGGGATGTGTTTAATGATAGTTTTGGGGTGGTTGGAGAGGGGGTGTACATAGATTGGGTTAAAGTTTTCTTTATTATATGGTTCGTATGTTTCTTTGGTTAAGTTGAGAGTTACATCTAGGAAATTTACTATTTTAATGTTGGAAGTTATTTCAACTTTAAGGCATATCCTCCTCATCTCCCTAATAATAATCTTTTTAATATTTTCACACCTTTGCCCACTAGAGTTTCTGACTACTAAGAGTCCATCATCCCTATATAGGCCAATGTCTTCAATATCTATATCATTAGTTAGGTTGTAGAGGATGTATAAACCAACTAAGTCGGTGATTTCTGCAGAGTCGAAAGAGCCCATCGAAACATCAAAAGAGCCAGATTGGTTGCTCTTTGTCCATTGATCTTTTTTACTAATTAGCACTGTTTTCCTACATTTTCTTACAATGTTAATCTCTTCTTCAGAAATATCCGAGAGAAGAGTAGCTCTATATTTTTATTGAGCACTCTTTTATAAACCCGGTTTGATTCCCTTTGGATTTCTACCCTATGGATTTTTACCCTACCTGGATTACTATATATATATATATATATTTGTGTAGGATGGATAAAATGAATTCACAGAGAAGAACAGTCTTGCACCACCTTTATATCCCTTTACTAAGTCTTAAATCAAGAAAATTAATCCAAATGTTTTTCTTTATTGGTGTCTAATGGAAACGGATCACACTTAATGCAAATATGAGATATATGAATTTTTAAATTGGGGTTATGCTTATTTTCTTTTCTTTTTAAACACTGTAGAATACAGCAAATAAACTGCAATTTGGGGAATACTTATTTATTCATGTCTTCTACCTATTGTTGAAATTGCACAAAAATCAGATGTATTTGAATTCTTTCGAAAGGCTATGACCCCTCTTCTACACCTTTTGCATAACACTTAATTACACTTTATATAGACCATATTTGGCCAACTTACGTTTAGCAACTTTATCAAAATGATGGGTTAATTAATCTATAAAAGTACATTCTGATGCTGGCATTTTTGCAAGAGGGGCCACATAAAGGTGGTGAAAGCGATTCTATGGAACTGACTGGATTCGAACTTGGCACACCCAGGTCGTCAGTCCGCATCGTTATCTTAATTAATCTATGATTGCATCCTTTGCATACAACTATAGAAACATATACGCATACCTAACCTTATATCAATATAGATATTAGTTTGTTTCATCATGCATATATACATACATCGAATAATGTCGACTCTTCATTATATTCTAATATATACGCTACGATATTTTTTCCCATCTACCAAATCTATCTTATCAACTAATTACTGTTTTTTTATGCAATGCATCATCTCATTAAGCGCAGTTAAATTGACTCCCGTCCCATTATCCAAAGTTTAAGTAGATCTAATGGCTTCGGTTTGAAAAGAAAGCAAGTCAACCGTCTCCTCCTACGAAGCACTTCCGACACATTTGTAAGGAACAGTTACTCTGTTTCTGTGCTAGAATGACCCACAATTCCCGATGGGACAATTAAAATTGAGAATCTATTCATAAATGAATATCAATCTTTTTTATTAAATTTCAATACTAGAAGACATGGGGAACGACATAGAAAATATGATGCTGCACACAAACCTCTTGAAAATAATGAGAACTTTTAGATGGAATACAAACTTTTTCGCAATTTATTTAAAAAAAAGATGAATTATTGATAAATTCATATATAACAATCTATTACCATAACTATCTATCTATCTCTCTATCTCTCTCACTCTCTCTCTCTCTCTCTCTCTCTCTCTATATATATATATATATATATATATATATATATATATATATATATGGTAGGTTATGAAAACATATTTCTGGAAATTAAGCTACATAGAGGCTCCCGCGTTTCATTCCTGGGGGGAATATTCAGGCTAAAATGCATTTTAGCCTGAG
>OY744528.1:86063409-86100909 GCA_963556195.1 Sepiola atlantica
GTGAATGCACAGCGCACCCGACGCTGATGTATTCATAGAGTCAACTCTGGAGTTTCATTAATAACTATTGAGCAGCCTCGACTAATGGCGACTGGTCTAAGAGAAGAATTCAGTTTAAACGCACAGCACGGTGAGGAATAAACGAACATGACCGTCTTTTAGAACGAAATAATTAGTGCGGTCACGGACTAAGGTCACGCGAGAACAGGCCAAAACATTCACTTTGGTTAGAAGTAAAGAATGAAACAACAATGTGTGTTCAAGTAATCGTTTATGAGATCCGTTTTGGGGCATTAACTAATAAAACAAGAACGAACCACCGATAGACATTGGTCTCTATCGGATTACACACATTAAGCAACGTTCAGTCTGGTTCATATATAGATGGGTAACTGTTCGGAAATACTAATTATCATAGCAAACGCTCACACCGATACCAGCATTTTCTGTGTTACTTCGTGCCAGAAAAAAATTAAGTGATTAGTTTTGCGTGCCAGATTTACGTAATATCAGCTATTTTGTATTATGTAATCCTAAAACAAAATATTTATTATAAATGCTTAATTAATAGATTAGTCTGTTTTAGAGAATATCAATTTTTTTCTGCCCCTTCCAACTATTAATAATATAAAATGCTCAAATAATCGTATATCATCAATCGTTTACCATAGTAATATTGTGTATCGGTATTACATATTGGAAAATTCCGGATTTGTCCTAAAATAGATAGGTGAAACCTGTGTTATTTAAGGCACAATGTTTATAGCACACCAGTCATGTATTAGTTCTGTTTGGTTGCCGTACGCCATATCAACCTGCTTTCGCTTGTTTAATGCTGTAACAGAATATAATTAGTAAACGATTCCTGTGTTTATTGGCTTTTCATGCTTTTAATATACCGTCTATTTTTGTCATAGTTCATACTAACAACGATACCTATCGTAAACGAGTAATTGTATACAATTAGTTTGAGACATATTGCGATTTTACTAATGGTTGTGAGAAAGTAGTGGCTGTTTTTACTTTTTGTCAACGGTATTACTGGTGCTACCAGATCAGGCTGTCGTAAGATACTGGCGCCCTCACCCAGAATAGACCAAACATTGATGTTATTGTTTTTTTTTGTTTTCCCTTTACAAAACTCAATCATGTTCTGCAAAGCTAAAAACAAAAATAACAATTTTTTTCTGCAAAACAACCAAATTAAACAGCGTGAACAAATATTTTAACTATAGCAATTGAAGAATAAAAACATTTACCAAAATGACCGTATTCGCATTAAATAGCCCGAAATAGGTTGATATGCCGTAAAACAGAACAACAACACAACCATATAAACGGTATTAATAGATAAATGTGTGCAATAAACTTGAAACCATCCCAGCCCCAATAGTATAACTAAAAACTGAATTAAGTGGCGAAGCTCAAGTTTGGCGATTGTTTTCGAATGTGAAGTCACCATTTACTTACCGCTACTCCGAGGTCCACTCTGACCCAAAGTGGTAGTACCCGTCAAATTGGTTAAATAGAAACTATAGTTTATTAACTATTCTTTTGAAAATATAAGCTCACAAACAAATTAATCTAGAAGCCAATGTACAATTTAAGTATAAAATCAACCAAAGACGGTTGATATGCCATTAAACCCAACAACACTAGCAAGCTATCTAAAATAAACTGGATATGATTTGAAAGCCTTATTAACGTTTCGGACATTTTTAGATGAGAACTGATAATTTTTATCATTTTGATTATCCGGACTACTGTTCTCATCTTGGGTGTTGTCTTCAGAACGTTTCGGCCCGTTGTGCCCTCTAACCTTCTTCAAGTGTATCTTGTTGAACTCAGGAATGTTTATGTCGAACTCGGGAATCTGTACACAATTTTGAACAGAACCCTTTATTTAATCCATGAGGGTAGCTTGTTCTCGTTCTGCCAGCCATGACCGGGTAGAAGTCTTAAGTAATGCGTAATTGTATTCTTAGTATCGCTCGTATTGGGGATTCAACCTTCAACCATCAGAAGACTGTCACATATAACTGATTATTAGTTAGCCCTTATATCGGGTACGACGGTTACATCGGTCGAAACGGTGTAAGAATAACGCCTAAAATTAGAACAGTAGTCCTAATAATCCAAATAATCTAAACCATTATAAACGGTTCAATAATGCGTGACAGTATACCACTCATAAACCACGTACAGCTTCTGAAATCATATATAAAAGTTTGACATTTTGAAACCTCGTTAGTAAGAACATTTCCTCTCTATATATTAAAGGCGTGCACATATTATCGAAATATCATAGATTATAAAAATAACATTCTACACAAAAACATTCGCAGTACTTATGAATGCAACACACACGCAAAAACAGACACACACATCGGATAATAAATTATATACCACACTGCTTTTTGGTTGGCAGTTGTTTATACGTTGGTAATCGGTTTATTAAATCAACAGAACAGGCACGCACATAAAAATAACAAATGAAAAAAAAGGAAATTCCGACAAGGTTTGAAAATGTGCAACAGAAAGGGGATGTCGTTTTAACAACTCGGCTAACAAGTTTTATGGTTTACCTAAAGATGATTCTATGGTTTACCTAAAGATGATTCTTTACGGAATAACTCATTTCTATTGATGTTTATTATTGGTTTTATCCATATACATCCTCTTTTTGTGCAAGACAGCGAACACGGTGAACTTATGATAATGGGAACAAATCAATTGTTTCAGCAATAAAGCAGTGTGGTACATAATGTATTGTCGGAAATAAATTATTATGTTTACTTTAGTATAAGTTCACCGTTATTTTCTACTTGATGCAACGTTGAGGGGAGACATGATTATCAATACTAATAAAACTCTCAAAGCGGAATGAGGTCTTCTGTATGAATTCAGACTGTTAGCTGAGTTGGTAAAGCAGTTGGTAAAGCAACGTCCGCATAAGACGTTCTCTATTTCTGAGACACAGCTTTGAAGCTGTGTCTAAGAAATATTGTACACATCCCATTTTTCTCATTCGAACTGTTAGATATTTCCTATCTCGTGCAATGAATTAATAGTCCATTTGAAGTGTATTACACAGGCAGACACAAGTTATAACAAAAAAAATAGCGTGATGCATAATACATATTCCATTATATATATATATATATATATATATATATATATATATATATAAAGGAGGCCGATAGAAATGCAGTAGAACGTGGAATGGTAAAATACACTATAACCGATAATAAACGATCGAAGACAGTGTCTGCTTTATTAATCTTAAGAAAATCTGTTTATTTTTCAAAAGATATTTGACATATCAAATCAGTAAATACGAGACTTACTGTAAAATTATAATAAAAATATCCGGATGGTGTAATATATTTTAACATCTTAATCATTCCGGGAAAGATCCACCTCCTTCTCAAAAAAGACTACAAAAGTGGGACCATCAGGCCGTTAAAGAATTCAAGATTTTCATATTATATATATATATATATATATATATATATATATATATATATATATATATATTCGTCCTGTCATACAAAAGTAAGCGAGTAAATAAATTGCCGGAGAATAAATAGAAACTATTTATTGGAATTAAGAAAGCAAATAACAAGTTAGACAACCCCCCGCTTTCAATCTATTTCCTTAATAAAACGTCCTCTTTTTTATGTTTCTATATCAATTTTCTTTCCATTTTGAAACAAATTCTGTTTTTTCCATTCTTTTTTAATATTCCCCGATGTAAACGACATTACATATGCACATGAATATTATTTAAAACACTAGCGACGCATAATTTTTTCCGTAACTTCTGACAGAGAGTGTATATTCGTACATACACGCACACACACATACCCCCCCCCATATATATATATATATATATATATATATATATATATATATATATATATATATTCATTTTTTAATAATATTTTAATCTTTTTGTTTTTGCTGGGATAGGGGTTCCTACCGGATGCCAGACATTCATCCGCTATTTCAGACACTTCAACTAAGATATCATTTATAGAATCTAACCGTCCCTTTAAGTGCATTTTTGTATTTCTCTTGCACTTGATTCATATATTAACCATGTAGTTTTTGTAATTCTTTTTAATAAGTCCAGTCGCTCCTATTAACATGTATACATGAGATAAGTTCCGGCTAAATATTTATCACTACTTTTTATATATATGCATATATATATATATGTGTATGTGTATGCATATATGTATGTATATATGTGTAAATATGTATATGTATATATGTACACATTTAAAGTTAACAAGTGTTTTCTTTGTGAAATGAGGCAACTTACTCTCATGTAGATGGGGCGAAACAATCTAAATATTGCAGACATTGCAATAGTTTAATAATTCGTTTAAGCACTAACGACCTCATATCATCTAAACTTACGATTATGTCGGATAATCGCCAAGACTGGCGAATGTATTTTTTCGAGGCGACTTTCCGCCGTTTATTTCAATCATCAACAATTTAATAAATAAACGAGTTAAACTCTCCTTTCCCAAACGATTCAATTCAAACTAACGCAGAAAGTTTGGGGATGGTTGTGAAGAAAATTACGGAATAATTACATTATTTTGTTTCAGTGTCGACTCCCTTTACAGCTCGCAGTCATGACTCAACACCTTCTTATTATTTCCGTGAACAAACGAAAAGAATTCAAATAAAACAAATATAGAAAAAAAAATTATTTGCTTGTACAAGATCTATAATTAAGAAACACATGCGTCATGTTTAGCTTGCAAAATATCATATTTGTATTCGTTAGTTTAAGCAGCCTTTAGCAACTTTTGTCTTCCGATATATTTTATTTATTTAAAAGAAAAAAGTAGGACGGAGGATAGTGTCTATTTAAAAAAAAATCATATCCCTCTTCATAGATGCTATCGCACTTCAATAAAGTATTTGTATATGTTACAGTGTATTTAGATTTCTTTTTAAAGGAAGCTTATGTTATACATTTTTATTACAAAAATTGTTAAGGAGGCGTAGAATTAAGATATTAGGTCACAGATAACCATACTTTATCCACCTCTTTCACTCCTATATATATATATATATATATATATATATATATATATATATATATATATATATATATATATATATATATATATATATATATATATAGCTTATTTGTAAGAATATCGCCAACTGACATTGGCTTTAAGGCATAGCTCATTGGGTAAAAGTAATTCGGAACTTGACAATGTTTACATTGAGTTATCACTTTCATTTAGTCAGTGTCGTATGATAGCGCAGACTTAAAGGCGCCGACTGTCAGCTCGACGGTTCAGTTTCAATCCCGGCTTGTGGTACTAACTGGTCTAGCCGCACTACAGAGTTGTGATACAGCGAAACAGTCTGTATGTGGATGACTATATATATATATATATATATATATATATATATATATATATATATATATAGGAAATAAAAAAGGAAAACTAAAAGATAGTAGTTTATGTATTCATCAACGTTTCGTCTTTATTGTAAGATTTCCTCAGGATGATACTTTGAAGAAAAATGTCATGCAAGTACATAGAAGTTTAGGGTTTCCCCTTCCTCTCCCATTTTCCCTAACCTCTAAAAATCCATGCCACACTTCACCAAAAAAAATCTCAGCCCCCCTTTCATCTCTCTCAGAATACGGCTATTTCAATTGTATTCTCACCATTTCATAGCTGTCTCAATCATGTCCGCTTAAAGTTTTTCATATTCATTTGAATCTTTCTCAGCCATTGACTCTCACATCCTGGACTCTCCGGATTTCATAGTAGTTCCGGCTGCTGCATCCCTTCATCTTACCACCATGCCAACCGCAAACTTCTATGTAATTGCACTACATTTTTATTCAAACTATCATCTTCAGGAAGTCTTAAAATAAAGACGAAACGTTGATGAATACATAAACAACTATCTTTTGGTTTTTCCTTTTTAATTTCCCATTAAGTCGAGTTACTTTTATCTTTCTTTTCTGATATATATATATATATATATATATATATATATATATATATATATATATATACACACAATTCTGACATCTACAGACAGCTCACTAGTTGTCCAAGACCAATTAGTGTGGCCAGACGCAGGCACATGAAAATCAAGAAAAAGCAGTAAATAAAAAAGTAAAAAGAACTAACACATGATTTTTAAAAATCTCGATAAAACGGGAGATAACTCACATGAAGTTACTGATTGTAAGTGAATAATCTCCCTTTTGTTCAAGGAATAAACTACTCGAGGGTGACGTCATACTTGTTTTCCAATTTGTTTTATTTTTCACCACCATCTTAGCAATGTACGGATTATTGATTCGTTCTCCGTAATGCTGAACTTTCCATGTGATAATTACTGTTATGTTTCTCTGCCTGGATATATGCTCGCATAAGCACGGTTTGTGTTCGTTATTTTTAATATCTGCTGATGTTAATTTTCGTTTGCTCGGAATAGGCTGAGAGATAAAATAAACTGATAAGTTTTGCTCCGTTCTAGCATTGTTTTACAGCATTCGTAAAAAAATTCTTAAATGACCATGTGTTTCTGAAATCTTATTTGAATGTATTTTTAAATGTATACACACTATTATATAAGCTCAAATATATAAAATAATTAGATATTGAGCTTTCTTTATCTACATGTTGAAATTAAATATCATATACACAGATCGAAATGAGCCTTATTTTATAAAACCTAGATTTAGTTATTTAATGTCATTTAATATATATATATATATATATATATATACATATATTTTATTAGGTATATGCTAATATATATATATATATATATATATACATATATACATATATATATATATATATATATATATATATATATATATATATATAATTTTTATTGAAGTTTAAACCCATGACCTTGTGTGAATCTTTTATTATAGCCAATCCATTATCTCTATATTGATCGACATATTAAGTTTCAAATATTTTTGTGAGGGTATATAAAACATATAATAACATAACAACTAATCCTTCTGCAGAGTCCAATACACATGTGGGTAAATAAAACGAGTTTATGAGTTAAATTTATTCGATTGGTCATCGTTATTGATTAAAACCGACTTTCTTCATTTTTAATAATGTAGACTTCATTTTTTAATATGTTCTTATATATCTCAACGAACTCTGAAGCGATGCTGAATGGTTCTTCAGATATGGATAAATAGCCATTTACAACGTGTATATATATATATATATATATATATATATATATATATATATATATATCGAGAACTTCTACTGATATCCATATATGTCATAGATTTCTCTCTCTTTCCCTCTTTTCAAATGTCTCTCTCTCTCTTTCTCTCTCTCTCTCTCTCTCTCTCTCTATATATATATATATATATATATATAGGGTCAAGTGCACTATATAATCATAAAAATGAAATGCTGTGAAACACAAGATGTGGGAAAATAGAGACAAACGGAAAAAAACAATTTAAAATACTTTTTCACTTTTTCTGAAAATGTTCGTTGACCCGAACGAAACCGGTAAACTCGCTCGTTTTCTTTGATTATTTTTTCTTGTATTTATAATTTGATTTTTCTGTTTGCCTCTTTTCTTCACACACACACACACTGTCAGCATAATAATTTATTTCGACCTCCTGTCCTCTTCAGAATGCTAATGCGATAGCTACATGTGTATGTAGATTTTTATCTTTCTATATTCTATGCTGGATCTGTTTTAAACATTGAGATCTCTTACTCGGATTTCTTACCAAAATCATACACTTCAACACACACCCACTATATATATATATATATATATATATATACCCGATATTCCGCGATTTTTAATATATTTTTCAATTAAGATGTTAGTTTCTACCCTTGATGATTTCAGTTTTTCGGTCATATATTCCTTGAACCAACTGGAACGAAGTAATTATTATAGTTCAAATAACATTAGTACAATTATAACAAATAAAAATTGGCAAGTAAGGATTAACTAAACTATCATGCAGACGTAATTTAAAAAAAATGCTTCATATATATATATATATATATATATGAATATATGTATATATATACCTGTATATATATATAATATATATATATATGAATATATGTATATATATACCTGTACATATATATATATATATATATATATATAATATATATACATGTATATATATACATGTATATATATATATATATATATATATATATATATATATATATATATATATATATATACATATATATGATATAAAACTGAAGGTCAATATACTGTATAGAGCATTAATAGCATTATATAAAGTGAAACAATAAAATAAGGTGTGAATCAAATTTCATTAAAATTCAATGTTCAGGCAAAGTACCTTTAAGTCCTTAACTCATGAGTTTTCAAAGAAAATGATTCTCCTCAGAGGACCATTACCGCAATGCCATTACTGCAGGTAATAAAATTAAACTTTGAAAATATATAAAACTATATATAAAAATACATGAAAGTATTTAAAACATACTTTTTTGTTAAAGCTATACAGTTCATCCAAGTCATAAAATTTAAAACATATTCAGGACAGATATCAAGGAGGTAGACTGAAAAGTTTGTCAGGTGGTGAGAGGTAGTCCGAAAACGAAAAAGTTATCCAGGCGGAAAATCTGTTTGCAATCGATGCAGTAAATGGCATTGAAAAATGCATCCAAGGTGTATGCAAATTAATAAAACGATAGAAAAAAAAATCATATGAAAAGTTCAGAAATTCAGGGTTCTTATGAGCTAATCGGAGTAGGTACTTTGCCTGAACATTGAATTCTAATAAAATTTGATTCGCACCTTATTTTATTGTTTCACTCTATATAATGCTATATATATATATATATATATATATATATATATATATATATATATATATATATATATACAGGGTGGGCCAAAGTAAGGGTCCTATCTTTAAATTTGAATAACTTGAATTTGAATAACTTCCACAAAATAAAAGTTAAACTCACCAAACTGTATGTGTGTGTAGACTGACCCTTCCGAGATGTTTTGAAATAAACAAAACAAATTTTAGCCGAAAAACACTTCTTAAAACTTACAAAAACTAAAGTATTGTTTTTTACACTGTTTTGAGTTTTTTAAGCAAAAATAATGTTTTCTAAATGAGAGTACGTTTCTTAGGGCTAATACGGCTCATGCTTGCTTCGGAAGGGGTCCTTTACTTATTCTAAAAAAAAAATTTAAAAAAATCAATAAATAAAAAAGTTATGAATTTTTAAAAATAGGACCCTTATTTTTGCCCACCCTGTATATATATATAAATATATATATATATAATAAATATTCAACATTAGGACAGAAAATAACTTAATATAAATAAATACAAAAACGTAAGTATATACTATAAGCAATACAGTATCATCTTCTACGTATTTTATTGTTGTTTTCTATTTTGAATTTACCGTCTGACACAATAAACTTCAATACTTGTTTTATATTCTAAATATCAGATAAAGTGTAAAATGAAAGAAACTTATTTTTGACAGTAAGATTTGACAAGTAAACAAATGAATTATCATAAGAAATAAATGTTATATTCGCTAATGTTTTAGTAACGCTGTCGTCTATTCTTTTGTCATTTTAACGTGTTTTTATGTGAGGTCTCTCCTGATTCAAACTGTGTACATCTTATGAACGTCAGATGCGACAATTATGCCTTTGTTTTGTGAAGACTTGAGCAGTGTGAATGCTTATGTCATTATAGTAATCGCAGCCATTCCGGTTCCTTTAAGCTCAGTTGGAGTCGAGTCTCGGTGTTCTGAAAATAGTTACAATCTAAAGAAATTTCAGTCTCATAAGTAGTGATTATTCTCGTGGCGTTGTTGTTATTTTTAACGCGGGAACTGTTATTTGACTGCCGTTTCGTTGGTAATAATAGGCGCCAGCAGAAATAAAAGTAGCAAAAGCCAAGTAGAGGAAGAAGGAAATACTTAGCTTATTCAAAAAGAGAACACAATATAGTAAGAGAATCGCCGGCTACTTTAAGGATACTACATAGCTAAAAAGATCCTAAAATAATAGAGCACTCTGGACAACTGATAATGCGTATATATGCACTAAGGCTTATTTTACTTCGCAACTTGTGCGGATGGCGAAGTGTGTAATAGTTCGCCTGTTGAAAAAACATCAAGTTTCAACATCAGCTTAAGGTCTATGCTTTTCTAAACATGTCTACCCACACTGAAGATGTGATACAGGAAATCAGTTTGTCTGTGGACAACTAGATATTATATATATATATATATATATATATATATATATATATATATATATAAAGATAGATGAAAGAAGAGTGATAAACATGTACGAATGTCAAGATTTATTTAGACTTCGATTGTTAAATGCAAGGTATATTCGGTAATAAAATTATGTTTATTATTATTTCCTTAAGCCAAGGCTTTTCAAAGATCAAAATCTTATCATCAGAGGAATTACATAGATAGATAAGTTGGCAGTGGAAAAGCCAACATTCAACATTTGAAAAAATATAAAGAAATGGAGAGTGAAATATATATATATATATATATATATATATATATATATATATAATGAATCATAGTAGATTGTACTTTGCTTAACGCTTTACTTCGGTGTCGATGCATTACTGACCATCAGACATCTCATGCACTTTAATACATACACATATATATATATATATATATATCCATATATCTATCTTTATCTCTTTCTCTCTCTCTCTCTTTATATATATACATATATATATATATATGTATATATAAATATATATATATATATATATATATATATATATATATATATATATATTAGTGCGTCAGGTGTAAATTAAAAAGAAATCTATAAAGTGCTCGATCTGAAAAATGTGAGAACTACACTACTAATTATCTATTTAAAACGTATACGCTACAGATTTGAGAGACGTACCATGGTTTTTCTGACATGGATTGGCAATTTTGCTGTTTAGAAAAGGCCGTTACTACCCGTTCTAAATGCTCAGCGACTCACGAAGTGAATACAAATCGAAGAATGGAGTTTAACGATCACTGTGATCGTCATCCGGTGAATACGCTCAAGTGTCAATTTTAGCGAAAGTACCGAGTTAATAGCGACGGACTGTATTACCTTATTTGCCTTAATTATAACTAATTATTATTTTTAAATAGTTTAATTGTTGATAACGGAGTCTGTATGTTTTCTTGTGTCAATGACGTATTTACATTTTAGGATTTATTGTGTGTGGTATTATTTATTGATATACTAGTCGATTAGATTCTGGAGTAATCGATTATTATTAATTAACCGGATGGGGGTATATCACTGTTATTAAAGGATTTTAGTGTTTTATTCATATTTATTTGTGTGTGTGCTTGTATTTGACTGTGAAGCTGTTGTTATAATTTTAGTTTATTCGCCGAGTGGGGGCTGTTTAATAGATAGGGGTCATCCTTATCAGTGAAAATGTTGTCATAAGGGGTTTCGAATCAAGTAGATGGGCGAATATAGACTTGCTATGATCGTAATATATGAAGTGATGCTTGTATGGGGCCATGGTTGTACCTTGTAATTAATAAATTATCTTTACGTTTACCTAATTACGTCGATGAGTCTATCAGGGGGTTAGTGTATATCGGTAAGGTTTTAATCTTGGAATTATATATATATATATATATATATATATATATATATATATATATATTGTTTTTGTTTAAGCGTATTAGATAATATGTTCTTAGTTATTAAACTAGTAAGATTTTTAAAATATATTTAACATGTAACAAAATTGAATACGATGAGTTACTTATTTATTTATGTAATTTATGATAAGTAGGAATTATAGGGATGCAAGTGTAGGTTATATTTGGGTTGGGTTAGGGTATGTTGAGGTCATATGTATGAGATATCTAAGTGGCAGTTTATACACAATATGTGTATAACAAATACATTTGATAATAATTGGAAGGGTCTTGGGCGGGTTGATATGTTTTGTATTTTTCATTTGCTTTTGAGACTTATGTACAGATAGGGTATTTACTGAGTTATGTGTTTTCCTTATTAGTCTATTTGGCTTGTAGAAATTTATTCTGTGGGGGCATAGTTCGAAGACCTCAGTTTTGATGTTCATACCGTTTATGTAAGGCTTATTAATTGCCTGTATGATTCTGAATTTTTAGTGGTGCATAGTAGACAATTCCTGGAGGTCGGCCTATAATGTTTTTGTTATCGATGATCCACTATCTAATTTCATATGGGTTACTGGACTGCTTGAGCGCTCATATCGTGGTTGCAAGGAACGTGTTGCTTCTTTTTTTCCAGATATTTCAAGTTGTTATTGTGGGCGAAAAACCTCTGTCAAAAAGTTCTTTGAGTCATTAAGATGTAAATATATCCTTTTTGCTGTTCACACCAAATATGAATTTGGCTGCGTACACTATAGATTCAATTGTGCAACCCATTTTCTAGAGGCCAACATTCACTTTTCTACATAGGCAGCGGCGATTGCGGGATTTATTGGAGTTTTAGGTTTTAAGGCTAGTAGGGATCCTACGGAGGGACAGTAAAAATAATTTGTTTTGACCGTATTTTTATTGAAGAGTTTATGAAGCTTACTAAATGATAGGAAGTGTTTATCTATTAATTGGATGAATTGTTTACCTATGTTATATTTTACACTTAGGGTATAGGGTGGTGCAACAGATTATGTTTTGCTAATTGTGTCTGTGTTGTCTGGTAGATTGGATGGGTATGTAAAACATTGCTTCTCTATAGCCGCTTTCACAGAGGGCTTTGTTGTAATATGGAGCGGCTTGTTTAAAAAAAATATGGGCTGAATAAAAGGTCGTAGATTCTCTTACTTATGTTGTGTATAAGATTGATAAAGACTAGGGGTGGAAACATTGGGTATTAACTTACCTGCGTTGTTCGGTGGGTTTATGGTATGATCGAGTGAAGTTGTTAGTTAGGCCCAATATTGCGTCTAAAAGGTCCACGCTAGTGAGATTGGTATAAATAGTTATCTTGAATCCTTGCTCTTTGCGGAATGCTGTTAATTGCTTTCTTAATCTATCAAGTTCTTGACCATTGTTTTTGCTGGAAAGGCATAATAAGTCCTATTTGTAAAGGTCGAAGTCTTTGTTAAAGATTTTGTTTTTTGGGAGTATAAGATTGAAAGCCCGATCAGATCGCATACATCCACAGTATCGAAAGCTTCCATCGGCATATACAAGGGGTGTCTAGGGTTTAAATGTTTAACACTTGCTATATTGTTACAGAAAAGAGAATTTCCGGAGAATGGTTTCTATTTGAAGATTGCTGATTTTCATAATGGTTTTGGCAAAATTAAAAAAACTTTGTCAAAAGTCTCACTGTTAATAGATGGATAAAAGTTTGTGATGTCGGAATTCTTCTTTGATAGAAAGAGTTTTAAACCAGCCCATAGACGCTTGGGAATTGATCGAAAGTCGTAGAACTGTGTGTTTTTGAATGTTTATTTTTCTAATTATATGGTAACTAACTAAACCCACTTCTCTTTTGGCTGGATTTCTTTATTGACAAGCGGGTTTTAATTTAAAATAAAGTGTGGGGGTCAATCGGTTGGCTCTGTAGTCAATTTTAAGTCAGGGTTCTAAGTCCATTACTTATACATTGATAGCGTTATACGTATGCTCTGATGCTAATTGATATTTGTTAGTGATGTTGTTTATTGCTAGTTGTGTATATCTGTTTTTTCCAACTGTTTACTCGTTTATGGTCTTATCTGCAAATATAAATGTCTGATTATTAGATTTAATGTTTTTTTTAAGTCAGAGGATAGGTTTCTTTAGAAGGTTTTATTTTGTCGTGTGAAACGCATCTTGGGAATTATATCCACCGAGTCTATTTCAAAGTCCCCTATTTCGTTGACTTTATCGGGGTGATGGATAATAACGGCTTTTTCTAAACAAGAAAAAGTAAACTCATGTCAATGAAACTATCGTACGTATCTGAAATATGAAAAGTATAGTTTTCCTTTATAAATAATATGTAAATATATGTACATATATATGAGCTAAAATGATAAAAGGAAGACTGAAACCCAACGGTTCACCAAACTGTTCAAGACGATGCTTAAAAGTGGAAGAAACCATGAAGATATGTAATATAGGGTAATATATACAATCTATTTAAATATGTCGAGAATAAGCAAATATACAAATGCATATATATGCATATATGTATATATATATATATATATTAATATTTATAAATAAATGTTAATTATCTTAATACCTACAAGCATCGATGTTTCATGCTAACGCAATCTTCAGTGTAGGGAACTAATTCTCACGGTCGGCGGGCGCGAACCCTGATCACAAATCGCCACTGATCTGCAGTCAACGGTCTTAACCCCTCGGCCATAGACAATTAGTTAATAATTATGCAGGAATTTAACTTTTTAAATAGCGAATCGGCGGCTAGATTTACCCAAGCAGTTTAAAGTGATCGACGAAAGAATTCGGATCGTGCATGCAGCTATGAGTACTGCTTGTTATTAAAGTCACTCACACACACACACATATATATATATATATATATATATATATATATATATATATATATATATATATATATATATATATATATATATATATGAATTTTATATCATGTGAATTTGTCACACATATGTATAAAATGTGTGGTGAGTCTCCTAAAACGCTTCTTGCTGATAGATACGTCAATAAACTATCCTACACTATTATGAGAAATCAAATAGATTATTTATTATTGTTATAAAACTTTATTAGAAAATATATTGAATAAAGGACGAATTCTAAAATCAATTTTATTTGACAGTCGGAATAAACGAGTAATTGTAAGATTTATATTTTATAGTCAATATTTGAATAAAGATAATTTTATTAAAAAAATTAAAAATTGTTATGTTTTTATGTAATGCCCTGGTTTCCCCAGACGATGCATATTTTGCATAATGAGATACGCCATTTTCGCCAACCGTTCATTCTCGTGGATGTGGGTCGTAAAATGTTTCAACAACTCTTCATGGGTATCCATTTAAGTGTAGTTATCCAATAAAATTCTGAGACGAACAGCTGCAGAAATATCCACCATTCATTTCTATAAGATCTTGACGTGTTGGTTAGCTGTCACGTATGTAATGATATATCACCCCAAGATGTCTACCCCGCTAAATAATAAAGAAGAGTCACTCACGCCAAGTATTACATGACCATTAATGCAACGGGAAAGGAACTTCGCGTTTTTTATAGGTTTTCCTTGTTATCCTGCTCAGCTGTCTAGCCACCGTCATCACGGGGAACCGATAACCTGATTGTGATATTATACATATAAAACATAACATATTTTTTACCAAATGATAAAGACATATTTATTTAGTTTAAGCTTTCGTTAACTCTTCAGTATACTTATTTTTTCTTATGTTTCTTGCCTGTCGAATCTTTCAAAAGATTAGTTCGTAAAGTAATTAAATATATCTATTGGTTACAGCCTTTCAATTGTATTACTTCTAGATATATTTTTGTTGCTTCTATCTCTTCGTTTCTGAAGCGTCCATTCCCAGGAGAATCCTCGAGCATGGGCCAGTAAGAACACATTAATTTACAAAAATGGCATTTCTCCAGGTCATCAAATTCTTGGACTGGCAGTGAGCATTCCAAGAAAAAGCCTGTTGAATCATAGCTCTCAACAAGAGTGAAAAAGATAAGGCGTATCAACGTATAATGTTCATCTTCGTTCTCTCTTTCTCTCTCTTTCCTTCTCTTTCTCTTTCATACATACACATACACACCCACCCACACACACACACACACACACACACACATATATATATATATATTCAATGTATGTGTGTGTGTTCGTTATAGAAAGAAAGGTTAGGTAATCGACATAAAATCAAAAGTGTATTCTAATGAAAAATGAAGCGAGGAAGATAATGGAAGACTTTCCGAATCTCTAAGCGAATACCTAAGGGACTATGAGTATATGACCCCTTTAAAACTTCAGATATACTCTTTTTTATTAAATGAAAATCCTGTGTAAAATCTTTTCTGGGAAAGACAATTGACGTAATCCTGAATCTCTAAGTACATTGAAAACGCAAGAGAGCTATGGATGGCCGACCCTCCTTTAAAACTTCAAATATATTCTATTTTCATGGCATTTAGATAATATGTATTACATTCTCCGGGTAAGATAATAGACGTGGTTTCGAATCACTACGTTACCTTCTATGCACCGAATATATACGTGCCCCACCTCCAAGTGACTCATGAAAACAATACCCCTTACTACACCAAAGACGTATATCCTATTTTAAATGGAATTTAAATAATATATAAGTCACTAATTTAGAGAGTTTTCCTACATATCAACTTCTTCCGACTATCTTAGGGGGCTAAGCACGAGTTTGGGGAAAAGAAAGTAATATGGTATCATAAGAATAGTTAAGGAGTACATAGTAGTTATCCCCATTCAATCACGAGAAATATCGGGTCTTCCTGCTAATATATATATATATATATATATATATATATATATATATATATATATATATATATAAAGATTAAAAAGTGTGTCTCTGTCTGTCCGATTCTCAGCCATCTTATCGAATGTGGACTTGAGATAGTAGTAACATAAAAGAGTTTTTCTATATACAAAAACGAATTGGGATTTATTTGTTTCCCTCTGTGGATCCTGACTTTAGGCCTAATCACGATAGTTCCCTGTTTCAAACTGTACAAAAAAATGTATGGTCAGATTTATTATACAAAACCAATTTTTATTATATTAACATTTGCAAGTGTACTTTATAGTTTAATTTTATAATGAAAGACATTTATATAAAGAAATGAACCAAATAAAAACTAAGATCAACTCATGTGCTGATTTAAAAATATTATTTATTTTGAATATTTGCAAAACCTGCCATTAATAACTGGATAATATTTATAATTTGCCTTGAAAGTTTTGGAACGTCTGTTACATAATGAATGTATAAATGTGAACGATTACATCGGCTAGTATGAATTGGGTATCGAGGTGGACGAATGCAGAACTTGACACAAAAATCTGGAGAACAAGTTCGCTCTCGGATTAAAAATTTGAATATATTTGAACTTTAACTAAATCCCTGATCTCTGATCTAAGTTTTGTTTGTCAGTCTGTCTCTTGGAAGCACGATGAACAGACGCAAAATCAAGATGTAAATCAGAAAAATTAACATGGGAATTTAATTCCTAAAAGAGTGATAGCGACGGGTAATGGGTCCTTCTTACCTATCCTCGTAGCGAAGTAGATCTAAGTTAGGAATAACAGTTTAGGCCTCTATTTCTAAACGGTATGGACTTTTTTTTATAATTATGACGAGAAAATATCTCTCAAATAAAGAGAAGATAACTGTTATGCCGGATTAGCATTTTTCCTCTCCGCATGGAAGTTTTAATTGCAGACCTGGACGATCACGATTACTACGACGATGACGACGATGCTAAGGCAGTGCACTGGACGATGAGCATGATACGACGGCGCGTTCGGCGTCAGTATACAAAAGGAGAAATGTATACGAGAACATTTGAACTAAGGAACTTTGATATAAAGAACATGTGTTTTAGCAACAACAGTTTCACCCATTTAGAAAGCAAACGTAGATGATTTATTCAGTTAGTATTGAATATGAAAAAACGATAATCTTATTTGAAAGCAAGTATAGGAGGAGGCAAAAAGAGGTGAACGTTTTTGAACGGGCTATCAAGCAACCTGATGAGAGAGACATGTGTAACAGGTATTACTCGGTCGGTGGATTTTGGTTTCGTTTTACTTCAAGCAAATAGCATGCTGGGCTGTAGAGCACTACGTGTTCACCTACGACAGATCCTTTAGGAATAATTAGTCTATCATAGCAGTTGCTTAATACATTATTCACTGATTCAATATTCACCGAAACTACGCTGTTCTCACCTGTAATACAATATTGCGTCGGGTTCAAGCAATTCGTACGCGAGGTACACTAATATACAGGGTGATTCATAAGTCACTTAGCTATTCATTTTTGAAATTCTAAAGTTAAAAAATACGGTAATACCAAACAGAAAGTTTATTCAAAAAATTCATTTATGGGAGTTTTAAATTACAGTACATTTTCAAAATTTCCACCTTCGTTCTGCATGCATAGCTCCATTCGTTTTTGCAAGGAATTTATGACTCTTTGTAGCATATTTGATTGGTTTATTTTAACAAACTCGGCAGTGATTTTTGATTTGAGGTCGTCATTGCCTTTCAGCAAGTGTGGGAGATTCATCAAATTTGGCCATATAAATAACAATAAAAATTCGCTCTTCAATTGTAAATGACATACTACCTGAAAAAAAAGCACATATGATGATTTACCAAAATTTAAATAAATAAAAATAAATATATATAGAAACAGATATATAAACGAACAAATTTCAAATAAAAAATAGCAGTAATTAGAGAGTAAGATAACAATTATGAAAAGTTCATAGTATGTTTGTGCTTCATATGGTAATCATTTAAGATAGCTAAGTGACTTATGAATCAGCCTGTATAACACACTGGTCTGCGGAAACGATGCGTACACAGAAAATATGGAATGCGTTAGACAAGCTTTCCTGCGCAGTTGCGAATCACTCTTCTTGGATATATCTTACTGAATTTCGCATGGATAATATCTGGCTAACAAATGTCTATCGAATAGAGTCGGATTAAAGATTGGTGAAAGTGTAACTCTTGGGAGCCGAAGACTTGGCAGCGGTTTGTAACTTCGCACGTAAATTGCGGACATGTTTGAAGGCAGATGCCAACATCATTTTGTTAATGTGTGATGAAGCGCGGTTTTATCTCAATAGCATCTGAAAAGCCTGGATATGTGTGTATGAGAATGAGCCGCGTACATTAGGCGATTTGTAGGAATCCTTTCGTTATTAGTGTGGAATCTGCCTAAATGAACATAAAAATACCGGACGTGTTGAGGACAACTTCCCGGAGTTTACCTTCAGTAATGCATCAATGAAAACGGGCACAACATGAAGAGACGTGTTGTTTTCCATATTTGATTTTGTCAAATGCTATTCAATACAGAAAACATTAATGTAAATAAAAACATTTTTGAAACTAAAGTCAATGATTTTTCGGAAGACTACGGCGTTACTTAAAGTGTGCGAGTTATCCTGGTGTTCTGAGTTTAATCTTGAGCAAAGGTATCAGTGCGATTTAACAAATTACCTGACAAACTGAATCAATGCCTGATGATTTGAATATGATAAGTGTACTGTCAGTGCCCTCACGTAAGTTTCGGTTAATATTGATTGATTCTGTGATTATGGTGTAAAGAATAGTGTAAAGAATAGCATGTGTACAATTAAGAGATTTCAGATGAGATTTCTTAAATAATCTGAACTTACTCGAAAGTATGTTGACATATGAAAGCATGAAACAGTAGAGACAATAAACAAAAAATAAAGAAATCAATATTTTAAAAATAAATTATTGATGTACAAATGAGATTATGTATTTTTGTAGACTGTTTTAAACGAAATACCAGTGGACGCAAAAGTAAACCTATAAGTTTTACGTTTCTTTTGAAATGATTTCTTCGTTAATTTAAAATGACGCACATTTGTTTTTAAGTTTCTATATTTGTAATTGATTATCACAAACAGTACAATCTGATTTCCCATTATATACGAACCTGTTTTTACATGGTCCCAAAATAAACATGTCACATTTGTAGGAGTTTCAGTAGAGTACTGTTGAACCAATTTTAAGGGCTACATTTTGCCTTTCCTGAATAGTTTGCTCATCTCAATCAACCCCTGGTGCATCTAAATAAGGGTTTTCGAAGATACCGGTTTCCTGACTTAAAATTAACCTAACATTGTTGTTATTGTTGTTATTGTTTTTTCTTCTTTTCCATTTGCAAAACTCAATCATGGTCTTAAAAACCAAACACAAAAAACATGATTTCCCCCCACAAAACAACCAAAGCAAACACATGAATACATATTTGAAGATGAAAATAACTTGAATCATAAGAACTGTTATAAAAATTACCGGATTCAGCATTAAATAACCCGGGAAAAGGGTTCATATGCCGTAAAACAAAACGACCAAGCTAAACACCATGAATAAATATTTGAATATATAAAAAAACTTGAAGCATGAGACCTTCACCAAAATGACTGTATTCGGCAGTAAATAACCCGCAAAGTGTTGGTATGCCGTAAAACCAAACAACCACATAAAACACCATAAATGAATATTCGAAGATATAAAACATCTTGAATCATAAAACCTTTACCAAAATGACCGTATTCGGCAGTAAATAGCCCGAAAAGGATTAACATGCCGTAAAGCAATAAAACCAAACTAAACCAATCATTCGAACTATTTTCTGAATGATTTAAGTTTAATGACCTAATATTTTAAATACTAATACCGCTGTTTCTGTCACGTACACTATCAGATAGATTTAATTATTCTTTTTGTATCTTCGAAGCACATAGTTTTACGCAATTTGCTTAGTTCATTACTTGGTAGTTTACAGTATCATAGAAGTCGGCAAAAACCTTTAGGCGGCGTTGATTGAGTACTAGATAACAGACAATACGGTCCTTTTCACGACATTCGTCGATGTCTGGGTCGATTTTGTAACACTATCAAGCGATAGCAGTTATGAATCACCCCATGTTTAAGCCGAACCGAACGGAATCCGATAGATTTACTTATAAAACGACCAGCAATACTCGTTGACGAACTGTCGTAAACTTTACGTGGTAGAATACTGCAAAAAGTAAGGTGAGATGAAATGTTATTTTTCTGTAACTGTCTGTGTTCTAATTTCTGAGTATGGATCAATATGTTACTTCTGGATTATTTCTTGTATCTGTAGACGCGCCATATTTAAGTAAAAAAAAGAGATACTCCAGTCCCGTGCTCATTTACTCTTCTCTGGCTGAGAAAATATAAAGTATCCTTCAACTTTTAAGTGACGTCACGTCAAATCGTGTTTCTATTTCACTGTCAATGTTCTACACGTTTACCATAGCCTCCTATATATGGCTCTAGACTTTTCATACCAGCCGTGGATCCGTCCGCGCAAATGAATCCGACGGTATGGAGTTGGCCCTCTTTTGTCGGAATTTGTTATGGTCCAGCTAATTCTTTCAGTTTGCTTGAATGCTGATCGCATGATTCGTTTTTTATCGAGGAATAATGACAAATCCGTTCCTGGCTATTTCTGTACTCAGCTAGAATGCCTCAAAATATCAAGGCATAGCACAATAGCTCATTCTAATGTACCCCTATACTAATCAATGTGGATTTCGCGTTTCGCGGAACTGACAATATCAGATGACTTTCTTATAGTCTTCGACGAATAAACCCAAGAAAGAATCCTTCGGGTTCAGACTCTTCTAATCTAGTCTTCTCCGTCACATTTATAACATTCAGAAGTGATTAATGGTGAAAAATAGTTAAAACATTTCGACCCATTTCTTATGATCAATTAATCGACTATTACGTTCAATAATCCGCTAAGTTAAACTCTAAAATATATACACGCGATATCGTTTTTCAGATTGTGTTGTAATCATGTAACGAACATAGACATATAATCAAACTAATTACACATAATTACACAAATTATGTGATATAAATATCTGATACCTATTTAATACACTTATATCAAAATCTTAAGTTACAGAAATAGTATACTAGCACGTACACGTTGTATATAAATATGTGCTTACTACACATACTTTTATTTATGTCCAATCATAAGTATTGCTTTCAAATGTTCAACCTAGTTAATACTTACATAGTTGACCGCTTGGTAATGCCAGGTTTATCTAAAAGTTGAAATGACTGAATCATTACTCGTTCAAATACATTTAGGAAATGCATGAGCATTCCTCGTCTTATACTAGTCATATGAATATTTTAATATTTCTCCAGTCATTTTAAATCTCGTCTAGCTATCAGACTAAGTAATGTGGTTGGTTATTCTGCAACTTTTGCTTCACATTTAACTCGACGATGTACAGGCACATATAATGGTTAACGAGTAAATTAATATTTCAACATCCCTACAATAACTTTTTAATTGGTGCCAACATCACCGTCTGCAATTGTGAAAAAGGCCCAAATTTCATTTATGACAACAAAGAGTGTATAGCAGTAGTGAAGCACAATTCCGAAGAAAACCGACGTGACAATTTCTCGTTCTATGTAGATTCAAACAGTGTATAGAACCCAAATACTTTTCTTGACGAAGAACTCTTGGAATAAAATTAATCTACAAATATTGCAAAGCAAAGTAGCCAGTGGACATTGAGTTTACTTTCGGCAGGCTCGTAACTGTCGCTTCCCTCATTTTATCCTTTAGTCCTCACATTCCATGAGCGATGTTTCTGACAAAGAGGGAAGAATTGCTGTTTTCTGGGTTGGAATCGATCCATCGTACTTATCGTTAGTTAGTTCTTGATCTTGTAGTTGTACTTTCTTATAACTCCATACATCTAGTAGCCACATGCTTATCTGGGGCAATTTCTTTTAAAAAACCCAGACATTTAAGAATATATATTAAAAGAACACGAATATTGTAACTTATCAACAGAAACATTCATTAATTTACATAGGAATCCTTTTTGTTATTTTTTTAGCGTAGGCCCATGCTGTTCACTTTATTCATGTATAAAGAAAATGGAATTCCTCTGAAAACTTCTAACACATACAGGATAATACACATTGTGAACAATCACGACCCCGTAACATTTCTTGCAGATTTCTTGAAGTACACATTATTTGTCGTGGAAGCTGCGTGGTAAAATAGTTTCTTCACGTCACTTCCAGCTCTTGGAAAATCCAGTGTGTCGCTGGATATAAATATCCGAGTCGATATTAGCAACTGGCTCCGTGACAACTATCCTCTGATCGTAGACGTTTATCATTATTCAAAGATGAGACTTGATCGGCGGACATATCTGAGGGAATGGTGGCGGTTGGTGGGGATTCGTTCCAGAAGAATAAATCTGGCTGAGTCAATAGAAAAACTCATTTATTTCGCTATGAATGACGATGTCACAGCGGGAAGCACCTGCAGATAAACGCCCCTCGTAACATCGTTGACATTTCGAAATATTAAACGACTCTTTCATTCCGATGGATATTCTATAAAAATGCTGGCAACTCTAGTTAGGGGTACGCGACCCCGTCGCGATGCTGATTGGAAGTTATCCAGATATAGAAAGTAGAGGGAATGACGGCACGAGAAAGTGGAATGAGTTGATTCAATTTTGAAAAATCTGAATTTCACAACTAGTTTATTTTATGGCACATCAATCCTCTTCATGTTATTTTTATGCTAGAACAAAATATATGTGATGGAATTCATAGCTAGATTTGTCCTGGAAGATCGGTGGATAATGACATATTACGCCGTTTTTTGTTATATAATGCTTAGACACAATACTTCGTTCTAAATAACGCTTGATATATATATATATATATATATATATATATATATACAAAGTGGCCAAAATAAGGGTCCTATCTTTAAATTTGAATAACTTGAATTTGAATAACTTCCACAAAATAAAAGTTAAACTCACCAAACTTTATGTGTGTGTAGACTGACCCTTCCGAGATTTTTTGAAATAAACAAAACAAATTTTAGCCGAAAAACACTTCTTAAAACTTACAAAAACTAAAGTATTGTTTTTTACACTGTTTTGAGTTTTTTAAGCAAAAATAATGTTTTCTAAATGAGGGTACGTTCCTTAGGGCTAATACGGCTCATGCTTGCTTCGGAAGGGGTCCTTTACTTATTCTAAAAAAAAAAAAAAAAATCAATAAATAAAAAAGTTATGATTTTTTAAAAATAGGACCCTTATTTTTGCCCACCCTGTATATATATATATATATATATATATATATATAGATATGTACTACAGAAGATTAGTACAACATTGATACTGTCGGTTTCACATAAAAACCAAAAGGGCCTATAATTAGTCTCCTTTACCGAACTTTCTTCAGCCTCTGTTTATGTCTGCCTACCTGGAAAATGGCGGCCCACGCGTTGTCAACGATTGTTTTGATTTGAAACCGACGCTACCGATGTTGTTATTATATTCTGTAATACATATATAAATACATATTCCGCTCTTATTATTGATTTTTCTACACAATTGAGCAATTCGTTGGGGTTCTACACACATACACACAAACACACACCCATATATATTGGCATTTACAAAGTTTAATTCCTCCCAGCTGCCAAGCTAATTTGTGGTGGTCGACTGGTAAGTCTCTTGACTGCGAATCAGTGGCCGTTTGTGATCGGTGTTCGCGCCCGCCGACCGTCGGGAATTAGCTTCCTGCACTGAAAATTGCATAAGCATGAAACACCGATGTCTGTAGGTAATACATTATTAATATTTATTTATAAAATATTATTTAATTCATATATATATATATATATATTTATATTCATATATATATTATATATATATATATTTATATTATATAATTATATATTCATATATATGTTATATATATATATATTTATTTATATATATATATTTATAAATATATATATATATATATATATTTATAAATATATATATATATATATATATTTATATTCATCGGTCCTCATCAAAAAGTAGAGCACTGTAATGGTAGTACTAACACAGCATAACGTCACTTGCTTAATAATGCATCATTCCTTCCCTAATAGTAGTAGAATGCCTGGACATCAAGCCGCTTTAAAAAGTGCTAACATTATCATTGTTTATCAGCTATTCAGAATTGCCCGAGCGGTTAGCGACGCTGGATTTGAGTTGAAAAATACTTGTAATCCAGGATTTCGAATCGCATGACCGGTAGTGAATAGTCATATCTCTATGCTGATGAGTCTCGGTTTAAGGACGAAATGTATACGTATATAGATAATAAACAATAACAAATATTTATATATATATATATATATATATATATATATATATTATACAAACAGGAAACCCGACGTTGATTGGGTTTGAATGAATATCATACTGTACATTTTCCAAATGCTTATAACACGATATTTCTTCCATTGTCTTACCCGGATAATTTCGTACGATATCAATTTCATCAAAATAGGATATATTTGAAGTTTTCAAGAAGGCTTGGCTAAATAGCTCCCTTAAGTTAAAAAAACACTTATAGATTTTGGACAACTTTCATTGTCTTCCCCATAAAAATATATTCATATGATTTAAAATTCGTAAAAATAAAATATATTTTTATTTTAAGGGTGTGCTTCACTCATGCCGCACTTTAGGGAGCACTTGAAAATTCAAGAACACTTCCATTGTTTTCCCCTTTAAATGTTTTACATATCAACCCTATTTACATAGTTTACTCAAAATGCAATGCTATCTGTAAACAATGCATGCAATTCTATTTTTCTTTTTACGGCATATTAACTCTCATTCAACGACAAAACTCAATGTCCGTTGCAAACGATTTATTCCATATCATCTGTTTTACCTAGTTTACGCAAAAATACATGCATGATAGAAACAGTTCTTTTGGTGAAACATTTCTGTTTTACGGCATATCGCCCCTTCTTTCCTTATTTACACCGAAGCATAATGTATTTCGTAAACAATGCCTGCATTGAGAAATTTTCGTTTTTACAGCATATGCACACCACATAGTATATTGAAACTGTTGCGAAGAATGCATTGATAGATTTTCTATTTTCATGGTATAGAAACATATTTTAGATAACACCGAAAAACCATGCGTATTGTGAAGTACTGTATCAAACTTATTAATTAAATACAAGATTGTATATTTCATATTGATTTGTCGTTAGGGTTCATACCTTATATGTGTAAATACTGTGGAATGTCGACTTCGAAATCTAGTGGGTGACGATATCTTCTCTTTCCTACAGACAATTTTACACAAAAAATGATGTTGCTGTCCTCTCTCGAATGTATCAACAACTTTCCTTTCTTTCTCCCCGTACCAAAATTCAAACAGAACTTTCATAAACACGTTTTTATTTCATATTACATGCCATATGTGAATCAAGATACAACGAGTTTGCTTTTTAATCGACTACAGCATGTTCACCTTCAAGTTAAATGCAAACAAGTACTTGTTTAGTTGTCCTATTGGATAATCAATTCCTCCTACTTAATCTTTTACATATTCCATCCATTGTTTCCCATCTTCTTGGTGTGAAAATTGAGGTGGGAAATGACTGGGAAAATGTATATATTCGGGATATCTAGAATTACCTGATACCTACTGCGACATTCACGATAGTCAGGTCTATTATGTTTCCTCTGAAGCGGGAAGTTTCTAAACAAAAATTCATAGGCGGGACCCAGACAAATATATACATCCCGGTCAAGCGATATGGTAACGTTAGATTTTGCGATTTTTGAAGGTATTTTTTACTTTTGCAGGAAAGTGTCGCGCTCCCATCACATACAGTGTTTAGTATTCTATAATTGTCACCCATCTTGTTCTGAACAGGCTCAAAGTCAATTAACTTCAGAGATCTAACGAGAATCGGTTTGCCGTACAACATGCCTCTGGAGTTACCGAAGTTGTGTTATTCACTCAGTAATAACGTAAGTATAGGTATCTACCATGATATATATATATATATATATATATATATATATATATATATATATATATATATATATATGAATGAAATAACTTCGACTGTATAAGTAAAAATGGAAAAGTAGCAGACTTCAAACTCAACGTTTCGCCCAACTATTGCGAGGACGTTTTTAATAGAGAAAAGCTTAAAGGGCAAACACACGTTTAGCTTTTCTGTTTTGAAAACGCCCACGCACCAATTGGGCTAAACGTTCAGTTTTAGATTTTCCAGGGTGATTCATAAGTCACTTCACTTAGCTATTTAAAATGATTACCATATGAAGCATAAACCTACTATGAACTTTTGATGATTGTTATCTTACTCTCTAATTACTGCTATTTGTTATTTTAAATTTGTTCGTTTATATATGTGTTTCTATATATATTTATTTCATAATCAATCAAATATGCTACAAAGAGTCGTAAATTCCTTGCAAAAAAGAATGGAGCTATGCATGCAGAACCAAAGTGGACATTTTGATAATTTGCTGTAATTTTAAACCCTCATAACTGAATTTGTTAAATAAACTTTCTGTTGGATATTACCGTATTTTGTAACTTTAGAATTTCAAAAATAAATAGCTAAGATACTTATGAATCATATATATATATATATATATATATATATATATATATATATATATATATATATATATATATATATATATATATATATATTATATATATATATATATATATATATATATATATATATGAAGTTAATACAGCAAAAGATATAAAAGGCAACTAATATCTTTAATTAGTGAACATCTGGATAACATGGAAGATCAATATACTGGATAGAGCATTAATAGCACTAGATAAAGTGAAATAATAAAATAAGGTGCGACTCAAATTTTATTAGCATTCAATGTTCAAGCAACGTACTTAAAAGCCTCATGAGTTTTCAAAGAAAATCTTCTCCTCAGAGGACCATTACCGCAATGACATTACTGCAGGTAATAAAATTAAACTTTGAAAATATATTAAACAATTTACACAAAAATACATAAAATTATATAAAACATCAAATATATCGGCCAAAAACATACTTTTTTGCTAAACTTATACAGTTCATCCAAGTAATAAGGTTTAAAAAAGCTTCAAGAAAGATATCAAAGAAGTTGATTAAAAACAATCCAGGTGGTCAATCGTATTCTAAAAACGAAAAAGTAGTTTGCATGAACATTGAATGCTAATAAAATGGAAGTCGCACCTTATTTTATACTTTATCTAGTACTATATATATATATATATATATATATATACAATATAAAAATATTTGTTTTCTTGTAGAAACGAGATTCTGTGTAAAATGTATGTAAAAGGTTTTCGTGAATTTTTCTTCGAGGGTTTCTTCCGAAACGATACTCGGTCTGTTAAAGAGCCTGATGAATGAAAGGCCCTGCTAATTACATGTTACTCATAGTTGTTTGTTTGTGTGCGAAACGGTCGTAAAGTTACACTGCCTTGTTTTGAATTACGATAATCAAAAACATGAGTGAATACTTGGTCATTGGAATTAGTGGAGTAGAAAGTGGACCTTATGTTTACTTCCGGTAGCCTCGTAACTCTCGTTTCCTTAATTTTGTCCTTTTGTTCTAACATTCCATGAGCGATGTTTCTGACAAAGGTGGAATAATTGCTGTTTTCTGGGTCGGAATCTATCCATCTAACAATTATTGTTAGCTAATTGAAATATTATTTTTTATTAGCTCCTTACATCAAGTGGATTCATGCCTTGCCTGAAGCGATTTCCATTAAATATATATATATATATATATATATATATATATATATATATATATATATATATGCTACTTGTGTTCAATAAAGAGTATACAAGGAATCGTCATTAAATCCACCTAAAATTAAAACTGTTTCGTTTAGGATTCGCTCAGTATTTTCTAAGCGTTGTTAATTACTAAATAAAATTTTGTGAATTTTAACAATTTCTGCTGTGGATGTTATTGTTGTTGTTGTTATTATTATTATTATTATTATTATTATTATTATTAATATTACTATTACTATTATTACCACTACTACTACTACTATTACTACTACTACTATTACTATTATTATTATCATCATTATCATTATGATTATCATTATTATTATTAGCACATAGATTTCTAGAAATCTGGGACGAGTATAAATGAAAGGAACAATACCTAATCTAAACCGGTAGGTTTAATGCTAAAAAAAGCATAACACTGATTAAAATTAAATCTAGGAAGTAAATACAATGGCGAGCATTTCATTAAAAAAAACTATTTACTTGAAAAAATCAAAAAATCAATGTCCTGTCTGGTTAAGTAAATCCATAAATTTGTCTTTGAAATTTCTTGGTGTACGTGAATGTCTACAGATCTTTTTAACGTTTCAAACTTGATGAATCTTATTGAAACCGTTCAAGATGAAAACTTCTTTGGTTTCTTTTTGAACAGCTACAAACGATCTGTCCAAAGGAAATGCTTACTTGCAGATGACATGTACAGCAAAACAAAAAGCCAAATAAAGCTAAATGTGATTGCTATTGCATCGCAACTTACAATACTGAATATATATATATATATATATATACATATATATATATATGTATTTAAATATATATATATAAATATATATATATATATAAATATATATGTATATAAATATATATGTATATAAATGTATATGTATATAAATATATATGTATATAAATATATATATATATATATCTTTTTTTAAATCTAGCACATTATGTATATTAGTTCCAAGAATGCAAACACTATATATATATATATATATATATATATATATATATATATATATATATATATATATATATATATATGGTGTTTGCATTCTTGGAACTAATATACATAATGTGCTAGATTAAAAAAAAACTTGAACGTACTTTATATATATATATATATATATATATATATATATATATATATATATATATATATAATCATTTTTATTTATAATGGGATGTACAAAAAGCCGCGACACTGACATGGCGCTGTTATCAATCATTAGTCATTAGAAGCAAAGATCTCACCAGGCGGAAAAGTCTGATCATTCACTTAAGTGTTCATATTGAAAAGCTTTTGTAAACATCGACAACCAGTGTAGCAGATGTTTGTCCATGTCTTCGTAAATAAAAATAACTATACATATAATTATATTATAAAAAGCTCTATTTACTATTGAGCACTATTTTTGAAACCCGGTTGGAATTCTTTTAATTTTCATCTTATTGATGTTTATTTTACCTGGATTTCTATATATATATATATATATATATATATATATATATATATATATATATATAATTTTAAATTTAACTCACTCCGGCCGTCGCCCCATCCCCCTCCTCCCACCCCGGCCGAGATTGAGATTGACACAGCACATGACACGTGCAAAACCTCCCACCTAATAATTTGAAACACGACTTGTTGGAGTCCCCCCCCTCCCCTCTCATGTCCCATGTCGCCGTTATAGACAAAGCCCCAACTCTATCCCCCTCCCCCTCCAATGTATTTTCAATTTTCAATCTCCCGTTAGAGTGAACTTAAAATTTTAAGCCATTTGAATTCCTTTCGCCCGACGAATTGGTAGCTACTCGCGCCAATGAAACAAAACCTGTTTTGTCGCAATTAATGGAATAAAATCAAAAAATATATATTTTGCTCTGAATTTTCATTGAGCACTCTCATAAACCCGGTTTCAACTTCCTTCGGATTCATACCCCCTGGATATTTGTAACAAGTTAATTATATATATATATATATATATATAAAATATTTGTTATTGTTCATTATCTATGTACGTATACGTTTCGTCCCTTTTCAATCGAGACTCATCAGCATATATATATATATATATATATATATATATATATATATATTTCTTTGCTTTTATTTTTCGTACTGCATATTTTTATATCCTATTATATTTGAGGTTACAGTATAATAATAATAATAATAATAATAATAATAATAATAATAATAATAATAATAATAATAATAATAGTAATAGTAATAATAATAATAATAATAATAATAATAATAATAATAGTAATAATAATAATAATAATGATAATAATAATACTAATATTAATAATAATAATTATTATTATTAGTAGTACTAGTAGTTGCTGTTGTTGTAGTAGTAGTAGTAGTAGTAGTAGTAGTAGTAGTAGTAGTGGTATTACAATGATACTTATGCCAATTATTCTTTTTACTATTATTGTTATTAAATAAGACTTATATACTATTATTATTATTATTATTATTATTATTATTATTATTATTATTATTATTATTATTATTATTACCAATATGATTATTATTATTATCATTATTATTATTATTATTATTATTGTTTACTCATTCCTTGATATTGAATTTTTGGGTTCTAATCTATGTTATATTTTCTCATTATTTATTTCATGTTATTATAATCATTGTTACTCACTAGGAGTTCTTACACAAGTAATTATCAGAGATTACTCACTGATAATAACCGGTTGTGTTCCCTTGAGTCTGGGTGACAACAAGTCTCCCCTGATTTCCAGTACTCTTCACTCGTTCGATAACCTTTGTAAATTACTTTGCATTATCGCACCACCGCTTACTTGTGATTTATCGCTGGCAGTGACCATTGGTCTTCTCTGAGATTTAGGTGGCTATAAACCTCTCTAAATTCCCAATACTCTCCGCACTCTTTTCCAGTGTCGGTCTGACTAGTGCTCTCCCACCTCGGTCTTTCCATGACTTTGCCTCTTTGACTATTGTGTGTGGTGTTAGCCAAGGCTGATGCCTTATTTTACTATTTTTGGTGGGGGAACATTTGTTAAGATTTTATGCAGTTACAGTTCTCTTGGGTTAATATGGTCTTCTTGGATATGTTTGTTTAACTTCTGTTGTAGTTTTCATGTGATTGGTTTGTATTTGTAGCTTGTCTGGGTTGGTTTCCGCATTCGAGAATTTATATTAAGATTTCAGCTGTTTACATCATTGCTGTCCGTTGTATATTCTCAGTCTTCCGTTTGATAAAATTTTTCCCAGGTGTTTCGGGAATGTTCCTAGTGCTCCTTAAATTATTGGTATTATATTGACTTTATTCATGTTTCATATTCCTTTCAGTTCTCTGGCCAGCTCCGTAGATTTACTTAGTTTGTCAGTCTCGTTGATATTCACCCTGTAGTCTGCTGGGATGGCAAAAGATGTTGTGGTTTTCGTTTTCCAATACTGTCTCCAATTTGTGTTTGTACTATATGTCTGTATGTACAAAATGCCGTCTTTTGCATAATTCCCAGTGTACTGCTTTCTCGTCGCAGTTGTTTCTGTTCTTGTATTCTTTTGAGGATAGTATGCTGCATTCACTTATTATGTGATTTACCGTTTTGTTTCCAGATTCTACATTTACCGTTTTCCTGAATTTTCATTATTTTAGGTTTAAGGTAGTTTATTCAAATCGCATTGTTCTGTGCAGCTGTCAGCAGTAATTCCGTGTCTTTCTTCAATTGAATTTTCTTAGCCATCTCCAGATGTTTGTGTGATTCTCTTCTCTTGCTATTATTATGAATAGTTTATGTAGCTGTCTCTCTTCCTATTTTTCTTTTCTTTTTGGTTTCGCTGTCTCCTGTAATGCTCATTTTTACGATGTCTCTTGCTGCGGTGATCAGTCTTTCCGTGTTTTGCGTCATGTATTTTTCCAGATCTTTTTTATATGCCTCCCTCGCAGTCTTCTATACTTACCAGTCCTCTTCCCCTTTTATTTATTTTTCACGTAGAGTCGGTCAGTATAAACGTTCGGGTGTAATGCATTGTGCGTAGTCATTATTTTTCTCGGTTTCTTGTCAAGATGTCTAAATAATTTTTTCCAACCTATGAATGGTCAAGAAAATGTTATTAGTGATAGTGTCTTGGTGTTGATGCCTATTACTAGGTTTCTACGACATAGTTTTGTTTTTTAAGAGTTTCCATTTGTTCTTCTCAAGTATTCTTTTTCTATCTTTTCTTTTATTTCTGTAGATTTGATAGTGTCTGCTTCCAGAATTCCTAAATATTTGTAGATATAATGTTCACCGAGTTCGCTCATCTCCTCTTTGTTGGGCAGTTCAATGCCCTCCGATGTATCCAGTTTTCCCCTTTTTATCTCTAGCAGTGCACACTTTTCTATTGCGAATTCCATTTAAATTATATTACCTGAATATGTTGGTCGTGTTTATCAGCTTTTTCAGTTTTATTTTGCGTTTTGCAAATCGCTTCAGGTCGTACATGTAAATCAGGTTGTTTATTCTTTGTTCTGTGTCTGTAAACTTGTATCCGGCATCACTTTACTGAAGGATGTTGTTGAGCGGCATCGTGGCTACGATAAACAGCACTTGTGATAGAGCGTCTCCCTCTAAGATGCCTCTCTGTATTCTTATCTCAGTCTAGGTTTCATGCCCCAATTTCTTTCTTGATGACATTAATTATCGCGTCGGATATCTTATACATTCTTTAGCATTCATGCTTGACGGATTCTGTCATAGGCTTTCTTCTACTCAATCCATGTCATGGCTATGCCATTTTCCATGTGTTTTTCCTTTTACAGGATATTTTGATTTATATATAACAGGTCGTGCGTCCCTTTATTTCCTTTCCGGCATATTTTTTGCTGCTCGGGTAGTAGTTCACGATTGTTAAGGAAGTTGTAGATCTGTTCTCACAGTTGTGCCGTTAAGATTTTCTACATGATTGTTAAATAAGTCATTGGTTTGTAGTTTTTGTGCTCGTTCCATTTTCTGCATATTTCTGTATTAACTTAGTTCTTCTTTTGCCCATCCATTATAGTATATCTGTTTTGTGGATAAATCCTCTCAGTTTTTGCGTAAGTCTTTCATGTAAGGTGGTGACTTTTTAAAAATTAGTATGAATGTATTCTATTGTGGCATGGCCCTTTCCAGTTTGCCATTATCCTTAGGGTTGCCTTGAGCGTATCTTCATTAATTTCTGTTTCTTCTTCAATTTACTGAAGCTTTTTCCCCCTGTTTATGCAGCCATTTGGCATACCTGTTGCGTATTTGCTGCATAATATATTGCTCCACAAGTGTTTTGTTTCTGTCAGATCTGGTTGTTCTGTTTGTATTATTCCTTTGATAACGTTGTTATTGTTTTCAAAGGGCCGGTTTTGTTTGTTCTATTCTGATTTGTATCTGTATCGTCTCAGTCTTCCTTCTTTTGCTGCTCTATTTTGTTTTAGTTCTTCATGTTACTTATTTAGTATTTCCTTGTGAGTCAGAAGTCCTCTCTTAAACGTGTCCTGGTCTCTTTAATCATATGTACGGGTTTAGCTTATTTTCGAAAGTTGGTGATCTGGGTTTCCAGTCTGATTTATCATCCAGGCTTTTTTGGTCACTTCTTTTGACCAGTTTTTGTTTTTAGCTTTAGTTTTATGCTTACTAATTTTGCCCCTGCATATCTTACATTGTTTAGGTCTGTGATAATATCTTTTGAGATATATAAGAGTAGTATGTTCATTTTTATTTTCATTTTTCTTCTTCTTTTTTATTATTATTATTATTAGAAATAGTAGCAATATTAATAGTAGTATAATTGTCATGATTATTAATAGATATACTGTACATTTATGTACACGTGTTTTTCTTTTTACCTGCAATAATTTGATATATGTTTTCGTTAAATAAGAATAAAATGTTCATATTTTTTGCTTAACTTCTATTTGTTATATTTTGTAAAAGGCGCTGAAGAAGTGGAATATTGTATTTTTTTAAATTCCAATATGCTTTTCTTAGGCCATTGAAAAGAATAAATAAGAAAATAAAAAACTAATGGTCTTAGAAACGAGCGTACGCGTAATAATTATTACTCTTTTATTCTTAGAACAGAAATAAATAATATGATTATTTATTTGTCTACACCTACTTTCGTATCTCTCTCGTTCTCTCTCCCTCTCTGTCTGTCTATATATATATATATATATATATATATATATATATATATATATATTTAGTAAGCTATGAAATATATTTATGACAATTAAGCTACACAGAGGCTCTCGCGTTTCACTCCCGGGGGAATCTTCAGGCAAAAATGCATGGAGTTATTTTGGCTGGATGTTTTTATATACACGGCTACCTAGTTAACCAATCAGATTCTTTGTTGTTCTCTCAGCCAATCGTTGGGCTTCCCCCGAACAAAGGTGTGGTTAGTGTTACTTCCTATAACCTGTTCTATTGTTCTGTTTTCTATAGATTGGCCTATATCCTGTTTCTTTGTTGCATCAATATTATGGGTGAATTTATTTTAACACGTTGTTCCTTGTATTTCTATTTTAGGTTTTAATTTTAAATTGTAAGGTTTTTGTTTAGTATAGTTTTTTTACTTATTTGTTTATTTATTTATTAATTTATTTATGTATCATTAGCCTAAGGTAAATTTATTTATGTGAAGGCAGCTGTTTGTTATCTCACAGATTAATAGATTTCGGAGGTTTTTAAAGTTTAGGATTTCAAGTTTTTCATTCAGACATAATAAACGTGGGGCGTCGAAATCTCTACATATATTGGCCTGTCGTATTATTTTCCATTGAATTATTAGTTAGCGTCCATTTTCTTTGGGCTTCCACTAGTGGTTTTCTAGTGCTGTTTTAATTCGACGTTCTCTGTTTTTAAATGTCCTTTTGTGGTCATAATATCTGGTTTTACAATCTAGGGAGGTCATACCTACGTAGTACTTCTTGTTATTCGGTCTTTCCATCGCAAATATTTTGGCTTGGTATACAACACTTTTACATAGGCATTTATTTTGCAGTGGACAAAGTGTACGATTTATGCAGTTACATGTTTTGCGGGAGCCTCTGCGTAGCTTAATTGCCATAAATATATTTGCATAGCTTACTACCTAGCTCTACTTACGTATCGAGCACTGTTGAAGTAAATACTGAAAATTGATACATTAAAAATAATATCTACTTATAAAATGTTATGTGGATACATGAAATAGTAATATTATATTATATTATATATATATATATATATATATATATATATATATATATATATATATATATATATATATATATATATATAGAGAGAGAGAGAGAGAGAGAGAGAGATTTTTCACTTATAAAATAGATCATTCAGTGAAGACCGGGGTTGTTCCAATAAAAACAAGCTCGAGTATACTCGATTACAGAGTACAGAGCATTTATATGTGATTTTATGAAGGCTTACCAAAGCATTCCTTTCAGGACACCAATGATCACCATTAAAGATATTTTTTCTTACAAATATTATTTATTCAAATTAAATGTTTTTTTCCTACACGTGTTACACTACCAAGCAGTTACTTGCTTGGCAGATCATCAGGGAAATTACATGTCTGGAATACTGGTTTCAACTGCCGACAATACACAATGTGGCGTTGCAATAGTTGAGGTATTATCGCACATTGTTCCGGTTTTTTGGTTTTTTTTAATGTATTTGGGACCGATTATTTGCTTGTTGGCTTGGTGGAAGAAATAATGAACGAGCTACTTTTCTAAGACTTTTCTAGGACTTTCTTTTTTTTATCGTTGTTCTTCCTTGTTTTTTAATTTTGACTTTTATTTTTATTTTTTTCCTCTTCTCTTCTTAAGTGACCTCAACTATTGCAACGCCACATTGTGTATTGTCGGCAGTTGAAACCAGTATTCCAGACATTTAATTTCCCTGATGATCTGCCAAGCAAGTAACTGCTTGGTAGTGAAACACGTGTAGGAAAAAACATTTAATTTGAATAAATAATATTTGTAAGAAAAAATATATTTAATGGTGATCATTGGTGTCCTGAAAGGAATGCTTTGGTAAGCCTTCATAAAATTACACACATATATATATATATATATATATATATATATATATATATATATATATATATATATATATATATATGTATTAATTGAATGACATTAAATGAGAAATTATTCAGATTTTATTATAGTTCTAAAACAAGGACTGATAACTCGTTGTTTTTGAACTTTAATAAAATCTGATTAATTTCTTATTTTATTATGCCATTAAATCAACATTATTGCTTTATACACTATATTGAGTTTTGTTTTATGTTGATAGTCTATTTGCTAAATATATTATTTATATCTTAAAAATAACATCTGTCTGTCTGTCTGTCTGACTGTATGTCTGTCTGTCTGTCTCTCTCTCTCTCTATATATATATAATAAATGATAAATAAATTTAAATATATGAGCTAAAAAGTAAAGCTAGAAGCCCTTAAACCTTAGAACTCATCGCAACGTTTTGCTTTTCTGTTGTATAGGCTTTTTTCAAGAGTGAAGCTCAAAAAGGACGAAGAAGATCTCTAATTTAGAGGAATATAAAAGGTTATCAGTGTCTAATAAATTTAAATGTTCGCCAGGAAAGAAGGTAAGCAAGTATGCACAACATATATATGTATAATAAATACAATAATAAATAAATTTTAAAAAAATATTGTTATATATATATATATATATATATATATATATATATATATATATATATATATACATAGATGTTGTATTAGTAAGAGATAAGGATAAACTATGAGCCAAAAAAGAAAAACCGAAGAACATAATTGTAAAATAATTTGTGCATATTTGTTTATGTTCTCCCTTTTATGTACGTTTAAATTTATTATCCACTGATAATCATATACATTCCTTTTAAATTTCAGATCTTCTCGTCTTTGTGCCTCTTTTTAGCTT
>OY744528.1:86105909-86113409 GCA_963556195.1 Sepiola atlantica
TATATTCTTTCCTTTTTTTAAAATTACGTACTTTCTATTCTTTTCCATTTTATAAGTAGCTCTTTACCATTCTTTTCTTTTTTTAAAATTACGTACGTTCTATTCTTTTCCTTTTTATAAGTAGCTCTTTTATATTTATTCCCTTTTGAAAGTATGTACTTTCTACTGTTTCCTTTTCATTAGTAGCTCTTTTCAATTCTTTCCTTTTTTTAAAATTACGTACTTTCTATTCTTTTCCTGTTTATAAGTAGCTTTTTTCCAATCTTTCTTTTTTTAAATTACCTACTTTCTGTTATTTCCATTTTTTTTTTTTTAGAATTGCGTACTTTTTTTATAAATATGTTCGTTTTATTCTTTCGTCTAATAAATGCTTGTTTACAATTATTTCTCTTTTTATAAATACGTCCTTTACGTTTTGGCTTTTTGTTAGTACATTCTTCTTATTCTTTCCATTTATGAATTCGTTTGTTTGTTTACTTTTATAAATGCGTACTTTCTATTCTTTCTTTTATATTTTTTACCATTAATAAATACGTTCTTTCTCTCTGTTTTATTTAGAATTTTTAAATCTTTCTTACTTCTCAGAGTTTTCTGAACTTCGTATTTGATTACTATTTTATTTTTTTCTCATTCATATTTTCTTTGAATTTTATTTTTGTATCATTTCTTTTTTTGTTCCAATTTTCTAGTTTTTTCAATCAATGCTTTTTGTCCTATATTTTACCATTATATTTTTTTAACTTAATTGACTGCTGTTTCTTTAATCTGTTTTTTAAAAATCTGTTTTGATTTAAAAAAAAAAATTAAACGCAGATTTATAACGCTATTGTTTTAATTATTTAGTTATTTTTTTAGTGAAATTTTCCATTCTATAGAAGGAAGATGTCGAGAGTTTAGTTCTGTTATTGGTTTTCGTTAATTATAAACACTAGCGCCGATATATAATATTTCGTCAATGCATATATGTAATATAATTACGTTTTAGTATTATTTAAAGGCCCTTTGATGAATTTGACACAAATGTATTGATTATATGTATGCAAATAAAACAATTAAATTATAAATGCATAATACCGAGCAGGAATTTAGTAAAGTAGCATTTAGTAAGTTATCTGGAAAGTATAAAGTTGACCATGTATTTGTTTGAGCAGCCTGGTCACTATTTCTTTCAAACTTATCTTTTATTCATCCCTCAAATTACATCGGTGATGGTTCTGAAAAAGGAGGGAATAATTGCTATTTCTGGGTCGGTTGTTGTTTTGAGTCGGTGGTATGTGGAGATTTTAAATTCTCTCATAGTATACATCATCATTCAAGTGTCAATCTTCTTAACATTTATCCCTGAGTATATTAAGCCTAGATAAGTAATAACACGTTACCAAATAAAAACAGAATCGAATACCATTTTTTAAATTAAACATCCTATTAACTCTCGTGATTGCGAGTTCTTTCATATTATTATATATTAGTATCTGTATATACATTGCATTATCCGGGTAGAACGTTATTGGTGATGTAAGAGCGTACAAACTCAATGCAAAATATAGTCATGGTCAACATCCTTTTATCTTTTCCTTATTTTATTTGTGATTTCAATACACATTCGATTAATGGTAAATAAAAAATACATGTATATTTGTCAAAGTTACGTATAGGAGAGAAAAACACATTTGCACACGATATTGTGTCTGATATCAAAACAGTCAATAACTTGCGAAATTTGTATTTAATACATATTTTTATGCATAAGCACCGTTCTCTGTAGAATGCACATGGTACAGTACTGAAACAATCGTAGTTATTTTTAGAACTTGGCTAAACAGCCGCAAGGTATTGCTCTCTATATAAAACAGGAGATTTGTCAAGTAATTAAAGTATTATTATATTTACTTTATGTGTACCGTATCATAGTCGACCCGAACCATCTTTTTCTTTTTTAGGTGCTTACAATAGCAGAAAGAATTGACAAAGTTGAATTAAGAGAAACACCCGTTCACCCGATGGGACATCCTAGGTAAATACAGAAATAGCTTAGAACAGACCCTTCGGTATTTCTCGGTAGGGGCGCTTAATACGATCGGCAATCAACCGCATTCTGAAGGAGGATGACATGCTTGGGAGGATTGAATCCCATGACCGAAATTACCCATAACTCACTTAAACAAAAAAAAATAGGTAGCTCTTAGGTTGCCAGAATTTTTCTGAAATCCAACCATGCTTGGTAAAAATAAACTGTCATCAATATGTAACAATTTTTATCCCCGTTCAATTAAATACGGACATGCTTTAGTGATTATCTACTCAGTAGGGTATGTGATTCTGAAATGACTTCACACTTACCGGACCCTATCTCCAAGATTTTTATCTTTTGGGCTTATCCCTAACATAATTTCTTCAAAGCAATCCCAAGTCTATTCTTAAAATGAAAAGGGCCATCATAGTCTAAATCAAAGCAGTGCCAAGTAAGGAGCTTGTGAGAGCTACTTACAATTTTGTAAGAGCTATTTACAATCTTGCACTTACTATTCACGTCTAATTATCATTGACCGACGATACAACAATGTTGAACCTTGGAGGACGAATCAAGCATAGACGGAATATTATTTTTACCAAATATGATTGGATTGCAGAAGAGAAATGTGATTTACATTAATTATTCCATGGGTGGAATATTTGGTGGTGGTGGTGGGGGACGGCGTTACCCGACTGACCGCTGTTATTTGGCACCATGTTCTTTAGGATATCATTCCGAGTATTTACTACATATATAAAGACAAAACATATCCCTTATACATAGATCGTTTTGGTTTTACAATATAAACATCGAATTTTAGAGACGAATAGATGTTTATATATTTACACGATGGGTCATAAACATCCAGTTTTCATTTTCAAGCATTTCGTTATGATATTACGGGTGTCTTTAATGCTGATGACGCTTGTGAGACAGGAACACATGTCTATGGATTACTTTTATGTACGTATAAAAAGAATAAATATATACATACCTATATATGCATATATTATATATATATACATATATATATATATATATATATACATATATTATATATATACACACATATATATATATGTGTGTATATATATATAATATATGTATATATATATGTATATATATATATAATATATGCATATATAGGTATGTATATATATATATATTTATATTATATATATATATATACGTATATATATTTATAATACATATATATTTATATATATATTTATATATATATTTATATAATATATATGTATATATATAATATATATAATATATATGTATATATATAATATATATATATATATATATATATATATATATATATATATATATATATATATATATATATATGTGTATATACATCTATATAATATATGTATATATATAATATTGTATTTGAAAACTATACATTAACGGGTATGTTTGCTGTATCTGAATTTCATCGATCTGATCATTGGTTATGCTGGGTCTGGGATAAAAAAACCGGGTGGTAGAAAATGGTCGACACTTTAGCACCGTTCCGTAAGCGAAGACTCAAAGAAAAGAAGAAAAGACACAAAGCACCGGTTAACTTAGGGATGGTGACTCCTTTTGCGTTTTTATTTAAAATATGCTGCATACTGTTATTGTTTATTTCGGATTTGGAGTGAAATCAGTAGAGTTATCTCCACTTGAAGTAACACTGCAGTGTGAAAATGGCAGAAGAACCGGACAAGAAATAATCTCATACTATCCTCCCACCTTCACACGTGTCAATAAATACCATTTTCCCATGGTTGCCTGTGTTTGCTATATGTCCTCCTAAAGGCTGAACTAGACATGTTTTTCCTGTTTTTACACATTTCCTACAGAAGCAATAACAAAAAAAATCAGAAGTATAACAAAGAAAAGAAAGTGTGTCCCAGATCTAAAAGTAAATGGGTATAATCACAATCTTGCTATGTTTGTTAGAAATATTGCCCTTTCTAATGACTGGATCGTGGAATATGAGGTGATTTATTGCTTGCGAACATAGTGAAGCTTTTGGCGATCGCAAACCCAAACCAAGGTTTGTTAACTATGCGTAAGTATGCAATTTAACTTCACCAATGCTTTAGTGCAACGAACCACTTTAGCTAACTCAATTTAGAAAAATGCGTGTAGATAACTGGTGATATGCCAATTACTCTTTTGGTCAGCCAACATAGCCCTGGAGAGTCTTGAAGACAAGCCGGAGCTGAAGAAGTCTGAGCCAATTTAACAAATAGAAGCAGTAAGTAATTAACAATGAAACTCCAATCTATTTTAGTTTCGTTAAGTATGAGCTGACCCAAATTTACTCCACACTGGAACGCACAAAAAGCAATTCATAAAAGATGAATCCACCTGTCGTGATAGTACCGTCGTTTTAGTGGGGAAAAAGGTAGATTTCCGCAATTACAGTGTCCTGATACATGTTCGTTTTCGCAGTATATTAAAGCGCACAATCAGCAGTCGGGGTTGCAAAAACGAAATGTTTTTTTTTATCAACGCACCCAAACGAAATCTGGTTACTAAATGTAAACATGAAAAGAACGCATTTTTTTCATGAAGTCTAATTTATTTATCTTCATAATTTTACAAAAAGTTCACAGTATAGCAAATTGTTTTTTATAAAATAAGATGTGGCACAATGCCGAAGTTGGGTAGGACGGTATGGGGGTCGGCTGTTGTTTTCTTGGTCTTTTCTCTAAACTAGTTTCAGCTACTACAATACCACATTCATTCTATAGGTACACCATACTTTACATTATCCCAACTGGTTTAAGTTTTTTTTTTATTTACAAAAAAAATATATACAAATTATCGATTAAGGGGTGGGTAGCTAAAAAAAAACAGAGATTGTTGACAAATCAAATGCTAAGTGTGGTTGCTAGTAGGAACCTTCCAGATCTATGAAGGTGTAAGCTGCTCACTGTTTTCCGTGTTTTTGCAAGAGTCGACAACAAGAAAGACAGCTGGTGATACCAGATCAGGCTGCCCTGTGGCTCCCTGAGACGAAATTCACCTACATTGACGTTTTTTTTTTTTTTTTTTTTTTTTTTTTGTAAAACTTAATTATGTTCTACAAAGCCAAAAACAAAAACAACAGCCCCTCTCCCTTTCTCCCTCCCCTTTTTTATTTTATTTTTAGAACTTGAAGCATAAATCTTTTACTATAATGACCAGATTCGGCATTAAATAACCCAAAAAGGGTTGATATGCCGTAAAACAAAACTACCAAACCAAAAACGATGATTAAACATTTGAAGATATAAAGAACTTGAAGCATAAAAACTTTTACTATAATGACCAGATTCGGCATTAAATAACCCAAAAAGGGTTGATATGCCGTAAAACAAAACCACCAAACCAAACTACCAAGAAAGACAGTTTCTTAGTGGAAGAACACAGGCGGACAGGGCATATTTGTACAACGAGCTAAGAGACTTTACTAACTGGGATGAGGTCTGGAACACGTACTTAACCTTTGTCCGTAAAAACACATATACGCTTTCGGTGTATATCCACCCCCTTTAAACAGTGCATGGCGCAATCACCTCCTATCACATCTAATATTGACTTTAAGCTTATATTTAAAGTGCAAAATCAGATCGTAATCAAAAGTTCCCACCCCATTCTGTATGTCTAAGCGTGAGGTCCACACTACTAGTCAAGCTACGGCTAAGATCGTGAGAAACACAATTCGTTTCTCCCAGTACCACGAAGGTATCACATTGTACACTACATATGTTACATCTAGTAGCACTAACTGTTCAGGGACGATGCGAACCGTCACCTCGTTGACCTACTTCCAAAACTACTCCAGCTTTCTGCGATTGAGAAGGGTGTTCCCTACCGTTTTTTCCTAACGCCTTGATCACCACTGGAACTAACATAGTAGTGTGAGAACAGCCAGAGAAAAATGAAAACATGTAGTTTCTGTAACAACCTCCTACCATCATTCTATCTTGACCGTAAATACCATTCGCTCACTCTTTCTTCTGTATGCTATAATTCTCCTGAAGGCTGTATAGGAAATCCGTAAGTACTATCCCCTTTCTTTAGTTTTAGTTTTCATAACATAAATAGAATACTTATTATATCTGTATGAAGAACATACATATATAATTTGTTGGATTTTTTCAAGTAACCCATACGCATGTAATTCAAAAATAAATGATATATTTTCAGTTCGTTTTTATTACGCTTTCTATTGTTGTGATTACATATTTGTTCTTCTACACATTTTGATAAATAACCGTCTAAGCTAAAACTTGTGTAATTAAATAAACTTGAAAAATTTCGTCGTCTGATTTTTGTTTGTTACATGTGCATGCTATATAACGAGAACCGGCTTGGAATGGACCAGTTTACAAATTTGGGTGACACTTTAAATGGTAAAAGGGGACCGCCAGACAGAAGTCGTGAAAGCACGTGCTGTCCTAGCTGATATTTTTAAATCTCTTTATCTGCTGATACATCAAGAAATAATGACTTGTATCGGACGCTGTCCTTAATGGAAGAGAGAGACAGCGCGCATATTGTGGCTGGGTGTAGTGAGACGAGCTATCCGTCCATCTATATGTCTGTCTTCCTCTCTCTCCGCGTACGAAAATGACCCGTTCTCTAATGTTTTCTATGATTTTACTTTTCTTTTGAAATAAACTTTTATTATAAATCAACCTCGGCGTCAGAGTTGTTTTGTACCCACAGACAAGCAAGATTTTGGGTTCTACGTTAACATTATTGTATAATGGTTTCTACACATATCGGTAAACGAAAACGTAAAATACATAAAAACTGTATTAATATTACTACAGCGTCGAATTACGCTGAATTACCTCCCATTTAAATTTAGCGCATGCGTATTCGCATCGTAAAGTTCGTGCTAACGAACTAAGTGAGAAGCAACATTATTATGTCGTCGCTATTTTCCTTACCTTTTATTAATTACTTCATTGTACTTGTTTAGTCTGCGAAAGATTTGATTTTAAAATGGCCATAAAAAAACACCTTGTACTTTCTTTTTTTAAATGTCTAATCGTGTCTGACAGAAACTTTTTGCTTTCGCTTAATTACATAATCTCTGCTTCATGATTGGCCTATCAAAACCGTTATGTAAATGAATTTCAGCTTTCAAAGACCAGCAAAGAAAAAGGAAAGAAAATAAATGATTGACGTAAAACGAAATTAAAATTTAAAATAAAATAGAAGAAAAACTCATCGGAAACTTCCGAACGAGAAATGAATTAAACCGAAACAAAACAAAACTTTAATAAAAACAAAGCCAAAACAAAGAAATGTCTCCAATTAAGGCCAATAAATTACTCGGAATATTTTGGGGTAGTCAGAAAATTAAAGGGAGTCAAAGGAAAAAAAATCCGAACTTGTAATTAGTCTCTGATGAGAGAAGAAGGAAAAAACATCCTGGTTTTAAACTCGATACGAAAATAACTCTAGGAAAACCAAAGCAATGAAAC
>OY744528.1:86118409-86173409 GCA_963556195.1 Sepiola atlantica
AATAAAAACTAATAATAAATAGATGTAGAGGTTGTTACCCAAGGTACGGTTAGAATTTTATTAATTCCCAGGTTCGACACTGCATTTGAACTCAAAGACCAGAAGCACTTTAACTCAAATAACTTATATATACTTCGATGAAGGTTATGTATACTGTCTTTTTCTTTTCTCTTTGTTTACACTTTTTTTATTGATACTTTTTACTAACGTAAGTTGGTACATAAATGAAGAAGACGACAATAGCAATTGTTAATTGAAATATACTATATTTAAATTTCATATTGGCATTCAGTTTCAATTTATTATTAGTTGCATTTGGATGGATACTCCCCACACGAGGGCTTCTTGGCCTTTTGGCTAAGATCAAAGTGTAGTATCTGTTCCGATGGATACTGCACGCCTGTCCTGTGCAGTTCTAGGAGGTCTACCCTCCCAGGCTTTGCCTCCCCTCTTTGGGGAGGAGTAAGTTTATTGCTTACTGTCTGAGGCGCCCCTACAGGGGAATGCCGACGGGGCTGCCCAGGCAATTTTTAAATGGCCAGAGTGCTCACCTCTCGAGCGCTGGCTTTTCAAACCCCACTTTCTCGACCCGATTTTGGGTCACATCTTACTTGTGGGAGTAAGATAAAACTGGCCTTGTGCCTAACTCCTGGGGAGGAGTAAATAAAACTCCCCACACGAGTGGTAAGCACGTTTATAGTAAGAGCCTACCATACATGTTTATTTACTAAACTTTACCACCTCAGCTGAAATCAGACTTCAAATCTTTTCTGTGACACATTATCAAACTTACCAACCAGCCACCTATTATATCTACACTAACTTCAAATGCATGATACAACTATGGAATATGTAAAAGCTGTATTAATTCATAGTACACACATAGAATGCAGTACTCGAATACGTAATGCAAATTTAGTTAGTTGATGCCTGTGTTAATATGTGCTTTGACGACGATCAAGGCTTCTGTGTAATACGTTTATGACAAGGATTCGATGCAAATCAAATTGCTTGAGATATTTTGTCGAGATTGAATGTACGTCGAAGACAAAAGGGAATGAACGATGAGAATTAGTTTGACAATAATTTAATTTCCCTCTTAATTAAATAAAAAAAGGTTATTCGCATTCTTTTCCGCAAATTGAAAATAGCGAGGTTAACATCTTTTAAAATGAATAGGTGACCTTTCTAGACCGTTTGCATACATAACATCCCTGCCCCCTCTCGCTCTCTTTCTCTGTTTATATCTTTGCGCACACACACATGCATATATACACACACACACACACACACACACACACACATATATATATATATATATATATATATATATATATATATATATATATATATATATATATAGGTATGTACATGCATGTATGTGTGCGCAAAATGAAATTATATATATATATATATATCGTGTAAAAGTATTCGTATGACAATCAAACTTCACAGAAACGTTTGTGTTTCATTAGCAATGGTAATCGTCAAGCTAAATGCATGGATTTACATTCTAAGACCTTTTCTATTGTTGAGCAGTGCTCGATCCAAGTTCCAAGTAATCAAAATCATACATTTTTTTATCGCTTTACTATAGTTTAGTTTTTTTCTATGAATTATTTTTTCCATTTATTTAAGAAAGTTGTGGGGCGTTTTGGGTGTAAGTCGGTTAAAAAACATATTAAATATTTTTAAATAACTAAATATATTTACATGTATTTAGGAAAGTAAATAAGCGCGTTGATGATGTACAGTTGTTTAAAATACGTTTTAATTGGCTAAAAAATATTTAAATAATTAAATAAAAATGTGCTTTCTACATTTTTCAATACTTCATTTGCCTTCTTACTCTTCAAGACTAGTCACATTTATTTATTTTTTTGTATTTTTCCATACATTTTTTCTTCTATTTAACATTTTTTTCTTACCTTCTTTCTTCTCTTTGTTTTGTCTTTGTGTCCACATTTTTCATCCATCATGTTTAAGAACGTTTGTCTCTTTACTTTCTCTTTTTTTCGTCATGCATTATTTTTTTAAAAATATTCCCTTATCTCTCCTTTGTTTTCTCACCGTTTGTTACCATTTATTTTAAAGATATTTATATTACTTCCTTTCTTTCTTTCTTTCTTTCTTTCTTTCTTTCTTTACATTTTACTTTTGTTCCATCATTATCTCCCTTTTTGTCCTTAAAAATATTTACAGTTCTTTATTTAATTCTCATGTTTCTTTCTTACTGTTTCTTTTCTTTTCATCCATCTTTGCCCATCATGCACTGAGACGGGGAACAACACGCGCCCAGTATTTTGTTGGTGAAGGTTTTAATCACAAACAAACAGAACAGCAGTGACTCTGGGGAGGAGAGAGCATTAAATAGTTTTCTTGCCTAGCGGCAGAGTGAGTAACTAACGAGTGTATTCAGGGGCAGGTAATAATAACATTTAGAATATATCTCTTTTAAAAATCTCCACTTTTCCTTCTTTCTGTATTGTTTAGTTTCTTTCTTTCTCGTCACAGCATATATTCTTTTCCAACTTTTTAGTCTTGGGTATAACCTTGAATCTTCTCTTTTGGGAGTGTGGAATTAAGAAACTTTTGGGAGTGTGGAATTATACTTTAGTTTCCATTACTCTCATGGTTCACTCAAATCTGCAATGTTAGAGTTCCATCTCTGAGTTACATTTTAAAAAATCTATCGTTTACGAACTATTTGTTTATAAAATATACGCCTACGCAAGACGTTAATCTAAAACTAACTATAACTAACAAATGAGTACGGTATCAGAATAAAAACTTAAAAGATGGTCGAAATGCCATAAAATCCAATTAATAAAATCCAATTAATAAAATCCAATTAATAAAAAAACTCATTTCTTTATTTAATACATTCAGCCTTTTCTCTTTTTACTTTCCTTTTTTCTTACCTTTTTCTCTTTTTCTCTCTTCCTTCGTACGTTCTTGTAAAAGCATATTACTTTCCTAACTATTCATGACTTTCGCTGTGATTAATTCCGATAATGATTGAACGGTTCACAGTTCCCTTCTCACTTTTTTACCCCCCCCTACCCATCTTCCCCTACTTTAACCTATTTATTCGCCATAACGACCAAATAAGATAGTCACCACTGTGATATCAAAGCGTCACACACGAAAGAGTATAAGATAATAATCAACATGATAATTTCAACTTTACTAAATATCATACATATTAAATGGAGTGAGGTTAATATGTGAAAAGACATTCGTGATTGAGTAAGGTTGAAGTAAATATCGTATGTACGAGACGCAGTCAACTATATCGATATCACAGCTAAATCCCCGCCTCTGGACATTGTTAAAGCGCTACAAGTAACATCATAATCAAAATAACAAACGATTGATATTGTGTAATGTACATCCGCGCCATTTGTATTTAGAATGACGACAGGTTGCGCTGTATTAAAGCTATGAGATATATTACAATGGCTACAATACTAATACGGGTTAAATGGATGCGTTAACTACAAGAGTTATCTGGGAATTCAAACGACAGGTTAATTTACGAAGATTATTATTGCGCTGTTTGACAATAATGACGACCGCAGTACTTTCATAAATACTGAATTTCTAGTGATAAAAGCGCACGCTAGTATGGGCATCAATTTTACATTTCCACATGAAGATATTTTGGCATACGAACTGGAACATAATTCTATTCATTTTTACTCAAGCATAAAAACTAAAGAGAAAGCATGAACTGCCCGGTGTATACTGTTCAATTACAACCGGTGGTGAGTTCAAATATAGAACCTTTGAGTAGTGTGACGTCAACCATTTGTTGCCATTTCTCACTGCACAGTGAGAACTCGGCTTCACGTGTATTGCTTGACAGTTACGCATAGGTTTATAGATATCCTTGACAGGCTTTGTCATCAGGATCAGCTGTGGACCCACATAATTAGTTAATCAATCTGTTAATTAATCGGCTAATTAATGATGTAATATACAACACATTGGAACTTAGCTGTCCAGCAGTGTTCTAGATGATGCGCGTAATGTAACGCTCGGAAATTCAGGAGCGCTTAGACCCCTTGGATCTTTGGTTCAGCCAGAAATAAGTCCGTGTTTAGTGGATGTCAAAATACTTAAGTAAATAAAATGTATGTTGTTATTTTTTTAATCGTCGTCGTCGTCTCTCAATGAAACTAAGAGTTACCTGACCAAAGTATACCAGAACAATGTCAATCATGAGTCACGAGAAAGAAATGCGGACGTTATCTCTCGTTGCTATCATCGTTTGCTATACAGTAATTAATACTTTAAACGGTATAAAATAGTAAAGTGAGATTTTCCTCTATTTTATTGACCGATATAGATTTCTATTAAAAAAAACTACATATGCAAATCTGCTTTGGCTTCGATTCAGGCCAATTATTAATGCATGTTTTCATAAAATATGCATTTTCTACTTTCATTTGAATTTATTTTTAGATTTTATCCCGCTTCAAATCTCCCCCCATAATATAGTCATTCATACAGGACTTAGGAGAAATTTCAACTCTCACGCTCGGATCTACTACCACTGACAGTCACTTCCATTGTTAATACTTTTTCATAAGGGACATATGACCGTAGCACCGTTACGTTTTCATACGTTGATCATGCTATCATGTGGTTTATATACGTTAGTGTGGTTTATATATATTCATGTGGTTTATATACGTTGATGCTAGGAATATCATAGTGTTGATGCTGTCATGCTATCGTGTGTTAGCTACTCTACATGTTCACTTAAACACGGAACGCTTCCATTACCTTTTTTCTTTCTACTTGCATTCACTCAAAATGCATAGACTTTTAATACAGACTATTTGAAAAAGAATGTATTTGTTTTTATTTGATTGTTTTCAAAACAATTTTTTTAATAATAGTGAACACTTTTTTTCTTGGAAATGGAGTAACTTCCGGAATCAAACTTTTTTCTTAGAAATGGAAATGCACTTACTCTAACCCTAAACCCTAACCCTCCCAAAAACATTATTTTCACTAAATATTTAAAAAAAGACATCAAATAAAAAAAAGATCATTCTATTTTTTTTTTTTTTTTTCAATGGACATTTTAAAAAAGTTTTGCAAACAATCAAACAACTTATTTTTCAAATAGTCTGTATTATGTTAATTATTAGAATATGATGAAAGCAAAGTCTGAAATTAATATGAAAAAAAGAAAAGTCTGAAATTAATATGAATAAAAGAAATTGTTGTATCACTTTCAGGCATCCGTAAACACTTTCTTCAAGCTTTTCCCACCGGAAGCCAGCGTTCCTCCTTGTTATGTGAATTTGTCAGAATACGTGATGAAAAATGCGGTAAATTATGATATTAGATGAAAATACTTTTATTAATACATATTTTGCAACTACCTAATATACTTAACCCCCTGTGACCTGTTTGGCCAATATTTGTTATATATTCTATTATTGCCAAAAAGCGATTTCTAAATTAGTAATAGTAGTAGTAGCTACAACAATACCTGTAGAATAACAATGACTGAAATCATTCGATATTTGCTGAATTGTTTCTACTGATTAGAGAAACACTTTATTTTGATTGGTTTCTTATATCAGGATAAAACCAATCAGAAACAATCTCTCCTGGAGCTGCGTATATGTTCTCAATTGTTATATGAAGAAATGCGTTCGCGCTTTTCAATCAGTTGACTGGCGAGAAGGCCAAGTTAAACAACGAATCCACGTCACTCAGAACAACAACTAAACGTCTGTCTTAGCACGCAAACGAAACCCTCGTTTAGCCTCTGGCTATTAGCCTCACCATGTAAACTTACTTTCCCAGGATTTTTGCAATTACTTATTAAAAAAATAATAATAATAATATGAATAATATGAATAATATGAATCATATGAATAATAATAATAATAATAATAATAATAATAATAATAATAATAATAATATGAATAATAATGATAATAATAATAATAATAATAATAATAATAATATGAATATGAATAATAATATGAATAATATGAACTCTGCTCGTGTGAGATAATGAAAAGTTGCAAAAATGGCATCGTGGACGAGTCCATTGTGGGTTGGACGTCGAGAAAGAAAAAAAAAGGTGACTTGATAAATGTTTGAAAAGGAGAAGGTTCCGCAGTGCAGAGAGACTTGAAAGACGGCGGTTTCAAAAGCGCAAAGAACCGAAGCGTTTGGTTATCAGAGTATCGAAGTACCGGAAGAATGGGAGTTTACCGATGTTTATGGCACTGATTAGGCTTTATTGGCTATGGTACCCAAGCCCGTCTTGCTGTTAGACTTTCGTGTCCGCTGATTAAAAATGCGGTGTATAAGCAAGTTGTTACGGTGAATGAATCTCCTGACTTGTACTTCACCAAAGTGCTTGTGGAACAATTGCTTTAGTTCACGCTCGGATAGACAATGCAGAGCAAATTGTTTCCAATCGGATGTATATACGAACGAGTTTCTAGCGGAAACCAAGTCTGTGACCTCAGCAAGAAAAAGACTTTCATGAGATAAAGGTATGTCAAAAGATTGTTTTATATGTGTGCGTAGCCGGCGTAAACCATCCGGTCATGGCAAATAAAAAAAACCAAAGTTCTTCCATATACGTTCTGTTCTTTGTCATTCTTGTTGGATCTAACCGGGTATCCTGAAAGAACGTGTAATGCAACACTTGTCTTACAAACTAACTCTTATTCCTATTAACATACTTACGGAGTTTTAAATAACATTCTCCTTTTAACCACTCTGAATACCATTTTATTCGTCCAGACACATGAAGTTATAATAACCTTTTTCTCGTCCAAATTTAAAGACTCATAGCAGTATTTTGTTTGTCTTGACTCAAGGACCTTCAATATAAATTTTCTCCGTCCAGACGTATGAATATTTAACATCTTACTTACTAACACCTGTCATTTACCTGTAGAACGTTGATCATCACTAAAGTATAATATATTATGCATGGATGTAATCTTTGTAATCCCCTTGTGACGAAGTCTATCTTTTTTCCAGTGCAAACCTAAGAATCACATCAGGGGTATTTTGTAATAGATTATGCTACTAATGGAAACATGACTTTTGCAAAAATAATAAGATATTAACCGCTGTGATATGAAAGCGTCACATACAAAAGACCATAAAAATAAGCAATATGATAATTTGAACTATACTATATTATACATATAAAATGAAGTGATGCTAATATGTGAAAGTACATTCTTAATTTAGTAAAGTTGAAGCAAATATCTTATGTACGAGACGCAGTCAGAAATCACAATATAACAGCTTAATAACAGCCTCTGGACATTGTTTAAGCAGTGCAAGTAATATTATAATCATAATAATAAACTACGAAGTGCTACTTTCATGAATCGCGTATGGATATGCCTCGAGTTACGGTGACGATCAGGGTTTGGCTTAGGGTATTGTGGGGTGTATTTCTTGGTGATGGTTAGGTTAGAGTAAGCCTCTGAAAAATGCAAAATAAACGCCACTGTGGAACACAACGCAGTATGGCTGATAGCTATCTATGATACTTTATATGGTCGCAGAAATATAAAGGACACGATTTCGTAGCAGTTATTTAATTACGATCTATTTTCTTTTGCGCTTGCATGTTCTCACTCACTAAGTGATTGATGTGTTGTCAGATTAGAAAACTCCTGTGTGGGAGGCATTTCTGCCAAACCTTTTCGCGCACGTTCTTAATAGTTAATTTTTTTAAGCGTCAACTCGTCAAGATGTAATATTGTTGTCTGGCATTTAGCCATGACTTGGGCTTGGCGAGATAAAAGACCCAGACTGAAACTCACCTTTATAGTACATGAATATCTATTGACGCTACATAGTTTTGTATTTTTGTCTACATAGCTCTTTTTCCACCATTTAGTGTTGTGTTGATGAAACTCTATGAATAAAATTGATTTTAATTGTAAATGATTGTCTTTATAATCAAACTATGCTTACCCGTTTTTCTTCATATACAGCAAAGCAAGAAGATCGATATATATGACGCAACCCTTTTATCATACTATTCACAAATTTCTTTCACTCATCCCCTACAAACATGACATCTCTACAAATACCCAATTGTTCTACTTTGCGTGTCTTTAGAAGCATGTGGTCATACGACAGTTTCCTATTTTTTTTACACAGTCATTTGCATTATTTTTGTATTTAGTACGATCTTTCATGCTGTAATGGTTGGGCAGTAGGTAACAGACAATACAGCGTTGCATCGTATGACCTTCCTCTCACCTTTCACAGATGGTTTGGGTCAGTCTTGAAGGCTATCTACAGATAGGAACTTTTGATCGCCTTATTCTAGTTTTGAGGCGGTTGAGAGTTTTCCACTTGAGCCAGGGTGCCTCTGAACCCAAATCGTTTGCGCTTGCATGTTCTCACTCACTAAGTGATTGATATGTTGTCAGATTAGAACATTCCTGTGTGGGGGGAATTTCCGTCAAGCCTTTTCGCACAGTAGGTAACAGACAATACGGCGTTGCATCGTATGACCTTGCTCTCACCTTTCACATATGGTTTGAGTCAGTCTTGTAGGCCATCTACAGATACGAATTTTTGATCTACTTGAGGCGTTTGAGTGTTTTCCACTTGAGCCAGGGTGCCTCTGAACCCAGATCACATGAAGGAATTCGATCTGCTCGATTACGTACTAAAACGTATTTTGTCGGTTTTCTGAGTGGCGGGGTGATTCTTTTGGCGGGAATATTCCACAAACGATCCTGCATGAGATCAATAATGTAAACCTGTTTCTCGCTAATAATTTATACATTTCAGATCAGTTAATTGTTCTTTCATTCACCAACAATGTACACTGTTCTTTGTCATCCACTGACTTTCAATATTTGCGTTCTTTCCGATATTTCTCATACTTTCCTCTAAGCTACAACAGCCTAACGTCGCCCCTTTCGGTTAATCACGAGGTATTGTTCTTTTGTAGCTTTTATGTCGGGACCCAACCCAACGTCCACTATTAAACACACTCAAATTATACTCAAAACCACGCGCCTTTCTCTCAGCGGCGGTGAAATGAAAGAAATTAAAGCGGAACATTTATCACAATTAGTAAAATCGATAACAGGAATTCTGAATAATCCCTTTGGTGTCGGAGTTCTAAAGAAAACCTCCGTTCTTGAATCTATATTTTCAATTGATTTAAGCATGCTCTGTTTTGAAAATTTTTCTTTTTACAATCAATTTTAAAAAAGCTTTTCTTTCTGTACCTTTTAATAATTTGCAATTATTCTTAAACGATACTTTTTAAAATTCACTTTACCAATGTATTTATGTTATTACGCAAAGTTTTTGGTTATTCATTTATTATTTTGGATATTTTCTTCAATGTCATGCTTTCTATCTCTCTCTCTCTCTCTCTCTCTCTCTCTATATATATATATATATATATATATATATATATATATATAGAAAGAGAGAGAGAGAGATAGAGAGAAAGAGATAGATAGAGAGAGAGACAGAGAGAGAGAGAGAAAGAGAGAGACAAAAAGAGAAAGCATAACATCAAAGGAAATATATATATATATATATATAGAGAGAGAGAGATTTTTTATTAATTAATTAACAAATTAATTTTTGTAGGCATATCTATTAATAATGGAGATTATGTATCTGTCTGTCTGAAGCCGAAACTCTATCAGAGAAATATTACTATTTACTTAGACTGCCAGCTTCTATATATAGTACTACAAAAACCGCCGTAAACATATGAATAAAGTAGAAAAAAAGTTCAAGACGAAACTGCGATTCGAACAGAAAACGTGTTTAGAATCTTACTTAAAATAATACTGTTTCAACTTCCTTATTTCTTTTAAACTTCTAATAAATTCACATTTACAAATATACACTTATAACTGCTATTATCAAATATCACATATGTATTTACAATATTACAGTAAAGCAAGGCATATCCCAGCAATTAGTAAATGGGTGACCATTTTGGAAAAATAAATTGCTGACTCATCTTTCCGGTCCTTCCGGAAGTGACGTCATTGTGAATGGATGTTTTCACATTATTATACTTTATTTTCATTACGTTGTTAAGACAAGGTGTTTTGTTGTAAATCAAAGTTAAGCAATACATCTCCCGGCCATTACTAAATAGGGGTACCATTTTGGAAGAATGAATTGCTGACTCATCCTTCCGGAAGTGACGCCATTGTGAGACGATTTTTTCACATTATCATACTTTATTTTCATTACGTTGTTAAGACAAGGTGTTTTGTTGTAAATTGAAGTTAAGCAACAAATATCTCGGCCATTACTAAATGGGTAACTATTTTGGGAAGAATAAAAAAAACTGGTTCTTTGGTATGACGTAGGCGCTTTCAATAGCATATTAAAACATGAGTTTTTTATATGACCGAGGCGCCTCCTATTTTTTTTATTTTCTTAATTATGTATGGGAGAGGGTTAACATGTTTTTTTAGGAGGGGGGTCAAATATTTTTTTTTTTATTTTTAACAAAAATATTCTTATGTATCGGGGAGGGTAAAAATAAGTGTTTTTGGGGGGGGTTAAACTTTTCTTTTTTTTAACTGAAAATATTACTATGTATGGGGGAGGGTAAAAAAATTGGGGGGGGGGGCCGTAAAATTGTTTTTTCTTTTTTTAACTGAAAATATTACTATGTATGGGGATGTGTAAAAAAAAATTAGGCGGCGGGGTCAAATGTTTTTTTTTTCTTTTCTTTTTTTACTGAAAATATTACTATATATTGGGAGGGTAAAAAAATTGGGGGGTATCGGGGGTAAAAAAATATGTTTTTTTTCTTTGTTTTTAATTATAAATATTTATATGTATGGGGAGGATAAAAAAAAATTGGGAGGGGTCAAAAAAAATTTTTTTTCTTTTCTTAACTAAAAATATTTCTATGTATGGGGAGGGTAAAAAAAATTGTGGGGGAGGAAAACATTTTTTTTTTTAATTAAAATCATTTCTTTTTATGGGGCGGGTAAAAATAAATTGAGGTGGGTTCGAAATTTTTTTAAATTTATTTTAACTAAAAATATTCTGGTTCGGAAACAAAGAAAATCAATGTCTAACCACCCAAGAAATATGACTGGTGCTCCATCGGTTTACGGGTAAGCGTTCATTTCTGACGCGGCAGCCTAGCAAAAAATGCAACCGAAGGGAGCATATACTTGCTTATTTATTTAATTAATTCATAAATTAATGTTTTCGTGCACAAAAGGTAGACATGGACACGTATTTCTGGCTATAAGGCGTCATCAGCATGACTTACAACGGCAGGGATTGGACCCTCCATGTCAATATTCGTAGTCTAGCGCTTAACACCTAGACTAACATGACCTGTCAAATTTTGTGCTTGATTTTTCTGTGGCATATGATGTTACGCTGATTTTTTATTATTATCTTTAGGGTCGATTGTCGACCGGTGTTTATGCACGCAAAAAATAATTTATAAATGAATTAAATATATATATATATGTATACAAAAATTCATTTTAAAATTAATTAATAAAAAAATCTTTATATAAAAAAAATGGATGACTAGGTTCATTAAGGCCGAATTAAAAATTCAGTCCTCTGCATATTCTTAAAATTAAGAAAACGCTCGATGAAGAAAACAAAAAAACACACCAGTGAACACCGGTCGACTATCCCCGCAAAATACAATTTAAAAAATCAGCGTTTATATATATATATATATATATATATATATATATATATATATATATATATATATATATATATATATATATGTAAATAATCTCGCTGTCATGAAACGACCAATTTGACTTAAATTGCGAATAGTCAGAATAGTTATTTTTGCTTCGTTCTCTTCACTGCGTGGATAGGAAACAAAAGAAAAGAGTCAAACAAAAGTTTTTAATAGTCGAGATATTTTGAAGCCGGTTTTGTAATTCTAAAATAATATTTGAATGTATCACTTGACACCCGCCACGTTTACCTCCTTGAACAGAATTATCTTTCATTTTCAGGTTGTACATCCTTACTATGATAGTGGCTCGAATAAATTCAGTCAATTTCCAGCTGGAATTGAAATATGTCGTCATTTATGTAGCCAAAACAATTGTATAAATAAAAAAGTTTCATAACAAATGACCATATATAATATATTTATATATATTTATATATATATTTATATATATATATATATATATATAAATGAATAAATGCGAAGTTTCTTCGATTTACCCTTACTATATTAACATCTAAACACGGTAGGATTATTTAATTCCAATGATATTAAAATAGATAGAAACATCCTATATATAGTCACCTCCAACTCACTCAAACTAATCTCGATTTGGCTCATTTACTTATTTATTTATTTTTAACTTTTTTTTAAAAATTAATATTCTATAATATTCTTTTCTACTTTGTATTGTCAAATTTTCTTCTACATACGCAATTGTTTTATCGATAGTACTATTATTATAATTATCAACAAAATAAAATAAAGAGATTTTATTTAAAAAAATTATATAGTTTAAATACTTATTAAGAATTTTATTTTTAGAGAGATCATTTACTTCCGGCTTTAGTAAAGTATCAAATATCACTGAGATGTTTGAGAACACATACTACACTTTGATTTTCGCCAAAAGGCTACGAAACCATAACCACCAAAATTTTGTGACTAGGCATTTTAAAAGTAAAAATAAACAAAATAAATTGTTTAAAATGGGTGGTGTAGTGTAGTATCGGTTCTGCTGTCATAAGACTGTCCCCCAAGGAATTACCTCATCCGTTTAAAAGCTGTGTAGGGGTGGGAGTCCTCCCAGAATTAAAAAAACAAAAACAATACTCGATTAAGTCAGAATATCTTTTAAGGGGTGTAGTGTAATATCGGTACTGTTCTCATAAGACCGTCCACGCAAGAATGACTTCCTCCTTTTTGAGTGGAGGGAAGTAGTGTTTGTACATCAGGATATTATCTTCTGTCTAGGTGGGGTCAGTGTAGTATATGTTCGTTCACCATGATACTTGATAAGGAAGAACGATAACTGAAGTTAAAAAAATGTAATTTTTAACTAGAAAATTATTGAAAATATCGTTCTTCCTTAGGCAACAGCTTCATTTTTGTTTATAAAGATGGCGACTATATTTTTCCAGCCCATATTCATTTAGGCGTTTCACGTGGACAATGCAACTTTCCATGGTTTCTAATGTAATCTAAATAAATAAATGCAATTTTTTTTCTACCTATTTTAACTATATTGACATCAAAATTGTTTATGCTTATTTAATTCTCTGTAGTATATTTTCATTGATCATGATACATTCCTCCCAAGCATAACCTCCTCTTCGGGGAAAGGCAGTACAGTATACATTAGTTCCTCACGATACCATTTCCTCACGATTACCAGTTTTGTGTGTGTTGGGGGAGTTGTATACTATCTATTCTGTTGTCATAATATCATCCTCCCAGGTATTATCACCTCCTTGGAGTGTCAGTGTATGTAGTTTGTTCATCATGATATCATCTTCTCAGCATCCCATTTGCATACTTATTTATTTTAAAGTTTCTAGTGAATTAATATTTTCTAATCTGTTGATAATTAAATACATGCGTTTATTATTATGTTTTGTTGCTGTTGTTGTTGTTGTTGTTGTAGATGTCGTTGTTCTTATTTACTTCCCACGAAAGCAGAGTAAGGCACAATGCCAATATTTAACGTGGGGGAATTCAACTACCCCAAAATGGGCACTTTGAATTGGAAGAAACATTTGAATTGCCTTAGTCTATAAAGAGTTCTCCTTCACTAACAGAGAACATAAAAACTAAGTGCAGATTCAGTACATATACTACATTTTGCTCCAAGCCAAAAAAACAAAGAGTTAACATGTTGGTAGTGATGATGATGATGATGATGATGATGATGATGATGATGATGATGATGATGATGATGATGATGATGATGATGATGACTTAAATCTTTCTAAATTACAAAAAAAGTATTTTTCTTTAATATTACTTAAGTATTTTTCTGTCTTTTATAATAAAGGTGAAAATTAATATAAAATAGTTTTATTTGACCAATTGATGTTAAACGCTTATCTTTATTCATTTCATTATATAACAAGTTTTAATGGGGAATTTATTTTAATTTTTATGCTGAAAAAAATTATAGATGTTGAAAATCCTGAAGACCATATCAATTAACCTTTTCGTTGTTTTTTTTCATAAAAAAACATATTTTTGACGATGTTCATGCACAGTATATTTCCCCCACACTGGTATATTTTAAATAACACTACGGAAATCATAATTTTGTTATTATTCCTTAAATCACCAAAATGTCTAATGAAACGTATTTCATTGGTTTCTGTAAAGAAGCCGACAGCCTAAGCAATTGCCGCCCGGAGGTTTGGTAATTCTTTTCTAGTATATATATATATATATATATATATATATATATATATATATATATATATATATATATATATATATATATATACGTGTATAAATAATAATTAATAAGTAATCGTAATTTAAACTAGTGATTTAAAATATGCATTTCAACAAACATATAGTTACTTGAAACTGCCTTTTTCGCTAGACCCACCACGATGCGGATAATTGTATCATTTTTTCCCAAGTAAAAGGGTCTCTTTATTTTCTTACTGCTCATATGTATTTCTCTCTCTCTCTCTCTCTCTTTCTCTCTCTGTCTATATGTTCCCTCTCCTCGCTTTTAAACCTTCATCCAAGTTTTGTAAATTTTAAAATAACATTAAATTCTCTGCTCTTTTCTTTACATTCAATATTATATTTCTACTGACCACTTCTCTTTTGAACGATAAAATGTAATTTTTTAATTCGAAAAAAACCCAATATTTTGGATAATATAAATGAAATATCAAATCTCATCAGTATATTTGGTTGTATCCACTCTTCCCATTTACATATATGTTATGATCAACAGTTGCCACGTGGAAAGGTTTCTTTAAGATTATATATTGCTTTGAAAAAGTGCTAAAATAAACTGTTAAAACTCCAAATTAAAATGTAAAATTTTGTTAACCGATATCGAAATCGATGGAAGCACCTAAATATATTGTCTATTTTCTTTATAGGCTTGTACTTGCCTGGGTGAATTTAAACAAATTAATTTAGTTATATGTAAGGTTCATCAAATAAGACTTTTATACTTCTTAATGAATAAATGCGATTTTTAAAAAATGTATGCTTATTTAATTCTTTGATTAATAACGATTGGAAATACCGTTTATACAGAAAACTTCAAATGATCACAAACACGTTCATGTCATCTTAATGAGCGTATTTATTAGATAAACAGATTCTAATAAAATAAATATTCTGTGATATACAGCTGTAATTTTTCAATATCATCTTTTCTTATATATACGCAATTTGCATTGATAGTAAAACGTATGATGTCGCTGTAATGACGAGAACAGATACTACACTTTGATCTTAGCCAAAAGGCCAAGGAACCATAAAGATAATGTTTTTATAACTAGGCATTTTGAATGAATGAAACAAATATTTTATCTATCATTTTTTAAAACTTTTTAATGAAGACGGTAGTGTAGTATCAGTTCTGTTGTCATAAGATCGACCTCCCAGGAATTACCTACTCATTTTGCAGAGGGATGAGGTAACCCTTCCAGGTGTTATATACTACTTTGGATGATATGAAGTGATGTATAATCTGTTATGTAGCCATGATTCCGTACTCTCAGGCATTACCTTCTTTTTTATGTGGCGATCCTCCTAGGTGTTACCTCTTTTAAGGGGTGAAGTATGTTAGTTCCTCTTGATACCATAATCCCCTGATTATTTTCTCCGTTTGGAGTAGGGGTTAGTGTACTATCTGTTCTATTATAATGACACCATCTTCTCAGCATTAACTCATCCTTTTTGGGGGATAAAGGGCGTTCGTCATGATACAATCCACTCAGTCATTACCTCTTCTTTTGGGGGTCAGTGTAGTATATGTTCGTTCACCGTAATATTATTCCCCTATGCTTGCAGAAATATGCAACCGGATGGAGCATATTTCTGCTAGTATGATATGTATTAGTTTCAGCAAAGATTTGTATGGTTATTCATGAAAGTCTGAAGTATTCAATATTTTATAAGAATTCTAAAGATTTCGAATATTTTCCAAAATGTAATGTTAGTAATTATTCCTTGCGATTGTGAACGAGAGATTCTAGCCTAAAGCTGGATGGGCATTCATGAGTTACTTTACCTCTTTCCGTTTCCTGTGATCTTACATGTGTTCAGCTATAGAATCTGGAAAGTTTACTCACCTACAATGAAATAGAAAATAAGGTTAGCATGAGGACACATATAAAAATATATTGTATGAATGACACAGTTACTGTAAAATGAATACAATGTTTTGGTAACTAAGTGAACTATTCTAATGATGTCTTTACGTTTCCTCGAGAGGAAATTGCATCACATGTATTTTTTTACTTGAAACAATGGCAATGATTAAGTTGCATAACATTATGAACATCAAGCCGGCGAATAAGGCGGCTTTTTGTCTAGTCAATCATAAAATAATCAATAACAGGTTTTTAGAGTCTTCGTCCGTGTTTTTAATTTAAAATTTGTGAACGCAATAATATAACAAGCAATCTCTGTCGGTCCGTCAATATTTCTCTAGATAAGGTTATAGCTGGTGTTGTTTTTCGTCTTCCAACTTCGACATTTAAACAGTATTTTTTTGGTCTGTCGGGTTAGAGTCTTAAATAGTATTATTCTATGGTTTCTCGTGTTCAAAAATGGCATTGATGTTTGTTCTGTCAGGTTAGACGTTTATATAATATTGTTGTTTTTTTTGTCCGCAAGATTCGAGTCTGGACAAACGTTGTCATTAGATGCGTTTACACATCTCTAAGAAAAGCTCCGATAATGTATAAGTCTGTCGCACTCAAATTTAGAAAATGCAATTTAATCGCTAAACATGCAGAATGAATGGGAGCATCTATCTGTTTTCCATAACCGTTTAAAATACTTAACAAAAAAGCGTGTTTGATGAGAATAACAGAATGTTATCCTTCCATACATTAAAATCCAAAATCTGGAAGATCAAATAACAGAAACAAGTTGGTGACTGCAATGTTAGCCCACAGTTAGCCATATATCTGTCTTTATTCAAACTAAAAAATATTCCTATCGAATATCCGTATCCTCACATTACTGTCAAGCACGTGCACACTGTGGAATATATAATGTATATATATATATATGTATATATATGTGTGTGTATATATATAATGTATATATACATAATATATATAATATATATATATAAAATATATATATATTATATATAATATACATATAATACATATATAATATATAGATAATAATATAAATATAATATATATATAATATATATATTATATATATATATATTATGTATATCATATATATATATAATATATATATTATATAATATATAATATATATAATATATATTATTTATAATACATATATATAATATATACATAATATATATAATATATTATATATATAATATATATAATATATATTTATTATATATTTAATATATAAATATATATATAATATATGTATAATATATATAATATATAACATATATATATAATACATATATGTACATCAAATATATATATGTATATATAATATATATGTATAATAAGTATATATGTATAATATATATATATATATAATATATCTAATATGTATAATATATATATAATATATCTAATATGTATGATATATATATAATATATATAATATGTATAATATATATAATATATATAATATATAATATATGTATATATCATATATATAATATATAATATATATGATATATATAATATATAATATATTTATAATACATATATATAATATATATAATATATATGTATAATATATATATATATATAAATATATATTATATATATATATATAATATATATGTATAATATATATATATATAAATATATATTATATATATATATAATATATATAACAGATATATATATATAATATATATAACATATATAATATATATAATATATATATATATATATATATATATATATATATATATATTCCTTATGATAATTTTTGAAACTCTTCGTCCATATAGAGAGATATATATTAGTATTGAAGCATAGTATTTTAATTTAAAAAACAAACATGCGTTGTATAATGTTTATGTTAGAAAAACAAAGCTTAAATCAGCTAAATATGTCAGATTGCCTCGAAGGAATCTTATAATATATAATTACAATCGAGTACATGCAGTTTCTATATACACGAGATTATCGTTATGTTATGAAAATAAATGAACGATAAGTAAATCTCGGGAATTTACGTGAATCGTAAAGTTTATTTGATGTACAAAAGATAAATTATATACAATCTAATTTACATGTATGACATGTTATCGCTGTGATATAAAGGATGTGTATTAAGTATATGTATAAAGTAGGTGTATTCGACCAGATTCAATTTATTATATTTTAGACACAGATGAAAATTGGAGAGGTACGAACAATCTCGGGCAGAATTTACTATAAAATACTCGCAACAAAATGTAGAATGCATGGAATTACGGTTCCTGTTTGGAATAAACATAGAAGTAATACATTTAAGGGATGGCTTTAAACACGTACAATTATACTTAAATACATGGATGATACCTTGGCATGTACAAGCAACCTGAGTCAGAGTGGACCAGTAAATAATCGGAACAAATTAGTTGATCCACAAAGCGATGAAATCATGACAAGTATTTCCATTACAGTTCAGAGTGCATATGGGATTATAGGAATCTGAGGTATAACCTACCACACTTAGCCCGCAAGTTTGACCCTCACCACCTAATTTGGCATCATGTTACACCCAGCACACATATCGTGGATAGAGCCAGACACCAAAAGTAAGATGGATAAAAGAATTGGTTAATTATAGAAGAAACATACGAGGTGATAGAAAGATAAATGCCTCACAATAAAGAAATTATTCAAATTATGGAACTATGAGTATGTTGCCCGCCTCTTCTAAGATAATATAAATGTCAATGAAAGATGAAAAAATGAACCAAACAAAATGGAACACAACAAAAATTAGGAAAGGACGAATGTAACATTAAATAAATTAAGTGTTGAAAAGTCTAAGTCTAAGAAAGTCAGGACAACATTAGATAGTATTTTGAAATAATCAGAATGGATACTACAACTACAATTACTACTACTACTACTACAACAACAAGAAGAAGAAGAAGAAAAAGAAGAAGAAGAAGAAGAAGAAGTAAGAGTGAAAGTGATATCATGAAATCAACTGAATTCGGACTTGGCACACCGAGGTCGTCAGTCCGCATCGTTATCCACTTAACCACCGTCAGTTCCTACAGAAAAAATGATCGGTTAATTAGTTTAGGAGGTAGTGCTATACATAGAAATGTATAAACATATACATATACGTAACGTTTTTATTAATAGACATGACGGATATGTTAACTAGTGTTAGATAATGGTCTATTTACTGTTTGGTTGGACATATAATCGTTCAAGGTCGGGCGATCATAGCCGTATCTATCAATTAACAAAACTCGCCCCAAAACAATAACAAGACTAACCATGAATTTTAAATTAAAAAAGATAAATAAATGAGTGATCAAAAGAAAAGTTAAAACTGCGAGAGTAAAAATGTTGATCAAACTCAGATAAGGCGAAACAAAATTGAATATATCGACGACGAAGGTAAATGTAGGTTCTCGTCAATAAGCACGCAGACAGTGAGTGTATACGAACTGATACTGTCGTTATCTCTATAGACATAATATAAATAATACGATATGAAAGAATAAAACATATATCACAGAGCTGCAGAAATAATCTGAAAGAATGAGAAAGAAAAGAGAAGCAAAGATTAAGCAAAGGGGATGAATTAAAAAAGAAAGAATTTTAAAATAAAATATTTAAAAAATCATGAAACATAATAGCACTAATAAAATTGAATTCAACAACAATTACCAGGCAAAAAAGAAATCTGCATTACATTTGTGATTGTTTATATCTGTCTATCAAGAGATTCACTTAGAAACAAAGCCCTACACCAAGATCAAGCTCAACTTTTCTCCAATAAAACTTTACGAAGAAGACAAATGCCGGTTCTAATTTTATATTAGTTTTTATTTTTAATTATATGTAGATTCTGTATTTGCAGCGTCGTTTATACATAGTAAAGGTGACGTTTAACTTTACTTTATATATAACTCGAAAACTGAAAGTTACAAAAATAAATTATTGAAATAAAAGTGGCAAAACGAGAATCAAAGCTGAGATGAGGACTACACAACGGTCCTCCCTCATCCCCGAGCAACGTTGGGGATGCTTGCTCTTAAGAATAAAAAAAGCAAATAAAGCAAAATGCAATAAAATTTAAGAAGGAAGAGATATGAGAAAAATGAAAGACAGAAAGACAAAAGAGAAAAAGAAGGAAAGGTCGATTTTAAAAAGAAGAAATCGATGAAAAATCGAAGACGTAAGACGCAATAATACAAATGTCACAAAAAAAGAAGACGAGGAAGAAATAAACAATAGAAGCAAGGAGGTTGAAGAAAACTCAAGCGAAAACAAAGGAAACATGGAAACAATTGAAGTATTATAAGGGTTTAACGAATCTAAAGAGACGGCAATGAAGAATGGAAGTGAAAGCTGCTTTGGGCAAAGTTTCGCGCTGCGTCAGAACTAAACTCTGCGATTGGTAATGCGAAAGGAGTAAAGGCGGAGACCGGAAGACTCGATTGCAACTGACAGGAAGCACGCATGCGTGATTCTTTGATACCCCATCAGGGAATCACCGACGAGAGCGTGGGCCAACACCCCCACCCCGACGTCATATCAAGACACCGAACAGACGAAACCGGTGTAGTATGATACGGTGACGCCTGAAGACGTGATGCAATCAGAGAAGAGACTATATGATAAGATAATGATGGATATGTATCTGTCACTCTGTCTGTAACAGAAACTACGACACTACCTACATAAACATTGCATAATATTTTACCTTTAATTTCGGATACTTTGAGCTTCAACCATTAATCAGCAAGAAATAAACTGTGCACATATCTATCTACCTATCAATGTACGCATCTCTCTCTCTCCATCTCCCTCTCTATATATATTATTGCAACTGAAGTTGATTGTTACCGTGCACACTTACCATGTGTATATGTATGTTTATGATAGAGAGAAGGGCGAATGAGGTAAATAAAGGTTGAATTATAAGATAAGTAGTTGGAGAAGGCTAATGACATAAATAAGTAAATGAGGTTAAAAAATTATAAGGGGAAGAAGAAAAGAGAGGTTCAAAGGGAGAGAGAGACGGGACTGACATGAAAGGGCCACGGATAAAACGAATAAGTATTATGAAATGATAAATATCTATAATTACTTTAAAATGGGTGATATAAAAATAATGAGTTGTATTCGTTCACAAGTTGTCAAAAGTTATTATTCATCCTTTGTGAACATGATTCTGGCCAATGTAAAAGTTAACAAATTATATATGTAACAAGAAATACTGGCGAGCAGTTTTATATATATTATATCTATATATTATATATATTATCTACACAGGTAACGCATCTACAGGGTGTCTCAAAAAAATGTCCTCACTCTTAGAATGACGAGAAAACCTTTATTTACCTTGGTGCGCGTTATCAGCTTTGTTTGAACAATAATGGTCATCAGTTTGAACATTTGCGAACATGATTCTTCAATTACATCTGTCTCATGTATTCGATGCTATTTCATTTCACTCTATGTTCATAAATAAAAGTTTTCTCGTCATTCTACGAGTGAGTACATTTTTTTGAGACACCCTGTATTTACTTACTCCAGTAATATATATATATATATATATATATATATATATATATATATATATATATATATATATATATATATATATATATATATATATATATATATATCGTGATTCCTAGTTCCGTCTAATAAACATATTCGTTTTTTTAACTGATTTTAATACATGTTTCTTGAAATGCGATTGTCTCATACATTCAAGATAATGGTATAAAATAATCTTAAAGGAACACAATAAAAATAGAGAAATAACTGCAATTTTATTAATTCATTATTTAGTTCAATCAAGTGCATTTGGAAGTTCATGGATAGCTAGTCGTTTTACTCTGCGTCTTACACTACAGTATGTTTTACATTTTACGATAATATGATGTATATATATTTATATATATATATATATTACACGTATTGCATTAGTTTCTGTAGATGTAAATCCGTTGAAACTCCAATGTTTATAAAAAGTGCTCAATAACAAGTAGAGCTGTTCTAAAGTATACATTTTTATTCATACAAACATTATTGGTTACATATGTGCATACATGTTTCGGCTGTACTCTTCACAGAGAGTCAACCTCCTCAGACCAAAGAAGACAGTCTGCTTTGGTTTGAAGAGGTTGACTCTCTGTGTAGAGTACAACTGAAACATATATGCACATATGTAACCAATAATGTTTGTATGAATATTTTTTTTTACTATATATATATATATATATATATATATATATTCAATTAAATTAAATTAGTCTATGTCTGCTCGCTATATCACCTCAATTCTCAGCTCTAGATTAAATGACCTTGCTACTTATGATGATATGCCATTTGGTTCATAAAGGACTATTTTCTTCTATGTTTTCTATTATTTATATATATAACTATTAACTGTTAGTAAGCACATATAGAGAGACAGATAGGGATAGAAAGGAATGAGAGAGAAGCATAGAGACAAAAGAGGAGACACAGGTGCAGATAAAACATAGATACTGATAGAATCGAAATTGCCTTAGATAGGGTATAAAATAAGAGCGGAGGTAAAACACCAAAAACTACAGTTTGTGAAAGTGATACATAGAAGCTTAGTAAAAGATTGATGAATTTGTGAGTTAATTACAGATTACGGCCTATTTAGAACAATTTTGACACGGAATCTTAAAACTGTGGTATATTTTTGTCATGTGAGTTGTGTGATTATAATATATAGGGAGCGGTCTTAGCGAAACACACGGTGATTAACTCACTTTACATATATTAATGAGTCCCTATGCTTCAACGGTGTCAGTAATCAACAGCTAAAATGCTATTATCATCCTCCATGTTACATGTTTCTCCAAGTAAAAGATTAGCGCAATCCTTCGCTTGAAAGGTTAAGTGCATATCTATTTCTGGGGTCATTTAATGCCGGAAGAGATTTATTATTAAAACTAGTCAGGGTATATGATTCGTTGAACACACTTGGATTGCTGTTTAGCGGCCGCGTCGAAAAACTCACCTCGTTGGTTTGCAAGAAATTTTATGGCATTTTATAATAATTTATTGTTGTGCCCACACACATTTAAGTCTTCAAATGAGGACATTAACATCCTGAAATCGGCTGTTAAAATTCTTAACTACAAGAAGCCATATTGAAATGTCCGTTTCTGTATCGGGTCGTATCTATCGATTTTATCATTGTATGCTCTTGCTCTTATTGAAATAGCACGGCATTTTAAATCTATTTTTAAATTACGTTAAAAATATGAACATTAATAGGTATCCACAGGAATTAAAACGATTAATGGATATATTAACGATTTTAAACATTAATCAATATATAAAGATGTCAAAGTATTAATGAATAAATAACAAAATGATGCATATAACATATAAGAAAATAATCTATTGTATGAACTGATTATACAATTTATTAGTATACATGTTAAATTGCCCGTTCTTTCAGGGTACCCGGTAAGATCCAACAAGAAGGACAAAGAACAGAACGTATATGGAAAAACTTAGGTTTTCTTTATTTGCCATCACCAGATGGTTTACGCCGGCTACGCACACATATATAACAATCTTTTGACATACTTTTTTTCTCATGAAAGCCTTTTTCTTGCTGTGGTCACAGACTTGGTTTCCGCTAGAAACTCGTTCTGTATATACATCCGATTGAAAGCGATTTGCTCTGCATTGTCTATCCGAGCGTGAACTGAAGCAATTGTTCTACAAGCACTTTGGTGAAGAACAAGTCAGGGGATTCCTTCATGGTACCAACTTGCTTATCAGCCGCATTTTTAATCAGCGGACACGAAAGTCTAACAGCAAGACGAGATTGGGTACCATAGCCAATAAAGCTTCATCGGTGCCATAAACATCGGTAAACTCCAATTCTTCCGGTACTTCAATACTCCGATCACCAAGCGTTTCGGCTCTTCGCGTTTTTGAAACCGCCGTCTTTCAAGTCTCTTTGCACTCAGTTATAAAGTCGCCTTCTTTTTCTTTCTCGACGTTCCACACAAAATAGACTCGCCCACGATTTATTTTTGCCACTCTTCATTATCTTACATATAGAGGCCTGCTTAATTTAATGAATATATACATTAATAAGGCAATAAATGATTATATATACGAATTAAAAATATTAATGAATATATAAACGGATTATAAAATTAATGAATATATAAATCGAATTAATATTATTTCACTGTTTTTAAATGTAAATGGATGATTCTGAAAATTGTTATTTACAGTCTGTTTAGAAAATACATAAATAAGAGTACAGTATATTTGGACGATACCCACAAGCATTTCCCGTAATTTTCTATCAGCAAGAATGGCAATACATCTAACTTCACCTCTCGTTTTTTATCTATGTTTATAGATGAATATTTTATATCTGGATGTCTTGTAGGAGTTAGTTTCGTTTCAAAGTGTTCAGTGATTCATTGAGGTGTTTCTGATGCAATCTATATATAGACAATGGTTTTGCCCATCTGAATTGGTTGAAATCATTTTCTATTATCTAAAAAAGTTCAGTGAATTGTGGGTTAAAATTTTTATTGCAGGCTAGGTTTAATGTAAATGATGACAGTTTTATGTAGTATTTTTTAACTATACTTTAACCATTCCACAAAAGGCTTCTATTACATCTATAGGTGAAAGGAAATTGATGGTTGACTCTTTCACAAGGTTATTGAATGTGTATCAGTCATCAATTGATTACTTAGTCCGCAAGGGTAACTATTAGATAGATTACACATCACCATTACAAAACGGGAAACATTCCTGTGCCAACGATTAAAATAAGTTTGGTATTTACCATTGGATAATTAATCCTGATTCCACGGGAAAACCATTACAAGAAAGTGGATCAATTTGAAATATATTCAAAACACTTAAACAACGAACATTTTATTTTAATATGTATTTTCCGTTTAAGACCACATTCTCAAACAAGGATATTAAAAAGGGTATTCAAATCTAATTTCCTTCTTTTCCGAAACACGTTTTACATTCTAAGGTACTTACCACAAGGGAACAAATTGTTAATATAAAATCCGGGTATCAATCTCACTCAGTTCCAACTAGATATTACTAATAAAATAAGATCAGATTCAACTTATGATATCCTTCGCAACCACAAACGCTGGCCACTTTGTAAGAGTGATGTAGGGAACAGTTTAAACTGCCCGTAATTTAAATTTACCCATGACCCGATGGTAGGTAAATATATATTTGCATCATATTTGCAAGCGTAATGTGAAAACACTATATAATATGAACAATAGATATTGCACTAAATACAGAAAAACGCGTTGAATTAAACTTGATGAGAAGCGTTACTCGAAGGAATATATAACAAATAAAAAAGATAAAAAAATATACAGACGTATTTCAGACCGATTGAGACCTCGCCCACACAGACAGTTTGACAGATGATAATTCTTCTAAATCCTTACTGAATAACCACGCACAACGCTTTATAAAACACGTGCAAATGTCGAACACGTACGCCCACATAAGTATAGTCACATTGATAGACACGTAAACACCAACACGCACATATTGATACACATAATATATATACACATATATATATATATATATATATATATATATATAGAGAGAGAGATAGACAGAGAGAGAGAGAGAGAGAGAAAGAGAGAGAGAGAAAGAGAGAGAGGGAGAGAGTACACGTATTGTATTAGTTTCTGTTGACGCAAATCCGTTGAAACTCTAGTGTTTATAAAAAGTGCTCAATAACAAGTACAGCTGTTCTTTAGTATACATTTTATTTATACAAACATTACTGGTTACATATGTGCATACATGTGTCGGTTGTACTCTTGACAGAGAGTCAACCTCTTCAGACCAAAATAGACAAGGAAGTGAGATAAATTTGGAAAAACTATCGCATTAAGTAAACCCTTTTTGGAGATGTGATATGTTTATAATTTTTACCGGTCAAGCTGAGTATAGGATTACATTCCTTACTTGTTAACTTTTCAATTAGCTGCTATCTTTTTTATTATTTTATTACCTACCGTTTCTTCCATTTCATTTTTTTTCTTACTCACTCAGCTTGGATTCCTTTCTTCTCTATTTAACACTTTAAAGTTTTAATCTACACACAGACATTTTCAAGAATACATATCCGATCTTCATATAAAATATAAAATACACATGTGCGCACAAATTTTTACATACACTAGTACATACATATACATACACACACACACACACACACACACATATATATATATATATATATATATATATATATATATATATATATATATATATATATATAATAAAACAAACACAAATATATACGCATATATCCATACACGGATATGTACATATATACACATGTATACATAATTATCCACATATCCATATATATATATATATATATATATATATATATATATATATATATATATATATATATATATATATGTATATATACAGGATGTATTTCTATGTAATTATTTGTATAGGTGATTGCAGCGTTAGATGTTATTAGCTTACTAATTATTTCAATTGTTTCATTTCCTAAGTCATTAAGATGCAGAAAACTGCACTACTACTCGCCCTCATCCTACATGACGTATTCTTTACGTTAATATATATATAATTTTATTTAATACGCACATAAAAGTAATCCATGGACATGTGTTTCTGGCCTACAGTCGTCATCAGCATTGCTAACTTACACAGAGATCGAACACTCGATGTTGATGTCTATAGTCCAGCGTTCTACACCTGCACCAGGACGCTCGGTGAAAAAATATGTACGATTTTTATCACCCAAATATATGATGTATTTCTATGTAATTCTTTTTATACGTGATTTCAGCGTTAGATGTTATTAGATTACTTATTATTTCAATTGTTTCACTTCCTAAGTGATTAGATTCAGAAAACTGCACTATATATATATATATATATATATATATATATATATATATATATATATATATATATATATATATATATATATATATTATAACTAAAAGGTAAACTTTTAGAGAGTTGGACATATTGTGAAATAAGGAAAGCTCAATATACTGGATAGAGCAAAAATATGGTACGTCAATGAAAATTAGTAAGACCTGCAAATGGAAGCAAATCGGTATTTTCAGTTGTTCAAAACAAGGAGTGGTTTAGTTAATAAAAACATTATGATTACGGTGGATGTCCAGTGATCTAGTGAACAATAATCCACCGCCGCGAGTGAGTGGAGGCAGCATTGCAAATATATAACTTTTATCTATTCTTTAGGTTTCATTATTTATCACTACTTTTATTATTATTATTTTTATTATTACTTTTACTATTATTCATTGGCCTAAGGTGTTTTACATCTGCTTAATACCCCCACCTCCCTATTTTTAACTACCTACATTGTCGATTTATTCATAAATTGACAATTTGATTCAAAACCCCTTAGCACCCCTTTAACATCTTAAACAAATTTACTCAGACCTTAAGAATTATAATAAGACAGACAATCCCATTTCTTGTTAAAATATAAAATGAGGCTTAACTTTATTAGCGACACCAGTTTAATGCTCCTCCCCCATATAAAAACCCTGCCACTATACCCTTCCCCTTGCAAAATTAAACTAACCTTCCTTAAGAGACAGTTTTCTGTCTCTTATCTGTATTTAAATCTACGTACATTTCCCCTTGGGAATATAACTTAACTGAGTTGACCAGCACTTGGCATTTTTTGTGTGTGGCCTATTTGAAATCTACTTTCCATCCATTTTTCTGCCTAAATATCATTTTGATCTGAATCCCTTACCCCCCCCCCCACTTGTTAGATTACACTCTACCTCCGATCGTTTTTCTCTTTTTCTCTCTCCTTTTCTTTTTTCTTTTTCTTTTCTTGTCTTTCTTTTCTCTTCTTTTCTTCTTTTTCCCAAATAATTTTAATACATTACAACGATTCGTCTTTGACCCCATTGAAGCATTTGCCTTGGAATACGCCTAACTGAAAACAGGAAGAATATTGTTTTCCTTGAAATGGCCGCTTTTATTTGATTCCTCTCCATGGACAACAGACCTGAGTGAAATTGCCGTCGTTGGATTTTTATACAGATTCCTCTGGATTTACCAATATTTCTGAGCCCTACGTTTTTTGGATTTCGTTATTGGTGATTCCCATGCCCGTTTGAACTTTTTGGAGGGTTTTTTTATAGAAGTTTTTTTTATTTTTTTAATTTTTAATTTTAAAAAGAAAACTTTTTCAAATTTGGAACTTTGAGAGTCCTACCTTGTCAACTCATCAATCATAATTTTTCCTCTGATAATAAGATTTTAATCTTTGAAAAGCCTGGTTTAAGGAAAGAAAGAGATGAAAAATAAATGTTTTTATTAACTAAGCTACTCCTTGTTTTGAACAACTGAAAATACCGATTAGCTTCCATTTGCAGGTCTTACTAATTTTCATTGACGTACCATATATATATATATATATATATATATATATATATATATATATATATATATATATATATATATATGGGAATAGAAGGATGAAGGTAATCCGACGTGATGGTAAAATGAAAAAGGAAAACCAAAAACTGGATGTTTTTTTATGTGTACATCAACGTTTCGTCTTTATTTATAAGACTTCATCAGGATGATGATATAGGGAAAAGATATCATGCAAGCACGGATACATGTAGGGTAGACATGTTGGGAAGAAAAATAAAATAAAATGAAAAATAATGGCAGCGTCTAGCTGGACGTCCGTACTTGTTAGAGAATGAAAAATGAGTGGGAGAAAAAAGGGGAAGGGTGGAGGGAGCAAGGACTACTGTGGCTGGCGATGAGAGAAAGAGGTGGGGGATGAGCAGGGGTAAAATGGATGGCAGAGAGAGATTGGAGGAAGAGGGGGAGGGGGTGTTTGACCAGATGGCTGTGGTCGAGATTGAAGGGGAAGAGTGAGTTGGAATGTTTGTGTGTGTGGGGTGTATGCAGGGAAATGGGGATGGGTGGAGAGGGAGGGGGGGGGGCTGTGATTTTGGTGGATGGGCGAAAGTTATAGTCTTAGAGAGCGTTTGAAGAAAATGAGGGAATTTAAGAAGAGGTATGGGAGAAAATGGATGAGAGGGGGAAGAGGGAGGATTTGTCGTGATAGGGTGTGAAATATTTGAAATATTTCAAATATATTCCTCACCCACCCTTTCAATCACCCCCCTCCCCCACCCACTCCAATCCCTCACTCATTGCTATCATTTTCCAAATATTTCAAATATTTCACACCCTATCACGACAAATCCTCCCTCTTCCCCCTCTCATCCATTTTCTCCCATACCTCTTCTTAAATTCCCTCATTTTCTTCAAACGCTCTCTAAGACTATAACTTTCGCCCATCCACCAAAATCACAGCCCCCCCTCCCTCTCTACCCATCCCCATTTCCCTGCATACACCCCACACACACAAACATTCCAACTCACTCTTCCCCTTCAATCTCGACCACAGCCATCTGGTCAAACACCCCCTCCCCCTCTTCCTCCAATCTCTCTCTGCCATCCATTTTACCCCTGCTCATCCCCCACCTCTTTCTCTCATCGCCAGCCACAGTAGTCCTTGCTCCCTCCACCCTTCCCCTTTTTTCTCCCACTCATTTTTCATTCTCTAACAAGTACGGACGTCCAGCTAGACGCTGCCATTATTTTTCATTTTATTTTATTTTTCTTCCCAACATGTCTACCCTACATGTATCCGTGCTTGCATGATATCTTTTCCCTATATCATCATCCTGATGAAGTCTTATAAATAAAGACGAAACGTTGATGTACACATAAAAAAACATCCAGTTTTTGGTTTTCCTTTTTCATTTTACCATATATATATATATATATATATATATATATATATATGAGGAAGACTGGAAAGGAATTAGAGAAGCAAAAGCCAAATCAAAATTCAATTCAATTGCTCAGAGCAAGGTATATTCCGCAAAAAGGCAATTTATTCAAGTTAAATTTTCCTTAAGTCAGGCTTTTCAAAGATCAAAATTTTATCATCAGAGGAAGTCGCTGGGATAGATAAGTTGGCAATGGCCAAGATTTAAAATTTGAAAAAAATGAATATTGAGCTGTATACTCTTCACAATAGGTTTTACCTTTCCTAAAAGTTCGCTTTTAGTACACTTCTTTATATATATATATATATATATATATATATATATATATATATATATATATATATATATATATATATAGTGTATAAGTGTAACGTTATAGAGGAAAACAGAATTAAAACATACATTGGTTCGACGGGCTGTAGTTTTAAGGACATATATCGAAACCATATACCCTCTTTTAAAGAACCTAATACAAATTCAAAAAAGATTCCTACGACTTTAGCTAAGCATGTAAGAGAACTAAATAGCAAAAACATACAATACAACCTAAAATGGTCTATACTAGGTAGAGCAGGGAAATATAGACCTAACAAATCTAAGAGATGCAACCTGTATATTCTGGAATCTTACAATATAGTTATGTCTAAAGATAATTTATTAAATAAAAGACAGGAGGTGATTCAGAACTGCCTACATAGAACCGCATACATCCTATCCCGCTACAGACCCATATAAAATACCTGTGCTGGTAACACTTTCATCAACAAGAGTATGTAAGTAACTAATGTATAGGAACAGCATAAGAATATCTTGACAATACAAAAACATAAACCTAATACTAGATTACTGAGTACTAATACATCAATATAAAACATTTAGAAATAGAGCACATCACTTATAATCTAAAATAACCGAAGTAATTAAAATTATATCTGACTTATAATAAAAATAGTAAGAAGGTTAGATTATGAGAACATCAATAAGTAATTGAAATAGGTTTTTTTCATCTTGGTTTTTTCGATCTGTATTAATTAGGTGAGAAATGGTAAATAGTAAGTAAGATATCTCTTTGGTAGGAGTATGAACTAATAACACTAGTATCATCTAAAATATTATGCGAAATAAATGTTCAATAGATAAATGAAGAAATGAAATAAATAAATAAATGGATAAATAAATAATGTGTGTATATATGTGTATATATATGGTGTGTGCATGTCTATGTTTGTTTAATCGGATATGTACATATATATTGTGTGTATGTATCTATGTGTGCATATATATGTATGTCGGAGGTTTGGATGTTAAGCGTAATAGTTCCGATTCACTTATATTGAAACCTTAAGCAATAGAAAGATGCAAACATATTATAACTGAACTTCGATTGTAAGTTTCCTTTTATAGGAAACGATTTTGATATCATATTACTTAACACAAATATTTAGAGGCTTGTAATCTGTTGAAATACAATCATTTCTGTAGTAGTTGTTTGTGGAGTTTTTGTAGATGTTGATTGTACGTTTTATTTGCGTTCGGAACTTTTACTGTATGTATGCGGGTAGGCATGTTGATAGATAAGTGTAAGAGTACGTACAGCCTAATATTAGATTAAAATAAGAAGAAAAAAAAGCTTCATCGTAGAAGAATAAACAAGAATGATCTAATTCCTATTTTAGTCACGTTAATTGTTTAGAGTGAATTGGGTTTTGACATTATTTTTAGCCTATTTGCACTTAATTTTTAGTTTTTAGAAGAAAAAAATACTTGTTCTTTATCGTACATATTATACAGAAGAAATATTTATATGTGTGTGTGAGCGTATGTGTCGGTGTATACATACATATATATATATATATGTATATATATATATATATATGTTGTGTGTGTGTATATATGTGTGGGTGGTATGAATTAATAGATGGATACTAAGCATATTTGTGAATGTATATTAATAAGCATAATGATACTTAAAAGAAGGGAGAAAAACGACTAAATAATAGATGGAAATATTAAAGTAAGACTCTAATTGTTTACATTCGTATATTTGTCTTAGCAATTCACTTGATAGTACGATTTAGAAATAAAACATAGTAAAGATTAATGTTTAAGGTGCAGATCCCCGTATAACTACTTTTGAATCCATAGAATACTTTAAGAAATTAAATAAATAAATAAATAAATATATAATGCCCTTCTGTGTTTCGAAATCGTTGTCTGGCTAAATATGGAGGATATATTTCGCCGTGAGTATAACCACCCCCTTAGTTTCGCATTTTAACTAGTGACTTACTACTTGAGTGATGAATGCTGGGAAGGTAAGCTTGTTGTTAGAAATGGTTTATTAATAAATACTATATACATTCCATATAAACACTTATGTAGAAGAAACTTTTCTAATAGTTGATTGAATGAACGGTTTGACACAATGAGACTAGCTCTATAATGATCTGCTTAAATGAGTTTCGCACCCTAACGACTTAAATAAACATTCAGGTAACTTTAATAAAAAATAAATTATCTCCAAATAAACTGGAACTTTATAAATAAATTATAGTACATATTAAATAGTTTAGCAAATATTACCGAATTAAAGTTTTTAAATTGTTCGCACTAATTCTTTTAGGAGATACTAGCTCTTAACGAAATAAAAAAAATAAAAATGGCGGATTAGTTTGATCTCACACGTGTGTTTGCTCTAAAAAAATTTTTTTTTTTTTTTTTGTATTTTCACCCTAAAATGAAACTGATGTATGGTGTGGGTGTTTTTCAAGACACTCTAATCTAAGAACTCTTTTATTATTTGTGAACTTTTTCTGATGATTTTGTAGTGTTGCAAAGATGATATTGACATACAAATGTTGCTTGGCACAAAACAAATGAAACGGACCGTTAAATATATCTCACAGAAATTAAGCATTTTTGGAAATGTGAAAAAATAAAAATAAAAGTAATAAAACAAACCATGGTTATTGGAATATAATAAAAACTGTTCTATATATATATATATATATATATATATATATATATATATATATATATATATATATATGAAGGTTTATAACTAAAAGATAACTTTTAGAGAATTAGACCTATTGTGAGATGAGGAAAGCTCAATATACTGGATAGAGCAAAAGTAAGGTGAGTCAATGATAAATAGTTAGACCTGTAAATGGAAACAGATCAATATATTCAGTGGTTCAGAACAAGGAGCATTTAGTAAATAAAAATATTTATTCTTCTTCTCTTTCAATTGCATTCCTTAAGCACGGCTTTTCAAAGATCAAAATCTTATCATCAGAGGAAGTAGTGATTGATAAGTTGACAGATATAGATATATATATATATAGAGAGAGAGACACTTGCTCTAGTATTAATATATGGAACTTACAATATAAGTACCATGAAGTTAAACAAACTAATTAAATACAGCGTAGGTAATTGCAATAGTTAATACTATATATATAAACACGTGATAACTATGAGGAAGTACCAAAATCATATCATTATAGGGTGAGGTGTAGTGATTTGGGGTAATATAGTTTACGTAAGTAAAAAATTATAAAAACACTAGAATTAAAAAAAAAATGAATAAATAAATGAAAAAATAAATAAATAAAAATAAAAAATAAAGAAGAATAAAACATTGAGTAGGTCTTATACTAACAATGAAGTAAAAATCAATAGAGTCAAGATAATGATCAACATATAATGTAACGTAATAAAAATTATTTGTAGTGTTACTGATATTAAAGTCAATTCTATTAATTAGAGTTTTTTTTTGTTTTTATATATGGCTTCTAATATATGGAGTTTTTGTTTGTCAGTACTATTATTTTATAATAATATATATTAGTAATAATATTTTGGTATTTTCTATTAAATGTTTTCTGAATTCCGATCGGAGGCATGGGTTGGTTGTTAGTCAAGTGTTGGGCTATGGCGCTAGTATCAGACAAATGCATCACAAACTTCTCGACAAAGTCGTGGTAGTTAAACCTATGTATATGTTTTTTACTTGGTTGTATGAACACCAAAAACACCCTTATTAATAGAAGTAACTTTAATATCAGTAACAATATTCTAAAATGTCTATAGCTCTAAATATAGTTTCGTACTTAGTACATAATTCCCGCAAAACCTTCTATAATACTAACACATGGTCTGTACCTGATTAACCTCATTTCCCTGAAGATGGACCCGGATGGGTGTGAAAGTACTTGGGCGACAAATTCACACTATGGCAAATTCATCAACCAATTCCCCTCCGAAACTAAGATCTTGATTCGAACTATTGAAAGGATCTACCAAAGGATATCTAGACATAAGTTGTCTCTTATATTCAACAATATATATATATATATATATATATATATATATATATATATATATATATATATATATATATATATATATATATATAGAAGTGAAAACTTTTAGTAGATGGAACCTATTGTGAAAAGGATTAGCTCAGTATACGTCTGGACTTACCTATATTTTGGGCATTTTCTCCAATCTGCTCCCACGCAAAGAGTGTTTCTTCACATTCTACAATTCACCGGACTTCTTTTCAACGGAAATTTACAACCCGGACAATTTGCATATCTTTTTCACGGAACTTTTCTTTTCATTCAATACGTTTTTTTAACAAAAATTATTTTAATAATTTTTAATAATAATTTTCATATTTTTCAAATATTTGAACTTTGGTTTTTCCGAAAGCCAACTTATCCATCTGTATTTCTCCTCTGATGATAAGATTTCGATCTTTGAAAAGCCTTGACTTAAGGAAAGAATAATAAACACTAGTTTATTACTGAATACACCTTGCATTGAACAATTGAAATTTGAAATAAATTTGGACAATCGTCGCATATTTATCACTCTTTTTTCCTTCTCTCTCTCTCTCTCTCTCTCTCTCTCTATATATATATATATATATATATATATATATATCGTGTTACAATAAACATTTCTTAAATAATACCCAATATTCACACCATGATTCCTAGAGAATTAAATAAAAACATATTTTCAATAATTTAAAAAGCCAAAATGAATACAATAACTTAATTAACAAACATGAGATTAGATTATCATAATCAATTGCACTCAGTCTGAATCAGTATATAATACACTCTAATAATAGAAGAAATAAAACATATCCAACAGAATGATAATAACAACTTACTATCAACAACTGTAACTATACTGATAAAAAAAACAATTCTTTAGATTGCAACTGCATGCATGTAGATGCGGTACGTACACATCTGAGCCGTTCCAATAGTTTAAATGAGCCAATCAATAGAAATAACACTAACCCATATAATGATGTAGCAACAATTACAATATTGCGCCTAACAGCATGAGAAATATTATCCTAGCACTACATCATTAAGTACACTGATAACCATACAAATTGTGATAAATAGCTATTTACCTACACACAGGTTCTACTCCACTCTAATTAAGCAACTAAACTCAAGGCATTAGGTTTGGTTTGGTAGTTTTGTTTTACGGCATATCAATCCTTTTTGGGTTATTTAATGCCGAATCTGGTCTTGTTTTCTTCTCTTTTTTGTTTCTTTCCCCTTTTAATATCTGTTTCTATTTAACCCATAGTTGGGACCCTAACAGGTACTACCACTCCGGGTCAGGGTGGACCTGGGAGCAATGGTAATTAAGAGGAGGCTCCACATTCCCCAAAGTCCGTAAGCCGGATCTCACAATCGGATGTAGTTTAAGGTCATATCCAGGACCGGGAGTAGGGTAGGAAAAATAAAAATGAAAAACGGGAGGGAGAAAGGGAGAGGGGCTGTTGTTTTTGTTTTTGGTTTTGTAGAACATAATTAAGTTTTACGAACAAAAAAAAAAAACGTCAATGTAGGTGAATTTCGTCTCAGGGAGCCACAGGGCAGCCTGATCTGGTATCGCCAGCTCAAGGCATTAAAATTATTTTATAAATCAAACATACAAAAATACTACTTAATTTTCTAAGCATATTTGAGATTAGTAAAGCCGGAAAAATATCATACGAGATCGAATGACTAAATCTTTAAAAAACTGCATCAAATAAACCTGTTGCAGAATCTTGTCCTTTCCGTAAAACTAAATCATAGCAATTTTTAAATCGGACTTCGATCTTTTAAATCTACGATCCGAAATCTTCTCATTATGTCCGCATTGGGGAACTTTAATGTTTACCTCTATGGGATTAATTAGCTATCTATATTCTTTTTCAACCTCTAATATTTTCAAACAACACTAATTCGTACTCTTCTTTAAGAATTACAAATTTAAAATATCTACGTACTGCACCCGGTTTTAAAGTATATATATATTGATAAGAATACCCGTCTGAGAAAAGTTAAATTTAATTCGATGAACAGAACTGTTTTTAATTATTTTATGTCCCGTACGAAAATAAAAATCAAGATATAATAACACTATTCGTAATATCTAGAATTATCATTCTAATTTCGATCTAAATCAATCAAATTATTTTTATCCGAGAAAGTGTCTAAAATTCATGGCTTAAGCTTAAGGTGTCGAAGAAAGTTAAATTCAGGGAATTTTGCTTAAGTGATGTCTTATCAAATTCAATGCAAATCTGGTATATTTGAATTTCAAAATTAGTGGTTAGACTCATATTACGACCTATAAAAATGTTTTAAAACGCTCTAATGAAACTGTAATAAGGTAATGCCTAATACCATTTTTTAAATTTCACAAACTTCGCAAATATCTGAATTTTCACGAAGAGCCTTCGCTCCTTTTTTAATCCCTTTACATGAACTAAATTAAACATATTCGAAACCTTTTCGCCGGATAGCTGTGTGTCCAAATTCACAAGATCGATTAATTAGTTTCGGAATAAATCCTGATCATATAACTATATAAATATTTAAACCACCGAATTTTATAATAATAGTGATATAGTACCATTTGTTTTTATGCATACATCTTATCCCCAATATATTTGTCAGAACACTCCTCTTTAATACCATGGAAGCTTACTCATACCTGATATAACTTCCCCTTATACACATATTACTTACACCTAAATCTCAGTAGTTTCTAGTCAATTTTTCTTAAAAAATATTTCATACATTTTATATATATATATATATATATATATATATATATATATATATATATATATCAATTGTAATTGAAACATTCGCGTAAGTATTATTTGTTTATATAATAGGGAATTTGTCTCCACAAAATCTGCGCATATCCTCACATTTTCTTACTTTCTCTCTCTCTCTCTCTCTCTCTCTCTCTCACTCACTCTCTCTCTATCTCTCCAGCCGCTTCCCTCTCCTTTTATATATATATATTTATATACTTCTTTTATTCCCATGTGTTGAGTTGTTATAGAAATAGTTGCCTTAACCTTTCAGGCCATACCTATTTACTGATTTTTTTTCTACAATGAAACATTTTTTAGAGTGATATATTTAATCAAAACGTCCATATATCACATCGAGAGAATGTAAACACTTCCCGATATTTACATGGCCGTATCATATTTTATTGATTCTATTAGTTTGTCCGGAAAAAGTGTGCCGATTTTTAGTAGCTAATGTTTCAACGCGTTAGAACATGTAGGATTTGTAACAGATCTAATATGCTTAGATATCCAGTTAGATTATCTTTCAAGCTATCTCGTGACAAAGAAAGTTAAAAGAATATTTAACTTGTACCCTGTGAAAATGGAAGACTGTAAGACATATTTCAGACACTTTATGCTTTTCTGTTCCCATAAAGGCAAAAGTGCCTTGAAGAAATATGTGAACTGTACGGTGAAAATGCATTAGCTAACATAACTCTACGGAAGTGGTACGCAAAGTTTTGAGGTGAAGATTATAGCCTTAACGATGAAGAACGCTAAAACAGACACACCTCTATACATGATGACCAAATCAAGACACTCTATGGTCAAGATCAAAGTGTAGTATCTGTTCCGATGGATACTGCACCCCATAGACTGGTATTGTCTTGGCCTTCAGGGCTTGATTTACGCCAGTCTATGGGTCTGTCCTGTGCAGTTCTAGGAGGTCCACCCTCCCAGGCTTTGCCTCCCCTCTTTTGGGAGGAGTAAGTTTATTGCTTACTGCCTGAAGCGCCTCTACCGGGGAATGCCGACGGGGCTGCCCAGGCAATTTTTAAACCCCACTTTCCCGACCCGACCTTGGGTCACATCTTACTTGTGGGAGTAAGATAAAAACTGGCATTGTGCCTAACTCCTGGAGAGGAGTAAATCAAGACACTCTATGGTCAAGATCAAAGTGTAGTATCTGTTCCGATTGATACTGCACTCCATAGACTGGTATCGTCTTGGCCTTCGAGCCTTGATTTACGCCGGTCTATGGGACAGTCCTGTGCAGTTCTAGGAGGTCCACCCTCCCAGGCTTTGCCTCCCATCTTTGGGGAGGAGTAAGTTTATTGCTTACTGTCTGAGGCGCCCCTACCAGGGAATGCCGACGGGGCTGCCCAGGCAATTTTTAATGGCCAGAGTGCTCACCTTCTCGGGCGCTGGCTTTTCAAGCCCCACTTTCGCGACCCGACCTTGGGTCACCTCTTACCTTGTGGGACTAAAATAAAAATGGCCTTGTGCCTAACCTCCTCAAGAGGAGGTAAATAATACCCACATTACACAACACGAGAACTCGACGAAAGGCTTAATATATCAAGCTCCACTATTTATGAGCATTTGATTACATTATTAATGCCATATATTTTGTTATTCGTCTTTTCCTTAAAAATTCGGCACAAACTTTCCGGACAACCTAATACTTGCTGTTAAGTATGAACTATTGTACAAAATAAATTGATGGTTTATGCGAACAAATGACACATCCTTCTCTTGTTCTATTTCTGACGGGTTGTTCGTCGGTCTGTTCGTCTGTCGATCTGTTGCACTTCAAATTAAAATGGTATTTTATTCTCTAAACGCACATATCGAACTAACCAATCATATTTAAGAGGCGTAATAAAATAGCTGTTAGAGTCCCTGTGTATTGGTGCGTCTTTTAAAATTGAGTTTGAATATTATTCCCGTCAGTTTGTTAAACTTACGGGTATATATATCGATCTTGACCCAGTTTTCGCGAGTTTCTTGTCGGAAGCGTTCGGCTATCCTACGCAAACGCCCGAGAGATGGCGAGCCGATTTTGTATCAGACGACAATTTTGATACGGTGCTGCGTCCTATGATTTTAAGTTATATTTTCAAGAAATTTTCTAAAAGAAACAACAAAAAAACAAGCAAAACATAGCGAAGTTACTGTTATCAAATAAATTTATTTTTATTTTGATACGCCCTATAATTTTTAATTATATTTGCAAAAAATATTTTAAACAGCAAAACACAAAAACAAGCAAAACAGAGCGAAATTACTGTTATCAAAAAAATATTTTTTACCCTAACCCTAAACCCTAAACCCTAAACCCTACCTCTAACCCTAACCCTAACCCTAATCCTAACCCTAACGCTAAACCCTACCCCTACCCCTAAACCCTAACCCTAACCCTAACCCTAAACCCTAACCCTAACAACAACAAAAAAAAACAATCAAAACATTAAAATTATAGGACGCAGCACCGTATCGAAATTGTCGTCTGGTACAAATCGGCTCGTCATTTCTCGGGCGTTTGCGTAGAAACTCGCGAAAACTGGGTCAAGATCGATATAAGTACCAACTTACGTTTGAATTATAATATTCGTTTATCTGTCACGCTTAAGGCGTGAATAGACTTTTCTTGGTGTCTCCCTCTCACGTTTGAAATATCATGTTTCCTTTTAATACATAAGTTAGAAATATCATTTTAGTTGGTATGTCCAGATTACGTTTCATATATAATTGTTGTTGTTAGTCATGCTTAAGTCTTAATACCATTTTTGTCATTCTGTCACGTTTAATGATGAACATTAATGTATATCGCTTAACGTAAAGATGCGTCCATTCATTTTCATCAGAAGCTTTGTCGGTTGATTGTTCTGTTATAGATGAGTTTTAAAAATAGTGTCCGTTGATCTGTCATGTTTATTTGTTTATTATGTTTGAAATCGAATGTTCCTTGGTCTGTCGCATTTAAGTTTGAAATATAATCTCTGTTGGTTAGTCAAGCTAAAGTTTGCTAATATCAATGTAATCGTTTAACACACAGAGCGAATTGATTCCTCTTCAAACTACCACTCTTTTATATTGCATTTGAAGAACCCGGGCCTACGAACAGAAGCTGCAAGAACGTGGCAGATCTTACTTGGAAAATATTCCTCTGTAGATGTGCGACTGATTTTCTAAATAGCTATACGAAGAGCAACCTATTTTGTCATTCACTAGAATGAAACGATGTTTTCTGCGTTGATTCCTCTGTTAGATAGAATAATGCCGCTAGTTTGAAAACATCCTAATGATACTATTGTCTAGAGCTGCAGAAGTCGGTTGGATTCTCTTGTAAAAACATGGCGCGGAATCTTTGTTATTAAATCTCTTTCTCCCGCATCTCTCAACATCTATCTCTTTATTTTTAACCGGTTTTTATGGGGCCAACTTCGAGAGGTCGATTGCATTCGATAAATCTGTCAACAGTTAGAGTCCTTTTCATTCCTGCTATCCCTTGATTTGCGTCAGAATTTGGCGCGAATTTTCTCGCATGCCTTCTCTTCGTCAATACAAACAATAGATATAACAACTTCCATTGAAAAAAAATATCTTGGGAAAACCTAATTTCAAAATGTTACATAAAGAAATATCATGTTTACTACCTAAACTAATCAGAGCCTTCGGTATCAGAGATATTCAAAAGGTTCTGATTAGTTAAGATACTAAACGTGATACAAAAGAGTTTGTTTTAAATACTTAGTATTGTATAGAGCTTAGTATGTGCGGTAACCAATGGTTTGTGTCATGAATTGTTTTTTGTAAAGGCAAAGGGGCATGTGTTTATTGTGATATACGTATATTTAAGCCGGGAGCAAATGGGACTTTAATCGTTGTCGTTAAAGAATTTTCTGATAAAATATTTTAGTAAAAGCAGTATCAAAAAAGCATCAAATACCTTCTGCACAATCGTGTAAGTACACTGTACGATGTAGAATTTGCAATAATTCATACATCGGTGAAACCCAACGTCCCTTTAGCAAAATAATCTATGAACATAGAAGAGCAGCATAATTTACCATAAACGTTTTTTGTACGTACTTGATTTAAATAAGAATTTAAACTTTTCTATAGCCACAATAATCAAATTTGCAGACAGGCTTCACCATATACCTTTCATTGAAGCACATTTAATTGCACGTTCTAAAATTACTATGAAAAAGAATCGGCTTGTTTTCAAATTCACCCTGCTTTTGTCAAACATGAATTATTAGAAAATTGTATTTTTATCGACCGCGTATAAATTATCATCATGCCTCCACTTTAATATACTTACCTTACATTAAATACAGGCTTCTTTATGTTTATCTTTCAAACCCCAATTAATAGGACACACCACGCTTACCGTTCACTCGTGTCTCTACCCCACAACTTCAATATCGAATTATTAATAATTCACATAATAGATATGCTTGGTAATGAACAATCTATTTAACACTTGTATCGACGAGTCTAATATATTTTGAATGAGTTAATTATATTTAATAAGGTACTTGTAAGGGATAAATAATAATTGACACTGTCAACTGTTTAGTCATATTTCTCATTTATTATTCATAGCTGACATTACACCATTTATATGTACACAGTCTTCTGTCGTGATTGGGGCGGGTTTGCAATCATATCTGAACTACCGCTGTTGAAATGGTTACCTTAATATATATATATATATATATATATATATATATATATATATATATATATATATATATATATATACTAGAAACATACCCGGCGAAGGATAATTTAAATTAATTTCACAGAACAAAACACTTTCGAACAGATATTATGTGCACTTACAAAGGTTAAACTTCCTTTAAACTACTATAAATGAAGTGAAATTTGTAAAATATTTATTAATAAATTTTTCATACTTATAAAAATTTCACAAACATTAAGAGTTTCAACCCCATTTTCAGCACGATTTAATGGCATCTATTATACTTAATATAGTCAATATTATCATCCTTTGTTCTAGCAAAAGTACTAGTTATCGGCTCATTAGGTTAGGAGTGAATCCTGTACGTACAAATAGATAAACATATGCTCATGCCTTACTTATATATATATATATATATATATATATATATATATATATATATATATATATATATATATATATATATATATATATATATATTGTTACACCGGCCGTTCTTACACAGGAGAAACTGCACCGGTTGTCACTATAAATAGTGCGAGTCACCAGAGACTTGTAACTGTCTAGCCAAGTGCTAGTCACTTTCTTACTTTGTTAATACACTTGTTAAACCAACCCTCGACTTGATATCCTTTATTTATTATTTACTGTTGGACAACTTCACAACACATATATATATATATATATATATATATATATATATATATATATATATATATATATATATAATACTATCTCATGTTATACACATATAATAGTATAAAGAAATATACGGTGTTAAGTCGACATATTTTCCTTATTTACTTCAGTAATACGTGAGTAGAGCTTAGCAATTAGCTGGATGATTTTCACCGGTCATGAAACATACACTTTTCTGTGTAGCTTACTTAATATTTTATATATATATATATATATATATATATATATATATATATATATATATATATATATATATATATATATATATAGTGTGTGTGTGTGTATGTATGCATTTATCTATTTTTATGTGAATGTATATTCACGACGTCGAAAGAGTTCGTCCACAAACGTCACTCCCGGCCTTCAAACTTTGACTCAACGTTTATTTACATGTTTTCTATTCTCGTACCTGAAAGAACCCAATCGATTCTGTGAAGACAATCCTTCACTGGATTTAAGGTAATCCGTCTTGATTCCTCCCTTACGGTGTGCTTTCTTCTTAATGTCCGTTCTTACTTTTAAGTGTGGGCCAAGCCTCGTACGAACATTAATCTACAACCCGAAGCATTTGATCTGTAAATACGAGCAGCTGCAAGCAAAAACGTCCCTGGGATCGTTATAGTGACCATCTTGACATTCCTGAAGTTAAGTCCAATTTAAAATTTGTTTAAATCACGTAAAGAATCGAGTGTTTAGCATCTAGAATAGTTGAACAGTCATCCCTACTCCTACTTCTTGCCCTGCACTCTTATTGCACTTTTCTTTATATATTCTTTTTATTTCTGTAATTTTAAATAAATAAAATACAATTAAATAAAGAGTTTTATACTGTTCTTATTGCTATCCTCACGGTATTATTTAAAAAATAAAAACTTTAGAAAGATTATCATAACCATTTGATTAGTCTTAAAATCGATCTCGTTTTTGATCTTGATACAGTCTATGTTCACGTTGACACAGCAATTCCCATTAGATCACCGCAATTAAGTGGCGTTGTACCTGGTAAGTACTAGATAGGTGACCATTTGGGGAAACCAGGCGCCAACCCGCAGTGCATAGCGTGGACTCTATGGCAAAACCCCTGACTGACAGACACCAATAAGGTGCACGTAATCCAGGGCGGGATTCCTATTCCAGGAGTGATTAAAAACACTTATGATGATCAAGATGATGATGATGATGATGCTGCTGATGGCCTACTGTTTTGGTTTTCAATGGTACTTTCGGACAGAAAGAATAAAAGACAGCTAGATCACATCTATATTATACATATCAAAAGTAGTTAGCCAGTTATAAAAAAAACATAAATATATTAAATATTAAATAACTTTATCTTGGAAATTTACATTTTAATCTTAAACAAACACGAATTAATATATCCAAGAATAATTTAAGAAATCTATCAAATATATATAACAAAATATATACACACATACATATAAACATGGATGCATACAGAAGAAATTGAACTAATATATATATATATATATATATATATATATATATATATATATATATACATACATACATACATACATATATATATATATATATATATATATATATATATATATATATATATATATATGTAGGGGCGCCGACTGTCAGCTCGGCGGTTGAATTTCAATCCCCGCTTGAGGCACTAACTGGTCTAACCGCACTGAAGAGCTGTGATACAGCGAGACAGTCTGTATGTGGATGACTATATATATATATATATATATATATATATATATATATATATATATATATATATTACAATACTTTTAAGGAACCATATCTATAATAAAGCGAAATGGTACTTCACCGTAAAACGACTAGTAGGATGGATATCGAGATTGAAGGGCACCAGACACACATCGACTGAAAAGGCACATTAAATACTTTAACACTTAGAAAGCTTATTTCCAATTAAAAGCCAACGGTTATTGCTAGCGAGCCATCAATGTTAAGTTTCTGTTTTAATGCTTCAATGTTATTTGCAACAATTCCCGAAAGAGGCGAAGAGTGTTGGACCTTTGGGGAAACTTGTAGTCGTCAGACTGAAACGAACACCACTTGTTATTGCAAGTGAGCAATCACTCATGATGACTTCTGTGAAAACTTCTAACAAGTAAATAATTAATTGTGTATAACAAATAACGTTGATAGTTTATACATTTTCGCCATATTAATATGGCATTGTTTAATGCTCAAGCGGAAAGCACATTGAAAACTGGATCAAACACCGCAATTATACCTCTATGTGTGTGAACATATTTACCAATGGTTCCCCCTTTGTTTAAAAAGTGTTTCCTATATGACGTCATTAGATACTGCTGTACATTCATCTGCATAAGAACGTAAAATGACTCATAAGAAAAGCAATAGACAAGAAAAACAAACGTTTGCGTCATTTTAAATATGTAGAATGTAGGTTTTCGCCCTTAATTAATATCAGATGGCGGGGTTACGTCGGAGATCGTCGTCTGACTTGCTATTTGCTTTCTCGTTCCTCCTCACTACTTGAAATGGTTTCGTATAGGTGTCAACAGAAACACGTGTTTTACAAGATAACTTTTGTCTGGCGGGATTAACATACATATATTTATGTACATATATTTATATATAAATATACAAATAAAAACATGTTGTTTTTTTATCATAGAGTGAATAATAATTTCTAGAATAAAGCGTGACTACTACTTCTACTACTAATACTGCTACTACTTATAATAAATAACCAGGATATGTTCGTAATTTATTATGGAAGTGTATAATTGGGCGCCATATCAACCCTGTGTGCCGGAACACAACACCAATTCAAGATACAAGTTGTTTTACTACTTGTACGGGCGCCCATACATTTGTCACTGTTTCTCCTTCTGTTTTCGACGTGCGCCATATATGACGTCAAATGCCAGAGTTGAACATTCATTTGCATAAGAACATAACCCGACTTATGAGTTCAACAATAGGCAAGAGAAAAAGCCGCTCACATCATTTTTAATATGGTTGGCTGTAAGAAAAGCGAAAGACATTATCAATCAACGAGTCAGTCGAGCGAGTAATTAGAAGTAATGTAAGCGTCGTCTCGCTTTCCAGCGAGACTTTCCATGCCACAACAATGTGCTCTCGAATTCCCCTTCCTAGCATATTCGATATTAAGAACAAACTTTAAAAGACACAGCTAAAAAAGCGTTTCCAATAAATCAGACATTTATTTTAGAAACGTAGCAATCAGCTACACTTAAATTCCCGACAAGCATTCATTTATGAAAATCAGACTTTTATAGTTACGGATGCCCAAAATAGCCTATAATTAGTCTCCACTCTTCTCCTAAACGATACCACTATAAAACTAATAAAGACAGTTGAGAGATTTATAAAAAAATATTGTATAATAACAGAAATCCCCGGCGTTGGTCAGGAATTAAAAAGAACGTTAGCGTACTCCCGCTCCCAGGACTAAGCACGATATTGCCATTTTTTTTCCTTTATTTATTTTTTTAATTTCTGAAATTTTCAAACTGTAGTTTCTGTTTCTTGATTTCTTTGTTTACAACTTTTGACGGTGTCTTTTTTAGGTTGTGTGTGTTTATATCACTTCAGGTGTTTGTAAAATAATGATACAGACATGTTGAGTAATAACGCATAAGACGTCACGGGGAGGCTAAGTGCGTGACCCCGCAATAATGAAGAAAATCCGAAGACTAGATAGATTGTCAATTAGGCATAAAAGAACAACTGAAATAAAACGGTGACCTTTGAACGAGCCCAGGTGTGTGAGGTCGACGAGTTCATTTCGGAGTATGACGTCGTAAAAGAAAACGACTCGGTAACCTTTAAAAAGAGTCAGGTGCACGTGGCCAGAAGAAGAAGGAAGCCGAAGTGCAAAGTAAGAAATTTAAACGGTGGTTTTAAACGAAGGAAGAAAGAGCTCGTACGTAGAAGAGTTTGAATTGGGGGAATATAGAGAAAAACTTGTCGTGGGTCAGCCCCGAAGAGAGGCACCCCCACTACGGCCGAACTGTCGTAAACAACTGGCGTGGGGACCACACACCTTCCCTAGATTCCGGGAGCAGACTGCTACAGAACGTAGTGACGTGTTTCTCTTCTAGGTTGCAAGGTAAACCACTCTGCCTGGTTTTCGTGAAAATAACCTACGTTGGGTAGATTCGAAAATCAACCGCCGTCAAGATAAAGAAAGCGGTCTCTTCGTAAGACAAGGGAAATAACAATAATGCCAAAGGAGTTGTGGTAACCAAGAAATATTTAGTTATATATATATGTTTATACCCAACTTACACAAGCTGGTGGTGAAGAATAAAGAAACAGAGTTTCTTGAGTACGAGCTTGTCTCTATCGTTGTGTTTTGTTTGATGCTACCTGGTCCTCCGCAGGAACGTGTATTGCAACATGTTCTCCAATTTTTGGAGGTTGCTTTTTAGAGTTCCTCCAGCTTTTGGAGGTTTCTATTTAGGGTTCCAGTTTTGGGGGTGGCAGACTTTGTGAGAGCCAAGTTTTATAAAAGCATTTAAGGAAAAACAGTATTAAGTAACATATATTCAAATGTGTAAGAGAGCGAAAGAAATGTTATATGATCAACAAACAAAATAATGAATTCAAAAGCATTAATTCACAAAATAGGTATGTTATATATGTTTAACATGGAAGTCTACAAAGATAGGAAAACATAGAATAATTGTTTATATTTGAGTATCCTTGCCGAAAAGGGAGGGAGCGTCATTAGTTGAGTGATCGAGGAAGCCTGAGTCGATAATTTAAGGGCCCTGAATTGCCCATTTGTCTGAAAAATTGTAATCAAAACTTCCTCACTCAATTGCATGAATTACATTTCATTGAAAGTTGCTAAATAGATTCAATCATCACTTTTAGAAAGTTCAGTAAAAAATGTATGAAGTATTAGAATGGTTAAGTTTATAAGTTTGTTTTAAATATGCAGACAACATCGAAAGGGGGTTCAAACAATGTGTGTTGCCTTTAGTGTGCGTATGTATCAGACAGTGAAAGGGTTAATGCATTGTATTTGTGTGTTCCTTGATGTCAGTGTGGCTATGTGTGCGTGAGTATAGAAAAGGCAGAGGGGCGATGGGGGCTGGAGAAATGTCGATGTTAGCTCTCTCGTGGATAAAAGCTAAACATGCAGTTGAAGGAAAAATGTGGTCTTATATGGGTTCGAGCTGGCTCCCCCAGGACAATTTCTATAAATTCAGAAAACCCCGCTGATTGGTTCAAAATATTATTTGTTTTTATTAATTCTGGTGGATTCGTGCGCAAAACGGGGTGCGCAGAAACGAGTTTAAGCACTTTCATTTTCGGCACCGAAGGTTAAACTCGTCTCTACACAGTCATATATATATATATATTCGAAAACTACATTACTCAGGGTATTTGGATAAGTAGATTTTATTTTTGATCAAAAAGAATTGTTGAGTCCTTGTTCGAGCTTGACATACATAAAACATACGGGGTTTTATTTTATTATAATTATAACATGAATTTAAAGAAATTAATCAAAAATAAGAATATAGATGTAAATAAAGAGTGTAATACTTGAAGTAGATTCTATTAAACATCAAATAATATTCAGATTTTCAAAACATTTTCGGCATTTGTTAACTTTTAGATGCATTCATATTTTAAATGTATTCTGGACAAATATATCGGGAATAATATTTTATAATATTTACTAATTCATGGACATGTTACTAAAAGGGCTCTTCAAAAAATAAATGGAATTCCATTTTTTCTTCTACATAACCTTTATGTGCTATTAAGGTTTTACCGAAATAAAATATATTTTGTTCCAATTTCATAATACCATGATTTTTACAAGATAAAATTAATACGAATATGTTAGGAAAATCATTTGTTTTCTAAATATTAGGGTTACCAAAATCTTTGTTCGTTTTTATGTCATCTTTCCGGCTTACTAAAGATCGTTTTACATCCTTATTCTTCAACTCCTGTATTTGGTGTAGCGAGCATATTTACGTCAGTGTGTAATACGCCTCCGAGCAGAGGAGTTCATATATTTTAACTTGTATTTCAGGCGTTGAGTTTTTAAACATCTTATTAGAACTTGTGTTAAAGCACACATTTATTGAATCAAATGTGTTAAGTTAAAAAATAATTGATTAACAATTACTATCTTTTGTAACAAACACAAGCACATTTTACTGAGCAATTAAATAACTGAATTAAGAATCGTGTTCACTGTATTTTATTTTTTTAATTGGTGATTTTATGTTAGGTACCCCTTTTTTTCGCTTTGAAAAGATTAAAATATTATTATCTTTTTACGACCTTAAGTGAGTTTAGGATTAACATATTGAGACCTATTTTGGTAGACGTATACGACACGTTACCAAAGAGGTATCAATTTACGTTAGAGTTGTATAGCGAACTGAACCCCCTGTAAAATGTTAACGGGTAAGTTTAAACATTTTTTCTTTTGATAATCTGAATTTTTGTTGCTTACTCGATAGTAATCCGAAACAAAAATATGTAAAAAAAATGTACAAAAAGTTTAGACTAGAGGGTGGATCATCTATAGGTCCGCCAAATATAAATTGTGTTGCGACGTCTTCTGAAACAAGAATATACTTTCCAGCTTTCTTCTATTCATTAAAAAGAAATTAAAGATTTTGATTTCAAATCACTTTACCTGCGGTTACCTTTTACTTAGTCTAAAATGTAATGTATGTAATATGTAGCTAAAAATAACTAACAAAAATATATAAACGTTCTTATTTTTACATTTCACTACAGTTTAATGATTTATCCTTTCTTTGGAAATGATTTAATATGGTGTTATATTTAAGGATAATTCAAATTTATTTAATGCAAACACATTAAATATTCTAAAGGATTAATTGAAAACCAATTGCTATTTTTAATATTACGTGCATGAATTTTGGGTTAATACCTTTCCTAAACAGATTATTGATTAATTAAACATGATAGACCCGATGGGACTTTGATGCGACATGACAGGGACTGCAGTATACGAGAGTATCCATTAGGCAAAACAAGACACCCTTCATTACATCGGCTTTATTCTCTCTCTGAGAAATGACAAGCAGTAATTATCGACCTTCTTGATTAAATCGTGAATATTGACAAGTGATGGGTTCTCTTCTCCGTCTATTATCGTACGGATACTCAGAAGGTGAACGAACGTGACAGAACAGAAGCAAACCAATTTGGGCATTAGGTTTTGCTGTGGCCTAAATGAATTAAACTTCCGTTTCTGAAGTCAACGTTTATAACATTATCAACAGAGGTTGAAACTGAAAGACGCCGGTAAGACTAGAAACCCGGAGAATAGTCGCAGAGGTCGTTAATCCGGTTTCGACCAAGTTAATATATATCAGGTCTGCAACGAAACTTTTTCTATTTTGGCAGAGTGGGTAGGGGTAATGGATTCTGCCACGGACTATACAGTCAGTGTAGCATTGCAAGTTAAACCAGTACCCGAGTTAAATACACGTGTTCCTTCTGGGATGCATCGCTGTGGTTCATGGCAAGTACGCTACACCGCAAAGTGTTTGTGTTTCTCTAAGAATAAGCTGATCAGATTGGCTGTATATGATAAAACTAGAATGTATACCCGTCCCATGATAGGTAAAAATTATTCCCCGATCAGAAAAGTTTTACACAACTTTTATGTCCATTTACGAAAATTAAATACAAAAAAATAATGATACTAAATCTTATGTCTGGAATCCTTATTTCAATGTTAATCAACATCTATTACATGATATTTATTTTTGAAAATGTTTAAAAATTACGTCTTCAGCTTAAGGTGGTCTTGAAAAAAATAAAATAAAGGGAATCACCCTTAATTGATGTCCAATGATTGTTGAATGAATTCAATGTAAATCTGAAATATTTGAATCTCCAAATGGGAGATTGTTCTATTCATATGCCCCCTACGATTACTTTAAAATACTCCAAATAAACAGAAATTGGTGGAATGTTTATTAATTGATGTCTAATACGTATTGTTAAAATTTCACAAAAAATCGGAGGTTAATTAGTTTAAAAGTGAATCTAGTACATACAAATATATAAACATATACGCATATCTAACATTATATATATATATATATATATATATATATATATATTGTGAGTCAAAGTTATGTTAACAATTTGAATTTTATGTTACAATTTACATTACAAATGGCATCACTTCATTCTGCTTCATACGGTTCGTGCTTAATCTGATAAAAGTGTTAACAATTGTTCCCAATGTCGTAGTCGATTGTTAACATGATCATTATATTCCTTAATCTCGAACGTTACGACTTCTGCTCATAGAGCATGATAACGATTCTAGGATATAAACAATAAATTAATGAATTCAAAAACGGAATAAATGTTAAGCATTATGCGCGAAATGTGTTTCAAGCGTAATGTGTATAGTTTGTCGCTGCGTTTTGTGCAACACTCGTGCTCGTGGACAGATAGAGACTGTTCAGTAAACCCTGAATACCTGATTCACTTATACTAACATTAACATAATTTATATATATATATATATATATATATATATATATATACACATATGTTTAATTATCACTAAGTAAATTTTATTTATCTAAAATAAACCCATATACACATGTGTTTTATGCTAAACTTGCAATCGTCAGTATGTGGGGAGACAATCGCTGCGACACAACTATTAAAATTGGTAATACAAATTAGAAATATATATTACCGTATATTAAAGTAATATACACATTTTATGAAGTAAATAAGCAAATGGGGCATATCGATAGCGATTTGAGGGTGTTGGAGATTACTATATATACAGTATTTCAAAACCTTGTTGTATCATAAGAATTAAATAACTATTAGCTCTTTTGATGCTAATATAGTTAGGATATACAGAAAAACATTTGCATTTATTTATTTATATAATAACTTACGAATCTTAAGTTTTGTATATATCAAGTATGCTTCTGTTTATGTATCTATATATCTGCACGGTATAATAGAAGGAAAAAATCCGAGAGAACGTATGGAAAAAAATAGACCATTTGCTTTACTCGTGATGAAACTTCTATTTAAGTAGCGAAATATTTATCTACAGTATGTTTTTTTTGTTTTTTCCTTGTCCTTTATATTTTTTGGTTTGCCCCTTATTTCGATTTTATTTTGTCTATAATGTTATCATATGCATATGCATGTCTAGCTGTCTCACCACCCATTTGTCTGTGTATTTAAATGCTTCATTTTACCGCTGGGACTTTTATGTAATCACAACTCTCGTTAGTTTTTCATCTTCTACTTGACAAGACGTGAGACAATTTTCGTCAAATCCAACTTCATTAGCCTCCGCTTGTCAGACACAAACCCAAAAACAAAGAAAAGTGAAACAAGGAAATAAACCTTGGCGAAGCAGCGACGCTTAACAGACATTGATTAACGTTTTTCCTGTTTTCCATCGGACGATCAATCGACAAACGCGAGTTCAGATCCCAAAGTCTTTCCAGTTCAAATGCGTTTAAACTAAACAAGACATTACAAAACAGAAAGCAATAAAAAATAAAAAGCACAAATTTACCCGTGCGATTTAAAACAGTGAACCAATCACAAGAATAAGATTTCCTTCATTCTATGACGACGTTAAACGTAGGCGGTTCTTCGGTTCTTGTGCACTTTACGATTTTCGTGGCGTTGTTACCTCATTTGAATAAAATTACACTTAATTTGTTGAAAGTTTAAACCTATTCACAAACATTTCTGTAACTTTTCTGCTAAACGGCATTTATGTAAAACAAAAAGATAAGAAAACGCTATATATATTTTTTTTAATTTAAACTTTTGTATTTCTTAAGATACATTATTTCTACTTTTGTGTCCATATAATTGAAGCTTTAGGATGACTCTGAAAACTGTATTGAATTTGGAAAGAACAACTTCACAGAAAGTTTTTTGTTTAGAAATAAAGACACACAATAAAACAATCTCACCATAGAAGTCAATTCGGTTACTCTATTTTCTATACATGTCTCCCTATATATAGATTCAAAGAAAAAGACATATTCATGTAGATAAGGGTTTCAATGGAGAAAAAATCTTTGAAACCCTCTTCCATTGGACACCTTATCGGCGGACAATTTACCATACGGACAAACCCAATATTTTTTTACTCGAACTTTTTTTTCTCACCCATCTTTTTCTGAATATTTTTTCATATTTTTTCAAATGTTGAACTTTGGCTTTTCTATTGCCAACTTATCTATCTGTATAATTCCTCTGATGATAAGATCTCGATCTTTGAAAAGCCTTGGCTTAAGGAAAGAACATACCCTGTTTTGGACATTTTAAATAAATTTGGACATTCGTGCATGTTTATCACTCTTCGTCCATTTAACTTTATAACAGACACACATGTATATATATATAGTCATCCAAATACAGCCTGTTTCGCAGCTCATCAGTGCGGCTAGACCAGTTAGTGTCTCAAGCCGGGATCGAAACGCAACCGCTGAGCTGACAGTCGGCGATGCTAACCCCTACGCCATCATGCGACATTGACTGAATGTAAGTGATATCTCAATGTAACGAAATTTAAACATTGCAAATGCCTGAGCTCGACATTAGTTTTACCTAATGAACATTGCCTTACAGCTAATGGCCGTTGATGTATATATATAAAGTGTGTGAGATGATAAGAGCGAGAATCTGAGAGAAAGAAAGGGATAATTTAATGTTCATATAAATCTTGTTGAACGTTGTTAATAAGTAAAAGTTAATGATATAGAGAAAGATAGGTCGAAATATATATATATATATATATATATATATATATATATATATATATATATATATATATATATATATATATATATTGGAAATAAATTCCCACACTTATATGTGTAATGTGTAAATCTGTTTTTCATGGATAATATTTTTTGAACTGGTGATATAAATAAACACATGATTTATTTTGGCTACGACGTGTCTCTATACACCTGAAAACTCCGAAATGTGGATATACCGTTGAATAGACTTCTGTACACTTCTAAGGCGCCATTCTAGTTAATCCATTGATGGTACCTTAGTACTATTTCGTAAAGTTTACACTTAGAAGCAATAGAATCAAAATAAGTGATTAATTCACACTCGCCCAAAGGTCACGAGCTTATGATTTACTGCCAATGCTGTATACTGTCATACCAAGGACAGGCTTAAGATTATACTATATCATTATTTTACTTATGATCGCGTAAACGTTGATAAGATTACCGACACGTTTCCGAGTAGCTTTGATTATTGAACTACATCTGAAAGTGCCATTGAATAAGCCATCATTTACCCCTCATCGACACTAAAAAAAATCGCGCCAGAACACAAAGCGATACGCCATTACAAAATACTTTGAAGCAATGCTAATAAAAGGAATGGAACATATTTGATCTTTTGTTCTTTTTACTTTTAACGTATCAAATGTTTTTTGGTGATGTATGTTATATGGATTTCATCTATAAGTAAAGTAGGTTTTAATACACGCCATTTGTAAAAATGCTCTCAGGCTACCCCCCCCCCCCTGTAACTATTGTACATACATTATTCATGAATGATTCCATAAGTGACTTTTTTCTCGCTTAGATTTTTCGTTTTGTTTTGTAATATCATAGCAAGGTAAGGTTAATTGAGATGTCTCCATTTCGTACAGTAGCAGGTATTTATTTCTATTATTCTTCCCATTTTATATTAGTGAAGTAAAAAAAATGTTATCGCTATTGTTACCATGGAAACCTGCGTTTGATATAAGTCAAACGGCATGAAGATAACGCACACTTTCAGTGAGCACTGTTCAGAACGTCTCATATAATACTAGCACGGCTACGCGGCGTTGCCCGGGGCGATAAAAAAACAACGTAGTAGAAATCAAATAGTGTGTGTAACATCTTTATATAAAAAATTACAGTCAGCATCACCCTGATTTTGTTTCCAACATGTCGCACTTTCTTTGACCTTGGAGACTCCGGATGCTTCTATTTCGACGAATGTAGTACACTCATGACCTATCTCCAGTTATAACAGTGCTCAGAAACCCAGGATCAGTGTTGGCGGTTTCCAGAAAGGCATGTGTAACTTAAAAACAGACGCCCTTTTATTCCTACGACAACAACTCGGGCAGAAATTTGGCAGCCACTCTGTACATGTCCAGATCATCAC
>OY744528.1:86178409-86198409 GCA_963556195.1 Sepiola atlantica
TCAACACATTACAGCCAAAGTTTTGAGTCAGAAATTGAGACCAGCATTTTTGTCTAAGGGGTCTTATATGGAGCAATTTGACTCTCTATATTAAGCTTCATTAAAATAGTGTTAGGTTTTTCCTTATTTCTTTGCTTGTTATATTTTCACTAATAACAGAAAAAATCATTTTTTTAGGTATTCAAATATTACTGTTTAATTCATAACGTTAAAAGGTAGTTTACAAAAGCAGATACTGAAAATGAGGGGGGGGGGGCAAATTTTCAATTTGAAGATTTCTTTAATTCATACCATTTTTATAAAATAAAAGGACATTCCCTGCTTTTAAATGCTAAAATTATTTGGTTTTCACACCAATATTCAAGCAAATCTTGCAAAAACGAGGAATTTTCAGTATATTCTTGTCTACGATCTTTGATACCAAACGCTCAAAAAACCGCTGAAGTTTTTGATCTAATTTTTTGCATGAGTATTTAATAGGTCTATATACTACTTTCGGAACGGGCCTTTTTTTAATATTTAAAAAAAAGTGTAAAATCGACCTACCCTAATGTATATATATGTATATATATATGTATATATATATATGTATATATGTATATATACGTATGTATGCATATATGTATCCATATGTATGTATATATATATATATATGTGTATATATATATGTGTATATATGTGTATATATATGTATATATATTTATATATATATATATATATATATATATATATGTGTACGAGGGGCGTTCAATACGTAATTCTCCTGACCCACTTCCTGTTGTCTGATCTAGATGACATTTTGCATGTGTAATGATTCATATCTGTATGGGTTATGTTGCGAAAAACAGCTCGGAACTGCTTGCGGTTTCTTTGTAACATGTGTTTTAACTGAGGTACATGTCTAATGGAGTCACTGTTGTGTTGCGCAGTGATCCGCTTTTTCTATTTTTAAAGGGGACTTTTGATTAAATTAAATAAGTTATTGTGATGATGCCCCATCATATAACATTGTAAAACGCTGGCATCGTGAATTCGAATATGGCTGGAAGTCTGTGGAAACAGCTCCTAGACCTGGTCGTCCATCTTCTGCCATTGATGAGACATCTCTCCGTCAAGTTGAGGCTGCTATTTTTGAAGATCAACCTATTACCATTCGCTAAATACCCTAAAAGGTCAAAATTAGTACAGGGTCTGTGGAAATTATCATTCATGACCATTTGCATATGAATAAGGTTTCTTTCAGATGGATTCCCAGATTGATCACACCGTTCCAGAAGGTAGAAGTAGTGCTCGAGTATGAATTAGGAGATGTGCCAAGAAAATGAGTAAAAGTTTTTCAAAAAACTGATTACACATTATGAAACTTGGGTCCATCACTATGATCCAGAGACAAAAGCCCAGTAAATACAGTGGAAGCATTTGGACTCACCACCTCTAAAGAAGGCGATGGTGCAGCCCTCCGCTTGCAAGGTGATGCTCACAGTCTTCTGAACCCGGGACGGAGTAGTGATGACATATTTTCTGGCAAAGCGTACCACAATTACAGGAGCCTATTACGCTTCACCTTTTATCAAATTAAGAGGCTATCAAAATCAAGAAGCGGGGCAAGATCAGCATAGGTATCTTTCTTCTGCAGAACAACGCTTCTGCCCAGAACTTGCATGTCGCCAGATCAGAAGCACGGCCGTGTTGCTATGAACGCCTCCCCTGACCCCCCTTTCTCTCCTGACTTTCACCTTCTGACGTTCATCTCGTCTCTGACTTGAATTTGTTTTTGAAAGGAAAGCGTTACCCAGATTATGCTGCCTTGAGTTCTGAAGTTACAACGTGCTTCGAGGACCAACCTAGGATGTTCTACAAAAACGGTGTCAAGGGCTGCATTACTCACATGTCTACTCATAACATGGTACCATTAATGAATTAAATACAAAGTATCGCTAACAGATTATTTATTTAAAAGATATACGTCTGTGATACAAATTAATATAGAAAGCAATCGTATACAAAATATATGCATGGTTTTGTCAAAGAATGATCCAACGAAGTTTGACAAGCCAGCCCGCCGTCTCAATGTATTTTAAGTCTCTATATACACTGTTGGCTGCTTATTCTCTCGTTTAAGCAAAATAAAAGTCATCAATAAAGCTGGCTAATAATATGTAGAAATTAATTGACCCATTCGTTAATACAGCAACACAGTTCAGCTTGAAGATAAACATTCACAAGACTGAATAACGCTTTCAGTTGCTGAGATTTATTCATACAAACGCAGTTTCAGTTTTACAATTCAAGTGCATAATACAAGATTCCTTCCTCTCACTTCCTCGTTGAGACAAGTTCGTCGTTGAATCTTTTTTAGATAAAAAGGTGTTGTATCAATGAAGATTACTGGATTACCAGGTAGTCAATTAAACAAACAAAAAAAGATTTGTTCATCCTAAACAATGCGTGTTTCCACTGAAGCGTAAGGGTTACTGTGATATAGACCAGATTTAGAGTGGAACAACGTGGGTAGACAGCCCATATGTGGTAACAATAATCCATGCACGGATGAATCGTGTCTTTATAGAGATATACGAAACTGACAGGTGTGAGATATCTTCTCGCTCAGTAGAGAGCCTAACTTCTTCGCGACAGACTTGGTAGCATCTTCTATGTAATTTTTCCATTCCATGTCGCCCGAGAATATCAGGCTCAGGAGTTTAAAAATTGGCATCTCGGGAAAGATGCAATCAGCCATGACAATTAGGGAGTATTTAATATTGACTTTTGTTGAAGTCCTAACATCAAATTTTCCTAGATATTTAAGTCAGTGATGTAAAACATGCTGTCCATGTGCCACACGCGATCTTTTGCAAGCACATTTGCAGTTGACATAAAATATAATACATTTCGTAATTTAAAAGCAAAACTTGCAAGTTTTATTATTTAACCCTTTCATGCATACTGTTGTTCCACAACAACAAATTAAAAAGTTGTCATAAATTATCATAAATTTTGATCTGACCAGTTATATTTGCTACGGAGGACAGATTTGGAAAGCGTTGTGTTGGGCGAAAATCCTGTTAAGAGTAATTAAAACCATCGCCAAGTATAGAACACTTGAGGAAAGATTATAGAGAAACCGACATGCTCTAATGAACGCGAGGTGCAAAATATAAACGCTACATGTGCAATCTTGTAGAGATTATCAATCAAGTCCGGCAGTGCAAAGTGACCAATTCGTAACTACAAAAACATTGTGGGCTATTATATATGGCGGACCTCGTAATAGCTAATAATCTCAGAACATAACCGGGACGGTTAAAAAGACAGCTGCTTTATTCTAATATTTTTTTAAGTATGAAAGCAATACTCAGATTCGAAGATTTGTAAAAATTAACATTAAATGGAGAAATATAAACACCACAGATTAGCAAGATAACGCGAAATATATAAACAAGTATGATTATGGATTCGTGGCTTTCTTAAAACAGACATTGTCGCTTCGACAGATTGCAATAAGATGATTCTCTAAATATCTAACTTTCAGTTGCAGAAAGACTATTATGACTTACCGCAAACAACAGGTCTTTTCATGATAGTATCAAACTTTACATCGATTATATATATATATATATATATATATATATATATATATATATATATATATATATATGAATATATATATATAGGAATATAAATATCATTCTAACGTAAACCATTTTCTAAAACCAATATTCGATGTCATTTACAATACGCAAAGTACACCTGGCGTATGACATGGGCATATGTATATCGAGAGACCTACATATCGAAAGAGTTGGATAATTGTTTTTTTTTTCTTTCTGTCATTTTGTTTCATTTGTGTTGATTGTTTTATGTAGGGTTAAGTCATATTGAAAAATAGTTATCTTGGGAAAACATTGGACACAACTGATTAAAAAAAATAGATTAATAAAAAGCAAAAACTTGTAAACGAATACATATATATATATATATATATATATATATATATATATATATATATATATATATATATTGTGTGTGTGTATTTAGGCAGCATATTTTCATTTAGGCAAACATTATTAAATAACACGGAGTGGTTTTGTTTGATGCGACTTTTTTTAATTTTTTCAATTTTCCGAATTGACCATCTAATGTTTCGGTCAAATTGATATAAATATGATCCATGGGTTACTTGTTCCATTCTTTTTTGCAAGTACTTTCGATTTGAATCGTCAAATCATCTTCAGGCGATATTAGTTTTAGTGTCTTTACAAATTATGACTTTACTGTTGTGCTCATTTTTGAATTATAACGGCGAGTAGATTATAACTTGAAAAAGCGTCGTAAAGTTGAAATGTACATGAGAGCGTGATTGCATCTACACATATGGGAGATTTAAAAGTTTGACTGTTTAAACCGTTAAGAATTGATGACGTTAAAGAAAGTGCATACAATTCAAACGCATAACTACCTAATGGCTAAGAATTTGGTAATGTTAATTATTATGCTAGACACTTTAAAATGTTGCGACTAGTTTCATAATTGACATTATTAATTGTGGGATGTTAAGTTTTTATGTAGAGGGCTTCGAGTATTTTTAATTTTTTGATATTAGTATCATGGTGTATTATATTGGTATTGTTAACAAGGATGTTTCTATATTGGGAGGGGGTACACTTATGTTTTTTTAGGTGTTGGCATATAGAGCTAGTGTCGGAGAGATGTAGGGTGAGTCTTCGGGATAGTGTTGTGGAAGTGAAACCTATGTAAGAATTAGTTTTGTATTGTTGTCGGAGATACATTCACCCATAGGGCATTGGAACTGATATATTACATTGGTTCTTCCTAATGTATTTTGGGTTTGAGAAGTGTTATTTTTAACAACATGGTGAGATGTTTTCATTTTTTTATAATAAAGTATAAATCGTATTTTATCATCAGAATTGGTGGGGGATATATAGGGATGTATTATATTTTTAAGAGCTTTTTCATCCAATTTAAAGTTTGGATGCATTTGGTTACAATAGAATAGATTTATGTAGTGGGAATTATTTATCTAAATTTCTAATCATTAACTTTATTTGTTTATCAACCATATAATTGGGAAATTGATTATTAATTAGGACTTGCTTTATGTTTTTTAATTCATTAAAAAATATTTTTTTGGATGAGAGATTAATTTTGCACGGTTTAATAGATTTTTGACCATACCAATTTTATATCTATATGGGCATTCACTTTTAAAACTTAAAATACAGGTGTTAATAGATGTAGGTTTTTTATAGGGCGAGGTGATGAATGCATCACTGTTGGATTCAATGAGAACATCTAAAAACGGAATTTTATTGTTAACATTAAGCTCATGAGTGAATTTAAGAACTGAATTATTTTGAAAAGTATCTTGTAGTTTTTTATTTCATCTATACTATTCACTAAAATAAGAATATCATCAACGTAGCGGGCATAAATGGAAGGTTTAGTGATTACATTAAATATTTTATTTTCGAGGTCGGTCATGTAAAAATTACTAAAGGTCGGTCCAAGGACAGATCCCATAGAAACTCCGTCAATTTGGGTATATATGTTGCCCTTATGGTCATGGAAAGGGACCCCAGTTGTGCAAATTAATAATAATTTTTTAAGTATTTCAGGATCAATTTTTAGAGGGGGGAGGGATGGGTTATTATATATGTTATTAATAATTATATCAATTGTTTTGTATACAGGGACATTTGTAAACAGACTTTCAACGCCGAGTGATGCAGTAATTTTATTATCTGGTTTTTGGGTATGCAGTATGTGTAAGAGCTCATGTGTGGATTTTACACTATATTTACTAGGTAAATAAGGGGATATAAGATCATTAATAGTTTTAGTCAATTGAGATATGGGAGTAGTGACTTTATAAATTATTGGACGGAGAGGAGAGTTTGGTTTATGAATTTTTACAGTACCGTACAAGTAACCTGGTTTATAATCTCCAATTATTTTGGGGAGTTTAACGTTATCAATTACGGCATTATTGGCTGTAATAAGTTTGTTTACTTGTGTCTTGAGTTTATCTATGGGGTTTCTTTTAATTTGTTTACATTTGGAATGGTCATATAAAATTGTTTGTAATTTAGTGTAATAGTCTGATTTGTTGATAACTACATAAATGTTCGTTTTATCTGCTTTTTTAACAATTATGTTTGGATGGTTTTGATGTTCATGCGCAGCTTTTTTTAAATTATGTGTTAAGATTGATGTAGATTTTTGTTTTTTATCGTACCTGTTTTTTATGGCTTCAGCCTTGAGTAAATCCTTAATTTGTCTAGCATAATTAACATTACCACATTCTTAGCCATTAGGTAGTTATGCGTTTGAATTGTATGCACTTTCTTTAACGTCATCAATTCTTAACGGTTTAAACAGTCTAACTTTTAAATCTCCCATATGTGTAGAACGCCATCACGCTCTCATGTACATTTCAACTTTACGACGCGTTTTCAAGTTATAATCTACTCGCCGTTATAATTCAAAAATGAGCACAACAGTAAAGTCATAATTTGTAAAGACACTACAACTAATACCGCCTGAAGATGATTTGACGATTCAAATCGAAAGTACTTGCAAAAAAGAATGGAACAAGAAACCCATGGATCATATTTATATCAATTTGACCGAAACATTAGATGGACAATTCGAAAAATTGAAAAAATAAAAAAAGTCGCATCAAACAAAACCACTCCGTGTTATTTAATAATGTTTTCCTAAATATATATATATATATACAGGACCGGCGGGACAGTTATAAAAGTGGGGGGCCCTCCTAAAAAGGGGGGGGGGTAAAACACATACTAAAATTGAATTGAGCCGACAAACAGAGAACACGGTTTGTTTATTTGGCTCGCGGGAGAGTGAATACTTTCAAACTTTGCTTATTGGAATTATCATTATTGGACCCGGGGGAAGAGATGACCGTGTTTGTCGGCTCAATTCAACTTTAGTTTTATTCAAATCGGATTTAACGGATTTTCTATTTAACCAGCAAATTTTGATTTTTACTACTCCGAGTAAATCATTGGAACCCTAAATTTTGAACAGTATGATTTCTACACATAGTGAATTTACTGAATTTTTTATTTGATTTGCTTTATTTATCGTTGTAATAATTAACATAAACATTGGATGCATTTTTCACTGCATCGTTCGCGGACGCATCTCACGACTGGATTAATTTTTGGACTGTCACTAATTACCTGGATTAATCTTCAGTCAACCTCCTGGATATCTTTCCTGAATATGTTTTTAAATTGTATGAATTGGATGGATTGTATAGATTTAACAAAAAAAGTATGTTTTTGGGTTAATATATTTGATGTTATATACTTTTATGTACTTTTGTATATATTTTTATATATTTTCAAAGTGTAATTTTATTACATGCAGTAATGTCACTACGGTAATGGTCCTCTGAGGAGAAGAATTATCTTTGAAAACTCATAAGTTAAGGACGTTAAGATACTTTGCTTGAACTTTGAATTCTAATAAAGTTTGATTGGCACCTTATTTTATTATTTCATTTTATATTATGATATATATATATATATATATATATATATATATATATGCGAAGATCACAGATAGGACTTGAACACAGCATAGCGGCTCTTCCTATTCTTGACAATCGTTTCGACAAACTCGCATCCATAATTCTTCTACATAGAAACGTTAAAGATAATCAGTTGTTGTGCCTTCACTTTCACAGACACATTAATATGGATTGTTTTGTTTTCTCATCCCACACAGAGAATAACTTTCGAGGCGCGTGCGAGACAATTTGCTGAGGGGAATCCAGTTTGCTTCAGCGTTCATAAAATGCCCGCATCCAGCAGACATTTTTATTAGCTTCGCTGATTTATTTGCGTTCATCTCGCACTTTCTCGAATAAACATGGTGATTGATGCTTGAGATATAAATCAAAGCCAGGAAGTGGTTTTCAGGAAATGTGATATCAAGCAATAGTTTTACAGCGACGTCTCGGATGCGAGGCGCTATTAAAATTTCGTCGGAAGAAAACTAACCACTTTATTTTCCTAATAGAGGCGTTTGTCGAACGATGAACGAAATATCCGGCCTGAAATAAGAAACGCTCGATTACTTGGGAGAGGAACGTGATCAATTTGCCAATCTTTTCCACGATTTAAAATAACACCCCATAAAATACGTTAACAGTTCTTCACAATCGGAACATATTATTATTATTATTATTATTATTATTATTATTATTATTATTATTATTATTATTATTATTATTATTATTATTATTAGTATTATTATTAGTATTATTATTAGTATTATTATTATTATTATTATTTACTCACTAGGAGTTCTCACACAGGTCATCAGTGATTGCTCACCGACAACCAGTTGTATTCCTTGGAGTGTGAGTGACAACAAGTCTCCCAAGATTTCCAGTATTCACCACCTCTTTTCGATAGCACCCGCATATAAACTTGCAGTATCACAACATCCGTTTACCATTGATTTCTCGATGGTAAGTACCATTGGTCTTCTCTGGGATTTGGGTGGCAATAAGCCTCCCCAAGGTCCCAGCAGTCTCTGCACTTCCAGTGGAGGTCTGGTTTGTGCTGCCCCATACTCGGTCTTCTCATCCTCCTTGACCCTATGCAAATATTTTGTGTGGTGTCAGCCTAGGCTGGTACCATTTATTTTCTCTTGATTTAAAATTTTTTTTTTAAATTTAAATTTTAAAAAAAAATTATTATTATTATTATTATTATTATTATTATTATTATTATTATTATTATTATTATTATTATTATCTAGTGAAAATAATTTAAGAATATATTTCAAACGAGCGTTACATTTTCACTTACCGACGTATACACATCAAACTACAATTGTTGATTATTTATGGAAATACAATTAGTTGGAATCCGTTATTGTTTTAACGAAAAACAAATATTTAAAAAGAGGACGTACACAGAAAAAGAGGGGGGGTTACTTTCGCAAGTGTGTAAGAGAGACACAAAACCAGATAAATAAACGGATAGCCCATCTCGTTACACCAATACGCATTGTGCGCCCTTCCCCACATTGGAAATGGCGCGCTCGAAACGTCTTTCCTTCTTGAATTATCGCCAGACTAAGAGACAAAATCTCCTGCCAGAAGTCACGTGGTTCCATCGACTTCCTTAAAAGTGTCACTTAAACTTTCCTATTACAAACACGGTCCTAGTTACCTAATACAGAAAGTAACTGGTGCTGGCTAGCTTTTATATTCATAGATTTTAAATAGCCAAACACCTTTTATTTACAAAATTTAGACTTATTTTTTAACTGTAACAACACTCTAGTGATATTTTTATCCTCTATTTTTCTTTAGTTATTCCAGGGTTAAACCATTAAAATGCCATTCAAAGAATCATTGACAAAATTCACAATTCTTTCTGTTATCCAACCATATTTGGTACAAATACACTCCTGTTTATGCCTGACTTATCCATAAAGTTTCAACTATGAATGTCTGACACTCTTGAATGATTCGCCGTTCTGTTATAAGAACACGTTGATTCTATGTGCAGAATTTTCAATAAATCTGCCATACTCCTATCTTGGCACTACCTGATTTGGGTTGTGATGCCCCTCTACGGTTCAAGAATAGTCTGGGGATTGTTTACATAATTTATATTACACGGTATATGACAAGTACTCTGGGAGTATAGTCCGATTATTGTGAAGTCCATTTAAGATCACACTTCTTACGCATGAGATTATAAAGAAAAAACTGTTAGATATTCATGGACAAGACAGTCATTGATTTAAATTCTGTGTACCAAATATAGAATGGTTTGCATGAAGGATTGTGAATTTTATCAACGTATTTTCTGAGATAACGCTCTGCTTCCTTCATCAACGGTGCAAATTGGATAAACTCAGTGTCATATCCTATCACAATTGGTTTAGTATTATTACTATGTACTAGTGTCCAGGAAAGTTTGATAAATGATTTATATATATATATATATATATATATATATATATATATATATATATATATGTTTCATTTATAGAAACATATGACTGCACATCTTAACATGTTTCAACCGCAGTTTTGATGAACTCGATTTTCCAGACGGAAAAATAAGTTTTTTTCTCGTTTTATTTTCATATTAAAAAATAAGGCGATATTTCAATCCGTAATAGTCACATGACTGAATTCAACTCATATCCTTTGCTCATGCAAACCGTAAAGGATTTTTTTATGATCAGCCGTTACTGATTAAACATATTTACTTGGGATTTTTAACTTCATCCGTCTCTAGATCTAAAGTTGGTCAGCAATTAGAAGTTGGTCTTGTGAAATATTTTGGAGGGGGGTAGAACGAATATATCTTTAAGTATTTTATTTACCTCCGCTCTAGGAGGTTAGACACAAGGTCAGACGTAGGTTTTTATTAAGTGTTTCTGATATATATATATATATATATATATATATATATATATATATATATATATATATATATATATATATATGCTACCTGAACTTACCTGGCGTTACCTCATTCATTTTTCGGTTTCGTTTCGCTGTTCTTTTTGTTGTTCGTTTCGCTGTTCTTTTTGTTTATTTTTTAAATAGGATCTTGAAAATTATTTTTTATTACGGCATTGTTTTGTCATTAAATTATTAATTGAACATAAATAATTGTATAACTGTGACAACATTTTCTAAGATAATATTGCTGTAAGCTCTATTTATAAACACATAGAATGTAAACAACTTCCTACCCATTCAATCTTTTAATACCTGAGAATTTACTAAGAATATAAAAGCAAGAAAAAACAAACTTTCTACCAGATAGTTTTAATGCTTCGAAATTCATTTCAAATGTTAAAGCGACAAAGGGTTTTGTTTTTCGACTAATAAAAATATGCAAATGGCTGACGTGTTTACAAAGAAACGCAAATATATTTTAATTGATTAAATTTCATATTTCAGTAATTAATGTGACTATTTCTTAATAAAGAACAATAGCCGTTCGTCGTAAAACATTAGTTTTACAACGAACGGCTATTGTATTTCTTATTTCAATCGGAAATGATAAAATTATTAATGGGTAAGTTACGTAGAGACGAGAAATACATGAAAACATGGATACGCAGACGAGAAGTATAATTTTCATAGAATAAATACTTGGTGGGTAAGCTTCTTAGAATCGAACACCATGCCATAATAGAGAGTGTTCGTAAAAGACATAACGATATACACGATCTCATACACCGATCAGTCAAAATACACTCAATATGGCGAAAATCGCGTGTGGGCATGTCTTTGTTAACAGTGGCGAAAATAGAGGCAGGGAATCTAAAAGAGAGACAGTTAGAAAAAGTGGTTGAAAAACAGTGAGAAACAGAAAAAAAATAAAACAAAAAACAAAAAAAGGCGGAAAGAGAGGCGGATAATGTATTTGTGAGACGAGGACATAAAATCAATAAAGATACACTATTATACTCGACATCAAATGTAAAATATAAGTAGATTGAATTAGAAGCACTGCTCCACAGGTCAAACTGCATATGTTCAATCCTAGCAAATACACACAAGAATTCATGATTGTATGATATATATATATATATATATATATATATATATATTTATTTATTTTGGTACTGTAAAATTAGTACAACATTCGTACCGTCAGTTTCAAGCACGGAAGGGCTTAGCAATCCGGCTCTCTTCAGCTTCAGTTGTCATAAGAGAGCCGGATGGCTAAGCCCTCCGAGCTTGAAACCGACGGTACGAATATTGTACTAATTTTTTTGTACCAAAATAAATAAATATTACGCTCTTAATTTTTAACTTTAATTCTTAATTAATCGAGCATCTGCTAAGATTTTTCCTGCTATATTAAAAAGAAGTTATATATATATATATATATATATATATATATATTATACATTCCTTTAAATGAACACAGACGTTGGGGTATTACTTCAATAGTGTATACACCAACAGTGCTCAAAATATAAAATCATAATAATTTACTAAATGTACTGAATGTTCTGGTAATCGACGTGTGTAGCCATACAATGAATGAGAAACGTATATATAGTATATATAAATATCAAATAAATATATATATATATATATATATATGAAGACGATGTACGTGAATAGATGTGTAAGTAGACACTCCACCGGTTTCCATATGTATAACTATGTAAAAAACAATGTCAGGTAGGACTAAATATTTAAAAAAAAACGATTAAAAGATTTAGAATAAAATCTATCACGAATCAATAAAAAGCATAAGACACTGACGAAACGATTTTTTTACCTTCCTTAACTAAAACTACCCAGTCAATTAATTAGGAAAATTCTTACTTTACTTTATATATAAGATACACATTATGTATATATATATATATATATATATATATATATATATATATATATAATTATATATATACGTGTGTGTGTGTGTGTAATAGTTTGGGTTTACTTTTCTTGTTTTCTTATCCTATAATAATTCCCCGCAGACAACCTATGACTTCTTTACGTTATTTTATTTCGTACCCTTATCTTTTTCAGATGTAAGAATGGACGCATACATACGTTTAAATGTACACACACACACACACACACACGCATACACATATATATATATATATAATATATATAATATATATATATATATAAGTACACACCATTATACACACATGTTCATATATATATATATAATATATATATATATATATATATATATATATATATATATATATAATATTCTCACTCTTTTATCATCTCTCCGCTTTTAGCTTATTTGCTAACGTACTATTTTATGTGTCATTTCTTTCATGTCTAATATTCTATTTTTTTTCTTGTAGTTTTCTTTTCCAAAACTGTTTTAGATCTACTTCCTATTTTCCTCCCTCGACCGCCATTTCAAACTGTATTTAGTTTCATCGTCTTTTTCTTTCGACGAATGCTGCAGTGCGTTCCTTTAACTTTTCTTTTTCGTAGTTTACATTAATAATTGATAATGGAGAAAAGCACAAATAAAAAGACTATTTATTCTATTCTGATTTATTTCCAGGTGTATATACGTACTCTATGTTAGGCAATTGCTTTTAAAACTTCCCCTCCCAACCCCTGTAACAATGCAAGCTTATAAAACACATTTCAGTAGAGCCAGAAGATATCAGTAACGTTATCCAGAGTTATACGGCATAATCATTTGAAACACAGGTTCCCGTTAAGTAACCGAAGTTAAGCAACGTTGTGCTTGGTCAGTACTAAACTGAGTGGCCATTTTTGAATACCAGTTGCTGCATGTGTCTTCCGTTAATCTCGGCATTGTTTCCACTTGTCCTTACTTTCTCGTTGCCACTACAATCGAGCTGTGCTGACTTAGGGGAGCTGTGCTTAGGATAGCGCACCCCTTGCTTCACAATGACACGCGCAGCCACGTTTAGTGGAGGTACTCATTATCTCTAGAGACTGAACTGAGACAACTATTCCTTCCCACCGCAGGAATATGTGACACAAGGTCGGAAGGTGGTGAGACGTCAAGCCAGAAGGAGCACTCTGGCCTAGCAAAACTAGCCTGAACAGCCCTGACAGCATTCCCCGGTCAGGCCGCCTTAGGTAGTAAGCAATAAACTTACTCCACCCCAAAGAGGGGAATCAAGGCCTGGGTGTGTGCACCTCCTATTACAACCCAGGACCAATACCTCAGCCTGACAGATAAAAGGCCACAGAAATGGACCAGTTCCTATCGGATTGATTGTCGAGAACGAATCTTCGACTGGTATTACCCCATCCCGAATTCCTCAATCAACCGAAGGTGCTGAGGGACAGAACGGGCTAGGGTCGCCGCAACTGACTGAACGGAGGCAATGCATACCCAGCTTTGTCTGTGTGCTAAATAATATGAGAACCTATTTTGTATTTGTTCAAAGCTTATTGTAATGAAGAGAATAAATAAATTGTAGAGTTGAACGGAAGAGAACCTTTTAGGTATGTCTCCGCTCCGGTTAACATTTGTATATCTTTTGTATTTAAACAATATAATGTAAATACATCATCATTATTTTTTTTTTTTTATCATACAAAGGTTATGATCAGTGATTACTCACTGATAATGACCGCTGGTGTTCCCTGGGATTTAGGTGGCAACAAGTCTAACTGGATTTCTAGTACTCTCCATCTTCTTCGATAACCATTCCAAAAGAGTTTGCGTTATCGCAACAACCGCTTGCCATTTATTTCTCGGCTGGCAACGATCATTGGTCTTGCCGCGGATTTAGGTGGCAATAAGCTTCCCCAATGTGTCAGTACTCTCTGCACTGTGTCAGTGGAGGAGTGATTAGTTTCTCCTGGTTCTCCACCATCCTTGTCCCTCCACGACTATTTTGTGTTGTATTAGCCGAGGCTTATGCATTTTCTTTTTTTTTAGGGGGGGGGGCTATTTATAAGATTTCTTGCGGTTTTAGTTACCCCGGGTTCATGTTTTTGTTTTGTTCTGTTGCGGTTTTCTATCTGGCTGGTTAGCGTTCGTAGTTTTTGTTGGTTGGTTTACGCATTTGAGGATTCTCCTTAAGATTTCAGCTGTTTTCATCATTGCCGTCCGTTGTCTTAGTCTTCCCTTTGATTCCAATTGATCCTAGTTTTTTTATTCAGTTTTTTCAGGACTGTTCTCGTGGCCCTGCGATTATTGGTATTATATCGACTTTGTTTATGTTCCAAATTCCTTTCATTTCTCTAGCAAGTTCCGTGTATTTGCTTCATTTTTACTCCCTTCTTGATCTTTTCCCTGTTGGCTACTGGGACGGCGAAATCTAAAATTTATCAGTTTTCGTCATTCTTATTTACTATGATCACGTCCGGTCTTCTTGCTTGGATTATTATTATTATTATTATTATTATTATTATTATTATTATTATTATTATTATTATAACGATAATAATATCAAGTAAACAGAGTAATTAGCGAATCATAACAAGCCATGTGAGAATAAAAATCTCCCATTTTGACACAGTTCTTAAAATAAAAACGCATAAACTGAGACTAAATGCACCAGTAAAGAAAGTAAGTCAGCCGGTCATGCTGCCACACAGAACAGAAACCTATTTCACTTTGTAGATGCTCTTACTTTACAATACATACACACTTTTCTTACACAAATACACAAAGAAAAACTTCGTTATTAATACATACACAATCTATTTCCATAAAAATAGTTATTTCAAATTTCTTTCTCGCCCGCGGAACCACGCTATTTCCTCCCTATATACTACAACACAGTCGTCTTGAAATCAAATGTCAATAAAAAAGTGTCATCTGTCTAATTGAAGAGCCTAGACTTTTAAACCCGGTCATTATAATAGTAAGTAAACATTATTTTATGATTCTCTAGTGTATTATAACTATTTATATGCAGCTATTGTTGTTTTGGCATATATGTACAATTTTATGCCATATGTTTCAAATTTGCTACATTATTAATTTTGGTTCAATAAATATTTTTGTTTACAAAAAAAAATTATACTACTTTATGAAACGTTTTTAACTTTTTTCAAATCAATATAAAAAATAAACATGAGTTTAGTGACTGACACAACCGGTAACATTTTTTCTAGTTTGAAAGAAAATCACAACCAGATCACATTGCTCACTAATTAGATATTTCGTTTCGATGTTATTTTGGGAAATTTTTGCACAAGAGACAAAAGATATAAGAAATACCATCTCTGTTTAGTTTGATAAAGTTTCTGTTATAAAAATGAAATAAAATACTAGTCTACTAATAAGCTTTTTGTATTTGATATTGTCCTTTATATTTTGCGGTTTGTCTAATTTTCTATTTAAGTTTTTTATACACTTGCCACGTTTGAGTATGTTTTATCTAGTTTTGCACAACGATGTAAGCGTAAATATTTGTATTTTGAAATCACGTGTCATATAACTCCAATTCATTGTGAAAATATCAAACTAATCAATGTCTACAATTTGGAAACTAATTTACAAATTTCTCAATGATATGCAATTACCCCAAATGTCTATACGTCATACATTAAATTTACTTAAAATGTCAAAAGAAAAAAGAGGATGTGTGTCTCCCAATTTCCTAAATTGTTGACATCATAAATATGTGGAACAGTTCATTAGACGGAACTTACTAGCGTATTACTATTTATTACTAATGGATATTTAGTACGTACCTGCCTGTCTGAAGCCGAACGTTCTCTATTACTTCTATTAATGTATAATTGTATTATCTTTTAATGCTTTATTCAGATTACTATACGATTTCAAACTAATATACTATATTTAAATGCTCAATTCAGAAGGCGTAGTGTACTATCTGTTCTATTCCGGGGGAGAAGTAGTGTATGTTCCGTTGTCATTAGACCACCCTCTCAAGAATTACGTCATTATTTGGAGGTGGTAGTGTAGTGTATATTCGTTCGTTATGATGCTACACAACCAGGAATTACTTCCTTCTCTGTGGGTGGAAGTGTCGTATATGTTCGTTCGTGATGACACTATACTCACAGGCATTACCTTCTCCTTTTTGCGGGGGGGGGGTAATTGTATACTCGCAAAAATATGGGATCTACTACTATTAATTATCTATTCAAATCCTTTTGTGCTCCTCAAATGGGTATTTAATTTCAGGAATATGTTACAACTATTAAGCAGATGGTACTTAAACGAGAAAAGACGTGTATTTTGGCGTGCTGCCCCAAATCAGGGGCAGCACATTACGACGTCTGATGTAAGTGAAAACTATTTATGCCATCCCATCCAATCCCATCGCATCCCATCTTTCTCTTTCTTTTTCTTTTTCTCTTTCTCTTTCTCTTTCTCTTTCTGTTTCTCTCTTTCTTAGGCAGGAACGCACGCAAATTATGTGCTCGCTTTGAATGCATAGTTGTTTATAAACTAAACAACAATTGTCGGCGAGTTGTATATCCAACTGTAATTAAAATAAAAATATCCTCCGATGGAGAAAATAGTGAACAAATGATCTCAGTCACGGGAGGAGCAAACAGTCACGATGTAGGAGTTAATTGTGCTGTTATGACTTGTGAGTGCATTGATAACAACCCATGTATTTTATTGTGTCATGACTTGTGAGACATTAACACTTTCTCTGAGAGTGAAAATGATGCTTACTCGACTGAGCTTACCTGCTCCGTTTTATTACAGTACCTCCTACTCTAATAAAACGGAGAAGGTAAGTTCAGTCGAGTAAGCATTATTTCCATTTTTTTCACTATATCAGTATACAAAGTGATGCAATAGACAAGTTAATAACTAGATTTAAAAAAATATAATTGTATATGTATTCCTATATAATATGGTTAGTACGACACTGATTGCAACCCCGCGCAACGATCGTATCCAGAATGGTACCTCACGACGCAGGATTTTTTGCCATAATGTATTCACGGCACGATAGGTTCACAAATCGCATATATATCCAGATATTGCACCAATATGTATATAATTTGTATTTATTTGAAGTACTATTATAGGATACTAGATTCCATCGGGTGTATGAACATTATACACTCGTGTCATCTCTGCTTCACCCCACGATGTTTAAAAGACTCGTGCTGCGGAACTCGGCTCTTGATAGAATACCACGTGGACGCTGGTTTGATTTTAAAAGATTTATTTAAACAGAATAGAGACAGAAAACTGAAATGCGCGTGAACGAGACAGAAAGAGAGATAATTGTAGGGAGAGATACCAATAAGATATAGACAGACAGGCCGACTCTTAGCTACACTGTACCCAACCGTCATCTCCCCCCTACCGGACCTAACCGGAACAGCAACGTCTCTCGTCCGTCCGGTCGGGTTGTCGGCGGGCAACGAGGAAGGGCTATGTTATTACTGGACTTCCGCCTTCAACCCGAGCACCCTTCTACGCTATGATGTTTTAGTGTATTAAACCATCAAATATGTCCTCAATATTTCTAGCCTGCCCTAGGACTAGTAGCCCAACTAGTTTTATTTTAAGTAAACAAGGATTTTCTTTGAAGGATTGATTAAAAAGAATGAAACAGAAGACTGTCTGGAAGCGGTCTTTTTGATCTCATTCTTAGAAAAAGTGTGTTCTTCAAGACGTGACAGTTCCAGAGCATTATGGGTTTGCGACTAGTTTCGCTATTGGCGTAGGAAGATGAGGATATACCGTGCCGGGGAAGGTGCAGGCAGATTGTCTGTTACAGATTATCTTTCGATATCTTTAATCCATGGAATCACGACAGAGAGGGGATTTTGCGCGAGGGTTATTAAAATAGACAGAGAGGACTGGAGGAAATAAATAAAAATTGAGACATGATTTGGGAGAGGAGGTGGCATTGATTTGGCGTGGTTGGATGAATGAACAGAATGGGAAAACAAAATCAAGTAGAGAATGACTGAGAACAGAAGGAATGTGGGAGGATAAAATAAGCGTTTGAGTGTAGCTGTATATCGAAATCGATTGGCAGTGAGAGATGAATAGATTGATATACTGAGATATATATATGTACAGATAGGAGAATGATACGTGTAATGCATGATCCTTACTGTTGAACACTGTTATGACGGAATAGCTGTCATAATGATGATGCGTATATATATAATTATATAAACATTAAAAACATTCGACGGGGATCAAGCAGCGTTTCGACCCCTTTATAGTCCCGTAGCGACGTGTTAAGGTCGAAACGTTGGTTGATCCGCGTAGACCGTTTCTAATGTTTATATAATTTTATTTCTAATAGCTCTACTTTGCATTGAGCACTGTTGATAAAATAATGGTTTTAATTTATGTTATAAGATATTTGAACTTAGTTAATATATATATGTGCGTGTGTATATATATATATATATATATATATATATATATATATATATATATATATATATGTGTATATATATAGTCTCGGAAGTCTCTCAATCATTAAAACTATTAAAAAAAACCCAAAAAACCCTTAAGTCACAAGTCGTTCAGTGGAAAATCACTCATGTAAGTCAATTTAGTTTTTACAGTTACTATATTAGTTTGTTTCTAACATTATTTAAGGGATCATCAGTTGTTTACCATGAAAAACTGTTTCGGGAATTTAAAAACATGAATACATAGATAATATTTTCTGGTTTTCCCTTTTTAATATCAATATATGTATATATATATATATTATAATATAAAATGAAGTAATAAAATAAGGTGTCTATCAAATTTGATTAGAATTCAAAGTTCAAGCAAAGTATCCTTAAGTCCTTAGCTCATGAGTTTTCAAAGATAATTCTTCTCTTTAGAGGACCATTACCGCAGTTATACTACTACAGGTAATAAAATTACGCTTTGAAAATATATAAAATTATATACACAAATACATAAAAATACATAACATCAAAACATATCAACCCAAAAACATACTTTTTGTTGAATCCATACAGTCCATCCAGGTCATACATATTGAGAAGCATAATCAGGAAAGACATCACTCCAAGTTACAAACAGCAGTCCAAATACGTGTAATTGAAGGGGCTGACAAAGTTATCCAGTCCCGAAAAGTGTCAATATTCAATGTTAATGATAAATAAATCAAATAATATAGAAAGTCCAATCAAAGTTCCAAAATCCCGAAATGTGCAACCCAAGTCAAATCATATATATATATATATATATATATATATATATATATATATATATATATATATATATATATATAGAGAGAGAGAGAGAGAGAGAGAGAGATAGTAGGGGGAGAAGTATATAAAAAGGGTTATTAAGACATACAGAAAGAGAGAAGGGGAAAAGGAGAGTGAGAGAGACATACAAAAAGAGAGATGGATTGAGAGATATCGAAGGAAATAACAAGAATATATATGGGAGGATAATGAGAATTATGTAAAAGCGTATGCAAATGTCTACAGAAGAATTTGCGTTTAAAGAGAGGTTAGGTAATGTGTATGTAAGATGAAGGTAATTAAAGAA
>OY744528.1:86203409-86215909 GCA_963556195.1 Sepiola atlantica
AAATATATATGTATATATTAATATATATCAATACATATATACATGAAAATATATATATAAATATACATGCGTATATAAATATATATAAATACATATATACATCAATATATATATATAAATATATATGCATATATAAATATATATAAATACATATATATATGAAAAAATACATATAAATATTCATGTATATATAAGTATACATTAATAAATATGCACTGGTAGGACAAACAATGACAAAGGAGTAGTATCAAGATGTTCTCCAGCGTCTCCGTGACGCTGTTCGGCGCAAAAGAAACAGACATGAGGATGGCAAACAACTCGCAAATGCATCACGACAACGTCCCCACACCTTCATCCTGGCCAAACATGAAATTTTAGTCGTTTATAAAACTTTTTAATCTCCAGACATGCCCCCTTGGGAATCCTGGTTGCTTACGAATTTGATATAGTTCTCGTTTTGATACTAATAAAGAAGTAATGCAAAACGCAACGGCCGAGATGAACACCCCCCTCACCCCCAAAAAAAAATTCCAGCTGGGTTTCGGCAGTGGATGGATCGGTAGGCTAAGTGTGGGCAAGACTAAGTGGCCTACTTTGAATAAGGAGTAGGGTCCCATCACCGAAATGTATTTGAAATATTTTTATACGCTTAAAGTCGGATTATTTTTAGAGTATCCTGGTATATCTATAAATATCATCATCATGGCCGACACTCGAATCGAGTATGCGAGTTTTCCAGGGCCTCAATTGTGGATTCTCACTACTGTTGTCTCTGGAGACGCCTGTGTGTGGATTTGTTTAACATGGATAAGTTGATGCACAAACAACAGACCTATCATCTTGGCCAGGCAGGTTTATGTTTAGTAGCACGGTGACAGAGACGACTGAACCCCCTGACTGATTGCAACCCTTCATCCGCCATCGCAGCCTGACATACAGATTACTCCGCCGTTCAGGGATTTGACATACAGCACCTGGTATTCCCAAATGGTCACCCATTTAGTACTGGCCAGGCTCGACGCCGCTTAACTTCGGTGATCTAACGGGAACCGGGGTGTCAACCTGATTGTGCCGTATATTGTGCCGTATGAATATATACACGGCCAAAGATTTTGTTGTCCTTTCTTTAGAAAAAACCTTTTTCTATATAAGGGAAAATTGATATTCCTAACGTCAAAATATAGAAAATAAATTGTGAAAATATATAAAGATATATTTTTCGCATTGATTTTGTATACACACACAAACATATATATATATATATATATATATATATATATATATATATATATATATATATATATATATATGATTATTTTTTAATTTTTTATACACAGATATATATATATATATATATATATATATATATATATATATATATGATTATTTTTATTTACACAGACATGTACGAAATCTGCAATTAGATTTTGTACATGTCTGTGTAAATAATAATAAAAATAAAAATAATCATATATTAAGCTCTATTTGATATTGAGCACTTTTTATAAACCCGGTTGAAATTCTTTGGGTTACTACCCTGTGGATGCTCTACCTGGATCATTATCGTCATTATTATATATATATATATAAATATATATATAGGAAGAGAAGGATGAAGGTAATCCGACGTCATGAGAAAATGAAAAAGGAAAACCAAAAAATGTATGTTTTTTATGTGTACATCAATAGTGGCTATTATTTTCTTCCCTTTTTCCCAATATGTCAACCCTACATGTGTTTGTACTTGCATGACATTTTTCTCTATATTATCATCCTTATGAAGTCTTATAAATAAAGACGAAACGTTGATGTACACATAAAAAATATCCATTTTTTGGTTTTCCTTTTTTCATTTTCTCATATATATATATATATATATATATATATATATATATATATATATATATAAATGTATAAAAATATATATAAATATATACATAAATATATATCTATATAAATGTTTATAAATAAATATGTATATATACATATATATAAATGTATAAATATATACATAAATATATATACAGATATATATATATATATATATATATATATATATAATATATGTATATATTTATATATATATATAAACATATATATATATACAAATATATATAATATACATATGTATAAATTTATATATATATACATATATATATAAATATATATATAAATACATATATAAATTAATATAAATATATATATATATATTTATAAATATATACCTATATTAATACATATATATATACATATAAATATATATAGATAAATTTATATTTAAATATACATATATATATATATATATAAACATATAAATACTAATATAAATAAACATATATACATCTATATATATATATTTAAATATATATATATATAAACACATACCTATATATATACAAATATATATCTAATATATATATATATATATATATATATATATATATATATATATATATATATGTCTATATTTATATATATATATATCGAAATAAATATATATAAATATATATATATATGTGAAGGAATATATATATACAGACATACATAAATATATTAATATATATAAATAAATATATATATATATATATAAATATTTATATATATATATATTCATAAATATATACATTTATATAAATATATACATATATATATATAAATAAATATATGTATATATATAAATATATGTATATAATTATTTAAAGATAAATATCGATATTCATAAATATATATATATATGTATATATGTATAGTAAAATATATATTATAATATATGAATATATACTCATGAATATTAATATATATATATATATATATATACATAAATATATATATATACAATATATAAAGGTTTTCATATATATATAAATACATATGTACATGTATATGTATATAATTATATATTAATTAATATATATATATAATATTAATTAATATATATATATACATTTATTTTTATATATATAACAGGTTTTTTAGTTTTAATGAGTACTAGAAGCTTTACTCATTAAAACTAAAAAAACCTGCTATTAACAAGATTTATTTTAACACTAGTACTAATATACTTAAATGCTTATAATACCTAATAAACATAGTTAAATTTTCCCGCCATAATTAATTATAAATCTCACTCCAGGTCTTTACCTGTTTGTAATTATTCCACTGACGATGGACCCAGACGGGTCAGAAAGTACTCTGGACCAACATGTACACTATGGCAGTTTCATCAGCCAATTTCTTTCCGAGATTAAGATTTTAATCCGGAAAATTGAAGGGATCAACACTAAAATAACCAGACAAAAATTGTCGGTTATTTTTAATAATATTTATATATATATATATATATATCTGTATATATATATTTATATATATATATTTATATCTTTATGTATATTTATATATATATGTATATATATATATCTTTATATATATATTTATTTATATATACATTTATATATATATATATTTATATAAATATATATATATATATATATATATATATGTATATATAGTTATATATTTTTGTATATATATATTTATATATATATATTTATATATATATATATATAAATATATATATTCATATACATATATATATATATAAATATATATATATATAGTTATATATATAGCTTATCGGTACGGCAGAAAGATAGGATTAATTTGAGAGGAAACATAACTAACAAATTTAATTGTGGGGTCTAAAAATAATAGGAAGAAAAAGTAATAACATTTCTTACGTGTGTTTTTATCTGACACTAATCAGAAATTTGATTCTATAAATAGTAACAATAAAAACTAAAAGAATATCGAACGAGAAACGTTATATATATATATATATATATATATATATATATATATATATATATATATATATATATATTTACATATATATATAAACATACATATATATATATGCATATGTGTGTGTCTGTGGAAAATTAAACAGGAAAGCTAGCAACGATATTATTTATGTAGTCATCAACGTTTCGTCTTTATTATAGATTTCTTTAGGATGAAAAAATGCAGAAAAATGATTCAGTTTTAAATTTTTTATTGCCAAAAATTGTCCAAGTTTTGTCGTGGCTGTGGTAAGAAAAAGTAAAAATGAAAACTGCGATTTAGACTGGTCCGTTATTATCAGCAGGCTGTTCAGTTCAAGAGAAGCAAGAGTTAATAGGCTTAGTTGTTTTAGTTCCCATATGATTTTTGCTAGGGTGTTTGTCGTGGTCAGAATATGTCACATCCGAACTTGCCCTATAGTGGATGTGGGACGGGGGGGACGGAATTTTTAATTCATTGTTAGTATCAAAAAACGGACAGAAGAAAGAAAAGAAAAACAATCATATTTTCTTTATATGAATGTAAAAACGTGGGGATTTTTATATTTTTGAAACAAAACGTTTTTGCATAAGGAAAACATCATACCTATTAGTTTATTGATTCAAGTCCGAATGTATTAATTTATTCTGATTGATAGGATTACTTTATTTGTGTCTCATTAATTAATACATATCTTCCTTGCAATATGTTGAAATATGTGTAAAAGTGAGTTGGACATAACATAACTGTTGATTTATTTATGTACGATTGTGTTTATTTATAGTTATATATATATATATATATATATATATATATATATATATGTGTGTGTGTGTGTGTGTGTATCAATGTGTTTATTTATATTTATATGTGTTTATTTATACTTATTTAGTATATATATATATATATATAAGTATATATATATATGTATATATATATGTATATATATATAGAGAGAAAGAGAGAGAGGGATAGAGAGAGAGAGAGAGAGAGAGAGAGGGATAGAGAGAGAGAGATAGAGAGAGATAGAGAGAGACAGAGATTTGGGAATGAGGGTGTCTATTTTCTCTTTTACTCTTATTAATAATGTGTTTCTATTCGCCCTTCAATAATATGTAATAACAGAGAAAATGAGTTCTTATATAAAAGTGTATGGATTCCGCAAAACTCTACATACTATAATTAAGTTATGTATATATAAACGCTCGTGCACTTCGATTATTGGCTAGCAGTATTGATGCTTTAATTTAGCTCGGAAACTGTTTCATCGAAAAGAACGCTTCGTATATATGTATATTAATGCCTCCGATTGAATAGTCGGCCCAAGAAGCAGAGTTACGTCAAACATCAAAGCTTGCATTCTGCCTTTCAATTAATATTTCGCGAGAAAACCCATTTTTCAGAACTTTATAACAGGTTTTTTATTTGTTTATTATGTGTATTAGTCGAACCACTATTCTTATGTTGGTTGCTGTAAAAGACAACGTTTCCGCTGATACAACCTCAACATCTCTTCATGAGCACCTTCTCAAACATCGAGTTTAACTTTCACGTCGAACTGGGAAATCTGCACACAATTTCGTTACTTCTTGAGATTATGACCTTAGGTAACTTTGATCTCGTCGTTAGGGTCAGGGTCAGGTTACGGGTTAGGGTTAGGGTTAGGGTTAGGGTCAGGTTTAGGGTTAGGGTTAGCATTAGAGTTACGATTATGGTTAGGGTAAGTGTCAGTGTTAGAGTCAGCGTGTGGATAAAACTTAGCCCGGGTTGTAATCTAAAGAAGTACCAACATTTCGAACTGAACCCTTTATTTAATCCACGCAGGTAGATTGTTATCATTTCGATAGTAATGACAGCATAGCATTGTTGGTGTATGTTATTTTTAATTATCATCGCCGATAATGATGATTGAATCTTCAACCACCAAACGACTGCCACTTAGAACTGATTCTAAACAAAAGCTTGGCACCATTAGACCATTTTTCTATGTTTGTATTTAAATGCTGCTATTCCCATTCCTGTTCTTAACACCCGCTTTATTCTGTCTTTAATCTTTTAGGTACTTGTACTGTTTATGACCCATGCTAAAATCAACCTTTCGGCGGCATTAAAACGACCCGGCGTCAACATAAAACCGTGGTGGTGCTATAAAACAGGAAGACAAGAAAACACCAGTACCGTATATTAAATTTGATGAAAAAATATTTATTCTTAGACAAATTTAATATAACGAGCACTTTCTCTGTCTGTCTGTCTGTCTGTTTGTCTGTCTGTCCGCCCTGGAGACTTTTTGTAAACGTAAAAGAGAGAGGAGGGGCTCGATTAATTACTATTTAATTAATTAAATTTTTAAAGTCAGCGTTCATAAAATTTGTATACCTTTAGAATTAGGAAACTATCAATTAATTAATTTACATTAGACAACATTAAATACCATTAGATAACATATACACAAAGAAGAACGAAATTTAGAACAGAAAACGTGTCAAGAATCTTACTTAAACTAATACTTTTTCAACTTCCTTATATACTGTAACAAAAGTCGCTCAGACACTAAACGATGTTTGCCATTTACACAATTAATTCCTTTTAAACTTCAATTACATTCATATTTACAAATATACACGTATAACTGCTATTATCAAATTTAAATATGTATTTACAATATTTTACAGGAAAGTTATTCTGTCATGAGAAAGTTAAGGTTTGTTTAATTATCATTACTTTTTTGTTTCGATAAATTGTTGTATGTTTGTACTGGTACAGCTTTTGAACAAGATCGATTAGGTAAGGGTTAGATTAGAGTTAGTTTAGGTTTAAGGTTTGGTTAGGGTTGGATTAGGCTGAAAAATAAAAAGTTTTTTATATATTTTTAGGGTTAGGGTTTAGGGTAAGAGGGAAAAAGAAAACAGTATTTTACATTGTTTTTAGAGTTCATGGTTAAGGTTTAGGGTTAGGCTTCGGGTAAACAAAAATAGTTTTTTCATATTTTTTAGTCCTTCGGGGGACTACACCATCTGTCTGAAAACGTTGAAGTTCATTATGGCTTTAATCAAAAGCACTAACTTAAACAAATTACGATTGATTCAATTCACCACAAAAATTGCTCGTCCGCTAACATCTGATTGGCAAAGCGCTTTGGCATCTTCCGGTTGTTTACGTAAACTGCCAGACGATGCTGAGGAAAAGTCGGGTTTACTATGGATCACAAGCTGTACGAATACCATCTTTGATAAATATTTTATTTGTTACCTTTACATGTCTTTCCAGAATATTTTAATCATCAATTCTAGTATTTTCAAATTACCATCATCTTCAAAAAGGGACGTAATTTCTGTCTATTTTTTATAGACAGAAATTACGTCCCTTTTTGAAGTTACTTCTCTTTTGATTTTTGAAACAAAATTAATTTGTAAAAAAAACGGCATAGTTTTAAAAATAGAAAAACAAAACAAATTGCAAATAAATACACTCCCGGACAACGCCGGGTATTTAGAGCCAGTCTCTATTTATTGGTACTAAAAAAGATTTCTACCGATTTTTTTGTTCAAACAAAACTTTGATTGCTTTATTATCGGATGCATCCACGCACAGTTATGAGAGCCTACGTCTGTCGGACGGTCCGCCAGTCTGTCAAGCTTGGGTTTGAAATAGTTTTTTTAGCACTAATCAAATATCTTATTGTGGATGCTTCCTTGAAAATCAATTAGAGATTCCCTCAGTCTCTATTTATTTGCTCCCCACCCTCGAATGCAGAGTTAGACAAAATGGCGGTTTTAATGTGTGGAAAATCCAGCTCCTGAAAAAGGGCCACTCTGGATTATGACGATTTTTTTCTAAATGCCTCAGTCTAGAAGGATTTCTCCTTCACCCACAGAGGACATAAAGAATGAAGTGTAATATCAGAACAGATACTACACTTTGCTCATAACAAGAAGGCGACGAGTCTTGTTTCAAATAGAATTTCCATTTGATCTGTGACGCTTTCGTTTGTAAATAGCATTTGTGTTGGCGGTTTACTGTTTAGTTTTACAATTACGTGTTAATAGTCTGTCACGGTTAACGTTTGGAATTGCTTTTTTGCTGTTCTTTCACGGTTTAATTTGTAAATAGCATTTCATATGGTTTGTCACGTCACGTTATAAATATAATTTTTGTTGGTGTGTCTGCTTAAATTTGAAATATTATTTTCATTTGGTCTGTCAGGCTTACATTTTAAATAGCATTTTTATTGGGGTTTTTTTCAGCTTATGATTGAAATAGCATTTATATCGATGTTTCACGCTTAAGTTAAAAATATAATTTTTTTCTGGTCTGTCAAGTTTAAGTTTGAAATAATATGTTTGTTTCCTTTTTCCTGGTTAAGTTTGAAATAACATTTCTATTTGGAATAGCATTTCCGTCACGTTTCAGGTTGAAATAGCATTTTTATTTGGTTATCGCGATTAAGTTTGAAATAGTATTCCAATCAGTCTGTCACACTTAAGATTTAAATAGAATTTACTTGCTCTTTCACGCTTCATTTATTTACAATTGTAGCGTTGTGGTTGTTAGCATCTGTTTGTCTCGGGGTACAATATAATGTTGCGCATCAGATAAGTCTGTTGCCGAATTGAGGTGTCTGCTGTGATTGTGCAGTCCTATCCTGGATCGACAGGATCTATTAAAGATTGCAACAGTTATAGGTGACTCCTGATTCTGAGAGCAATGCTGTATCCTTCTGCCGTTTGTAATATCTCCTCCTCCACTGTTTGTCTACACACTCCTTACTCTTCTTGGAGCATGCTGTCACAAAAATTCTCCAGCGGCTGCGATATTAAGCCACGGACTCCCGGCTTGCCTGCTTGCCAGCTTGCCTGGTCGATGCTACCTGCCTTCATGTGTCGGTTACAGGCATCCTTGTTGTGTAGGACAAGTTTTCCTGCTGGTTTAGAGCTGGTGGCTATATTTTATTTGAAACATAAGCCTAACACACAACATTGCATTGTCGTTGAATTTTCACGAAAGTTTGTAATAGAATTCCATCGATTTTTAACGTATGGGTTGGAAACAGGATCTTCGCGTTTTACCGCACAGATTGAATCCACGCAAGAATATCTGTTCTCAATTAAATTATCAATAAGTGGATCTCCACCTGATTGCGATTTGGTTTCTTATATTTTTGATTATCTATATATTAATACGATAGCGTGTGTGTTCGTGTGTCACGCTTCCGGAAAAAGCTCTGCGCATGCGTGCCGCACCTAGATTTTGAAAAACATTCAACTCGCCTAATTTTCGAAACATTTTCAAGTATTTTCTTTTGGCCCAACGGTTAGCGACGTAGTATTTTTGACTTCGGCCCGACTGGTTTATAGTTCGATCCCAACCAACCTATAAGATTTTTTTCTACATTTCGAGGGTAAGGGGAAGAGAGGTAGGGAGGGGACGACCGGGAAGACACATATGAATACAATAGCGTGTGTGATTTTGTGTATCATGCTTACATGAAAAGCAACGACCTTCCGAATCTTTGTATGCTACTCATGAATTGGCTTTGCCTTTTGGCTAAGATCAAAGTGTAGTATCTGTTCCGATGGATACTGCACTCCATAGACTGGTATTTTCTTGGCCTTCGAGGCTTTATTTACGGCGGTCTATGTGTCTGTCCTGTGAAGTTCTAGGAGGTCTACCCTCTCAGGCTTCGCCTCTTCTCTTTAGAGGAGGAGTAAGTGTATTGCTTACAGCTTGGGGCGCCCCTAGACGGAAATGCCAACGGGGCTGCACAGGCAATTTTTAATGGCCAGAGTGCTCACCTTCTCGAGCGCTGGCTTTTCAAACTCCACTTTCCCGACCCGACCTTTGGTCACATCTTACTTGTGGGAGTAAGATAAAACTGGCCTTGTGCCTAACTCTTGGAGAGGAGTAAATAAATATTCATGAATTGGAGCCAAATTTAATTAAATCGAAAACATTTACAAAGTAAAGTTTAGTCGTCGAAATATTACCTTCACTAGAAATATTGTATATAAAGAAGTTTTGTAAATTTTTTCATGTATTGTTCATTTTTTAAAAATAAATATACAAGTCCAACTCTTATCATATTTTATTCAAACATGTTAGTATTAAAAATATCATTTCGTGTAATTTACACGGGCCCCGCTAGTATATATATATATAAGTATAAGATAAGATCAGGACAACATCAGTACCATCAATTTCAAATCCAAACAAAGGGCCCCTATAGTTGGTCTCCTATGCCGGATTATCTTTAGCCTCTGTTTATGTCTGTCTTCCCAGAAATTGGTGGCTTGCGCGCTGTGTGACTTTTCTACGATATTTCAATCATCAACTTTATTTTCATTTTTGTTATTGTTTTACTAATGCACTCTTCTGGAGTTCTCTCCCACTAACCTTACATATACACAAACACACACATACACACACACACATATATATATATATATATATATACATATATATATATATTAATTTATATATATACATATTTTTATATATATATATATATATATGTTTGTAATAAAGTAAATAGAAAGGGTAATGTTGTAGTTCAGTAATGTACGATTTCAGCTCTTACTTTTACATCCTGTAAACCGTACGTTATTATAAAAACTAAATTCCATATTCTCTTCAAAAACACTTTATTTAAAAAGAATTGTTTTCGCCTATTCTAAGATATATAAAGTACTATTGATCTTCATGACGGACTTCATCAGTGTATACAAACTGAAAAAATTAAAATGCATCCAACATTCATTTAATTTTTCGATATTTGCTTTTCACTAAAAACTCAAATGGAAAATTTGTTTAACTCTTCTTTTTTGTAAATAAAAGTTCCTTTCGGTTTAAGTTCGCTATATCTGTGTTCCTCTCTTGTTTACAGTGCTCATAATCACACGATAGAACCACACTCCTATAAATAAATAAATATATATATATATATATATATATATATATATATATATATTTACCCATAAAGCTCACATTCGAAATTTTAAATGAGATGATTTATTTGTTTAAATAGCAAGAAAGAATTCTTTTACATATATTTAATAAATTTCTGCATATATTAAAAATTAATCTTACTTCTGTCACCCCTCCTCGATTATTTTAACATTTACCTCCTTTTTACATAGACCAATCACAAAAGTGAATTTATCTTTATCTTTTTAAGACGATCAATTTCTCTCATTATTTGGTTTTTTTGACGTGGTTGTCTATACATCTGAGGAGACCTAATTAAAGGGGTCGAAATAAGTTATTATGTGTACAACCTTAATGTGTGTATAGTTTTTCTTGTTATAATTGTCTTTTGCTCTGTTTAAATTACATTGAGCTCTGTTATTCAGATTCTCTACACAAAATTGAAATCTACACACTATATATATATATATATATATATATATATATATATATATATATATATATATATATATATATATATATATCAGATTAGATGAAACTTGAACAGAACCGGCACAAAATAAAAGCACTGAGGCGTCTAAATTGTGATCGATTGTCGTTTCCTTTTTTCTTTTTGGTAACGATGAATACATTCAAATCTTGCTCAAACAGCGTCTGTTTATGACCCTAAAGCTCAATCGCGGTCTCTCAAGAGGTATCGAAAAGGTCATGCCAGCATCAGCAAATGGCGTCTCTAGAATTATCGCTTCAATTATTTAAGATTTCACTTGAGATTGCAATGCGCAGGGTGATTTAACGCGATTAGAGACAACGGAGAAGAGAGAGTCGGTGAGCGTTGAATCGTGCGTTCCTGCTACTTCGACGCCATTACGCTCTCAGCGATTAAACATACTTTTAAGAATTCGACGAGAGAAACCAGAATTGTCGTGTATCCGATTATGTCGTCTTAACTGGAAAGAATCCGACGCCAGCGTGTTGATTATCGACAGTCGCGCGAGGATACAATAGCCGCACAGACCGACGATAATTACATTTGGAAAAGGGAGATCAAAGATAAATAAAACTAAAGTACAATTAAAGAATCTACACACTTCTTTCCCACACACAAAATAAAAAACACCAGACATTAAGAATTTTTTTTTTTAACTAACATTTTAACTTATATTTTTACAAAACAAACTTTGAGAATACAACTCATTAGAAATCAGTAGGTTTTTGATCAAACTATGAGGTCAAATATCATTGTTTTTGTTTCTACGAATTACTCACCAATTGTCAAAGCCAAAAGCCACTCGATAGTAAAGGTTTATCAGATGGAATGATTGTAAGTTTAAAGATGAATTATATGATGAGAGGCTTCAAAATGACTAATAGAAAGAACAACTAAGTAATGCAACCTTTTAAGTCGAAACACTAATATAGTGTAACGTAACGAGTTTTTGTTAAGTGATAGTCAGACACTCGGTATATACGAAATATATGCCTTATTATTGATCGATCTGTTGTAGAGAGTTTCTTTCTATACTTTTGCTTATTTTATTATTTTTTTTTGGCCCTCAGAATTCGAGAATGTATATGTGTTACATTTGTAAACTTCAAAATATTGTGTAATTCCCTCATTTTCCCTCTGTTTTCCTTCTTATCTGTTCCTGTCACGTTTTCGGTCATGTCCATGTCATTTTTGAAAACCTTTGAGAGTGATAACTAATTAATTATTTCAATAATAAAGACGCTGTGAGCTTTTCGGATTTAATACC
>OY744528.1:86218409-86233409 GCA_963556195.1 Sepiola atlantica
TTGAGAAAACTTCCTATTTACCAGTTAATGCAACAAAAGCAAGTTTTGTATTGGCAAATCAAATTGCAAAGCCAAATAAGTCATTTGCAGAAGCATAATTTATGAAAGATTGCGTGGTTGATGCTGTTAGTGTTGTGTGTCCTGAAGTCTTAGCAAAAGTGGAAGCCATATCTCTGTCACGAATAACTATTGTCCGTCGCATAGATGCAATTGTAATGAATATTCAAGAACAGGTGTTAACAGCCAGTGTTAGTTTTCAATGGTTTTCTATTGATTTAGATGAGAGTAATGACATTCAGGATACTGCCCAAGTACTTATTTACATAAGAGGAATTGACGAAAACTTCCAAATTGCAGAGGAATCTATGGAGTTTCTCAAAGACACTGTTACTGGAAAAGATGTATACAACAGTGTGACTAACAGTCCACTCAGGTAAAGATTAAGCCTAGATAAACTGGCAAGTATTACAACTGATGGGGACTGAATCACAGCCAATTCTGGAGCTTCTTGGAAGACATCCAGGCTGATCCTACTGATGTTCTGTACCACACAAATATCTGATTGTTAGATATGGGAATACTACTAGAGAGGATGTGGGGCGTTAAAGAAATGGTTGTCATGTTTTTTTTAATATGAAATACATTTCTCGTGACTTTTCAAAGGAAATGGAGTGTAACGAATGGGTTTGCGGTTTTGTATTTGCTGTAGACATTATGCAAAAGCTAGATGAGTTAAACACAAAGCTACAAGGCAAAGGAGTATTTGCTCATGGATTGTATGTGGAAGTGAAAGAGTTTAAATCGATACTTCGACTCTTTGCCAAGCAGCTTAAATAGCAAAACTTTGCTCATTTTCCTCTGTTGATAACACAAGCACTATCAGACAAATGCAGTTCCCAGTTGATGGTTTTAAAAGATGAATTTATCAGAGGATTTGCTGATTCGAAGGCAATTGAATGACAGTTTTATTTACTCAGCTCACGTTTTGAATGTGACGTTGGAACTGATTAATTTGCAAGCCGACAACTCTTTACAGAAGCTCTTTGAAAATAAACCAATGGTCGAGTTTTATGCATCTCTGCACCCAGAAAAGTTTGAAAATCTGAAAAATTTTGCAAGGAAGATGTTTGTGATATTTTCATCAACTTACATATGTGAGTAGACTTTTTCTATATTGAAAGTTAACAAGTCAACGAATAGGTCACTTCTCACAGACTCGAATCTTCAGTCAGTGTTAAGAATCAGTACAAGCAACTTGACACCTACTTTCAACAAACTGGTAAATTATTGCAGTCAGTTGCATCATTCTCATTGAATCATTTTGATCCTTCTGTTGCTCAGTTGCGGAGCTACTTTGTTTTTCTAATAAATATTTTGTTCATGTGAAGTTACTGCTTTAAAATATCAATCAAAATATTTGTTCGTCTTTAAATTGAGTTACTTTGTTTTCATACAAATGTGCTTCATGTGAAGTTTCTCATATAACATATAACATATTTGTTTATAGTTAATTCATATGTGTACCTTGCAGTTCTACTCAAAATTATTGATTAATGAAAATATATAAATATTTTTTCTTATTATTTAAACAGAGTAAATTTTCTTTTTTCATATAAATGTTTTTTTCCAAATGCGTTTTATGTCAACACTCTACAGTACTTGAAAATGCTAATAAATGAAAAATGATTGCATTTTCGCTTTGAAATCCATGTATTTCGGATATTTCTGATATCAATTATATTGGAAAATATACTATGCGGCCAAGTAAAATTTGATTTCTTTTAATGTGGGCCTTGCTCTCTGAAAAGTTTCCCGCCCCTGATCTCTCACTCTCTCTCTCTATATATATGTATATATATATATATATATACATATATATGTATATCCATATCTCTCTCTATATATATATGTATATACATATATATATACATATGTATATATATATATATTTTTTTAAATTTATTTATTTATTTATTTATTTATTTATTTTTTTTTTTTTTTAAATGCAACCTTAATTCCTATATAATTTTATTTCTAGCTACCATATCACAGAATGGTTCGTAGGTGTAGTGTTTAGATAGTATATTATTATTATTATTATTATTATTATTATTATTATTATTATTATTATTATTACTAGTATTACTATTGTTATAAAGAATTTTATTTGATATGCAAATTACCATATCACACGGTAGTTTTAAGGTAGTATATTATTATTATTATTATTATTATTATTATTATTATTATTTTATTATTTATTTATGTATATATATAAGTAACATTTTAAGCTGAATTATTGGGGAAATGGTAGTTTTATCTGTACCATTGGAGAGCCATGCATATAACTGTCCTGTTTTTAAATCTCCGAAACAGTTTCATGGTAAACAGCTGAAGATCCCCGTGTTCATATTAGATGCTTACGCTAAGGTCTCCTGCTTTTGTTTCACTGTTAGATACTAAATCCCCCTTTTTATTTTATTTACTTACTATTATATATTATTTATTTACGAATTTTCCAACAAATGTTAAGTCTACACTATTTTGGATTTAGTTAGTTTCTCTGGGAATTTAAACTGCATTTTCCTTTTCTTTTTTTTTTTTTTTTTGTCTTTTTGTTTAAAATAACTCAAAGCTTCTTTAGACTATATATATATGAATATACACATGTATATATACATATCTACATATATGTGTATATACATATGTATATACATATGTATATATATATATATATATATATATGCATATACACATGTATATATACATATCTACATATATGTGTATATACATATGTATATACATATCTATCTATCTCTCTCTCTCTCTCTATATATATATATATACATATGTATATACATATCTCTCTCACCTTGTCTGTCTGTATGTCTGTCTGCCTCTCTTTCTCTCTCTCTCTCTCTCTCTCTCTCTCTATATATATATATATATATATATATATATATATATATATATATATATATAGGTCGCAGAGTTTCATACAAGAATGATATTTATTTTTCCCTTCGGTAGCAGCAAACTCTCTATTATATCTCTATTATAAATGTTTACCTTTGATTTTCATTAGATTTAAACGATATCTAAATAACAGTAAATTACTTAGATTTTCAACATTTGATGACTTTTAAAACTCTATAAAGAGAAATGAACTGCACGAAATAAAAATCTCCTCATATAAAACTAATCTAAGCATCAAACAATTTCAGGTGATTCTATTTGTCAAAGAATATATACGCATCGTACATAACGTAAGATCAATTATCGAATTCTGCATGACGTAAATACATATATACGCATATGAAAATAACCATAAAAAAGTAGACGGAATGGCTATCTCGTAGAGCTAAGTATTTACTCATTATTCTTTCACCCGTTGAATGCTCCTCGATCAGACAACGTTGCCATCTTGGTTTTAGACCCTTTTTATGTAAGACGTAAAATAATATGTATACATAGGTATTAATATATATATATATATATATATATATATATATATATATATATATTTAATGCAACTTTAATTCCTATATAATTTTATTGCTAGCTACCATATCGCAGAATGGTTCTTGGGGGTAGTGTTTGGATAGTAGTAGTAGTAGTAGTAGTAGTAGTATTAGTATAATTATTATTATTATTATTATTATTATTATTATTATTATTATTATTATTATTATTATTTTTGTTGTTGTTGCTGTTTTATTTGATATGCAATTGCTTAGCATCCTCTCATTGGTGTTGTACATGCTATCAGCTCTGTCCACTACATCAAAAACCAGTGAAACGCACCGCTTTTGTAGCGCTAAGCGAACCGATATTATCTACCACCTCATGATATTCTAAAACTTGAACGTGACAGACAAAGGAAAACGGTATTTAAAACCTAAGCGTGGCAGGCATACGAAAATGCTATTTCAAACTTAAGCGTGACAGGCATACGAAAATGTTATTTCTAACTCAAGCATGACATACAAAGGAAAATGGTGTTTTAAACTTAAGCGTGACATGCAAACGAAAATGCTATTTAGAACTTAAGCATGACATACAAACGAAAATGGTATTTCAAACTTAAGCATGACATACAAACGAAAATGGTGTTTCAAACTTAAACGTGACAGGCATACGAAAATGCTATTTAGAACTTAAGCAGGACATACAAACGAAAATGGTGTTTAAAACTTAAGCATGACAGGAATACGAAACTGCTATTTAAAACTAAAGCGTGACAGACAAACGAAAACGGTATTTAAAACTTAAGCGGGGCAGTCAAACGAAAATGCTATTGCAAACTTAAGCATGACATACAAACGAAAATGCTATTTAAAACTTAAGCGTAAAAGAGCGACAGACCGAGCAATAAACAGGTAGATAATATGATAGAGATACGTAGACGCATCTAAAAATACTATTTGAAACTTAAGCGTGACAGACCGACATATTAACCAACGGCCAGAAATTCTTTTAGAAATGCTTTGACAATGCTAATATAATAATGTCCATTAAATGAATCAGTACTTTTAGTGTTGAAAGCTTAAGTTAAAGCAAACGACTGGCAGACCAATGGACGTAATATCTTATAGATGTGCATTTACCCAAATAAATGAAGATGCAATCGTTCAAGCTGCACATTTTTTTTATAACTTCAATTCACCCAAAACAAGACAAACTGCCATTGAGATGTAAGGGGCTACAGCTAATTAGAGGCCATATTTATAGAGGGGGTTCCTAAGTGGGGAGTTGAACAGCGAGATCCTTATTCACATTACATTTACATTTTTGCATGTAAGTACATTTAGGGAAACAGAGAACAGGGAGGGGATTCCAAAGGAAAGCCATTCGAAGACAGAAGCTATTTAAATAGAGAGGCTTCAAGCATATGGGTTATCTATCGTGACAGGGTGTGATTTTTCTGCTTGTTGGGTTTGTCAAAGGTATTGACGATGCGGGCACAAGTGCAGTAAGTTTGTTAAAGCACAGTTCGTTGAAGTACTTTTTTTTCAAAAAGCACAGCGATGCCGAATTGTGGCAATGGAACAGAGGTTGGAGCTTGGCAGATAGTGGGGGACATATTAGCCTATAGATCTATTTTTGGAATCTGTCTAAAAGGAAGAGACTAATAATTGGTGCATCTTCCTAGATGTGGTAACAATACTCCATGGACGAATGGTGTCTTTATAGAGATAAAGTCTACTGGCAGATGTGAAAAGTTTCTTAGCCAAGAAGAGAGAGACCACCTTCGTTGCAGCAGTTCCAGTGTCTTCTACGTATTTATTCTAATTCATGTTATCTGTGAACGTGAGGCCGAATAGTTTGAACGTAGGACTCTCGAGAATGGTGATATCAGCCACGACAATCGGTTGTTTGTAAGGTTTCCTATAATTGTTAAAGGAAAATAGCTTTGTTTTGGTAGCATTAAATTAACGATTTATCCCCCCCCCCCGCATTCCGCTATAGACTGTGAGTGATTATCTAATGATTGCGCCATGTACGGTGAGAATGCAGTTCCAATCTGAAAAGTGACACACATGTAAGCAGATCGGCTGTCAAATAGTAGGACGGACAGAGCCTGTTATTAAGATGCTTTGAAACATCTCAAATCCGAAAAGAAAAAAAAAATTGATGCAAAGTTTCACTCGTGTCCAAATTGTGAACGCCTGAAATAGACGTTAATATCATTAGGCAAATTCTGTTGATTTGGCAATAATGTCGATTCCCTAAAATTACAAACAGCATGAAAAAAAAAGTGTCGGCTGTCGTTGCCATTCAGGGCCTCGCGCCATTATGTTAAAGTAAGAAGCATGTCCAATTGAGATGATTAAACGCGAGGACAATCGGCTAATTTAAGTGAGCAATTCTCAAACTAAACCCTTCAAGAATATTGGAATGCTGAAATAGAAAGGAAAGAAAATTTCCAGCGGGATTCTTTTTCTAATATTAAAATCTCTCGAGGTAGCATCGTGAACACTGGGGATTAGGAATACTTCACCAAGTCTGGCACAAGGCGTTAACTACTGACAGCTACATCAGGATAGGATTCATTCTAAGCTAAAATAAAAACTATGAGTTCGCTGTCTCTCTCTTGCGACCAGTTTGCTTTTCTCTCCGAATAAAACCTCCAAGTTTTTACGAATCGGCATGGAACGATTCTGTTGTTCAAATTGGTTTCCTCCAGTTTCTTTCTCTAAAAGTTGTCAATGTATATAGTAAAAGTGATGCTATGGGACCGACAAGATTCGAATATTGCACTGTAAGGTCGTCAGTCTACGTCGCTATCAACTTCACCACCTTCACATCTTCTGTACGGGGCTGCAATTTAAAACAAATACCTACAACAAGATCAAACACAACGACGTTTTACTTTGTTGCATTTATAACTTTGAAAATTGGAAATTACAGAACAAGTAAAGCCTGAGTAGTCTCCTCTTGCGATCACTACTACTTGAATTAATGCAAATAAATATCGCCAAATCTTTGTGGCTTTTGAGTAAAAAGTAATGACTGTAATATTTGATTTCAGACAATTGAATTTCCGATTCAATTTTGTGAACATTCTGAACCCCATATCTGAAATGCGATAGATTATTTACGGATCAAAAGTAATTGAATCAGATAAACAACTATTTATCTGTTGGCTAGGAATAAAGAAGTGTAGTATCTGTTCTGAGACTACACATTATTTTCCTCTCATTGGTTAGTGAAGGAGAAATCATTCTAGACTGTAGCAAGTTTTATTTTTCCTCAATTTAGTGTACCCGTTTAGAAGGAGATGGATTGTCTGATCCTTAAAATCAGACCTTGTGTCTAACTCTGTCTTCGTGCGCAGCAAATAAATAAGCACACACTATTGTAGATATTCTTTTCAAAAAGGAATTGCGCAAATTTCATATACTTTAAAAAAAAATTCCCAATGAGAGTGTGGTGGGAGCATTTTAAGTAATCGGAGACACGAGAAAATTATCGCATAATAATTCGGCTTTGCATGATATAAACAACGTTTTATCACAATTTTTGTTGAATTTAGGCGGAAACCACATGAGGATACTTTTCGATATTTATAAAAAAATTGCAATTTTTGCCAATTTGGAAGATGAATTTCTTAGTTTTTCGGCTGCAATTCATAATTGTCTGTAGTTAAATGACCGGTTTCGTGTTAGTCACCATTCATTCTACCCTTTGCTTAATTTTAACTATTAAACTAATAAAATACATTTAAGATATTTCCAAAATTTGGCATATTTATAAATTTCTCTGATGTTTAATATCCTACAGGACAAACTATAATTTTCTCGAATATTCCGTCCTTAACTTTGTCTCTTACCCGCATTAATCGTCATATAATTCCAAGTGCAATTTCATCAATATCAATATGAGAAAATAAATGAGACCAACAGATTAATAGATTAACATTCAGACAAGTCTTCTCTAATTAACATCGGGGACAAAAATATAAGAATAACTCAAGTATATGCAATTAAGGCAAGGAGAAATATATCACAGGTGTTAACATGCACTAATCTGCATGTTTTAGTGGTGCATGCAAATGATAGACGTTGCAAGTGATGTAAACTGAGGCCAAAGAAAGAAGGAAGCACAGAGGAAATTAATAATATCTTTGATTGACCACCCATAATCTTATTTATCTTTGAAATAAATAAGTGCCCTATAAACACAAGGAACCATGCTTAGACCGGCCTGCTTGTAAAAGGTAATGTTTTTTACATGGGCTCCATGATAAACCCGCTTGAGTAGACACCGTCTGGCAGTTATCTATAGTGCATATCTTCAGTAGCCAATATGTTGGGTAGTAGAATAGATAGGGGTTCCTGAAATCTAGGATTCCCAGTCAAAATGATATATGTTCCAGTCTATGGGAGGGGAGCTCGTTGAGATATGGCCCTCTGGGCATTACAGATAAGTTTGTTTTTCGTAGAGCTGGCAGTCAGTTGGAGCTGTGTGTATCAGCAGGCAGGGTGGGCATATTGGAGCTCTTATCTAAAGGATTGAGCTTGTTAGACTTATAAATCTCATTTTGCAAGTCTGCTGTGCCACCGGGTAACACGAGTATCATTTGTAACCTCCAACAAAAACACCTGTTACTTGTTTATAAACTGGTCCTGTGGCCTTACTTGGAACGATAAACCTTTGCTGCAGCCCTGACTGAGTCAGACGACAACCTTGCACAAAGCACAACGAGTGGGACGATCGCGGCCAGTTCAGTGAACGCACTCATGCATGTTCACGCAGGGGTCCACATTTCCTGCCGGGAAACGTCGGCAGGCGCCTGCCTGTTTTCAAGATATTGATAGCTGTAATTGTAACCTTCTATATAAACCTAATAAACATGATCGTTTTTTCTCCCCTCCTCACTGTCTGTCGTTTTCTGCTCTTATGCCTTCTTTTTACCACTTCTCCCTCTATTTATGTGTACCCTTCACTCTGTCTGCTTGTCATCCATTCTGTATGCTCACTCAAACATTCAACATAAACGTTAAAATTTGACCTGTAATCGTTCGTATTTCTTTCTATAAAAGGGAATAATGGATTTTCCATGGCTTTTTAAAACTATTAAGCGAAAAGAAAATCCTATTTATCTGATTGGGACGAAAGTTCTGTTCGTTTGTCTTAAAGTAAATCTCTAATTATATTTGTAATATGACGAGATCAGTAATATATTACGTTGCCTTTCAGGATTTGTCAATTGTATTTGAATTAAAGCTATTCTATTGGCTGTATGTTAACTCCAAGCAAATAACATATTCGTTACATATTCCTTTTGAATTTCTAATGCGAAGTAGTGCAAATGCTTTGGGAAATTAACCTTTAACCTTTGATAGCATAGTGAGTGCAAGTACTATATCTTTCGACGTTTAAAATTTCATTTGTGGAAATTAATACTTACTTCAAAAGAAATCTAAAATGATACATGTATTTACATCACACGCACCCCACACACAGACACACACATTCACACACACACACACATATATATATATACATATATATATATATATATATATAGTAATCCACAGACAGACTTGTCGCAGTATCATAACACTTCAATACGGCAAGACTAGCACCCACCCAAGCCATGATCGAATCGAAGCTACGATTATCTAGTTGATAGTCAGCAACTTTAACAACTCGGCCTTAACAATGCACTGTTTATAAGTGTGCTGTTTTATATAAACACTAATAACTAATAGAGAGTGTTCCATTTGTTTACAAAGAGCTTTGTATTTATGCTTCTAGAATAATTTTATTAAGACATGCATCGACACATCAAGGTTTCGGACATTACATTCCATGAACTTTGTTTTATAAACTAAGTAAACTTACAATCTAACTATGTCATATTCAACTGATTTTCTTTCAAAAATTGGCTTTAATGCTTGCGTAAAATCAAACTTCAAACTACTTAAATATCAAATTTACTCACAACCTGGATATATATACATATATATATATATATATATATATATATATATATATATATATAGAGAGAGAGAGAGAGAGAGAGAGAAAGAGAGAGAGATACATATTTTTAAATATAAAAACACTTTGTTTTCATACTTACAGACGATTTCCTTTCGAGTTTTTTTTACCATTATCAGGACATAAGTAGCAGTCGTAGCCGGTGGGAACCGGTCGCATGGGATCAAACGCAGTAAGTAAATTCTACCTAAAATCACGAGCCTAACGCGTATGCCCACATGGCGGTAGCAAGCATCTAGTTGTCGAAAGTTATATATATATATATATATATATATAATGTATTTCGATGTAATTATTTTTATAGGTTATTTTCCGCTCGTTGTTATTGAGCTTACTATTATTTGAATTGTTTCACTTCCTAAACTTCAAAGGCCGTATTTTTCGTTAATATAAATTTATTAATTTTATACGTACATAAAAGTAATCCATGGACACGTGTTTCTGGCTAACAGCCGTCATCAGCATGGCTTACTTACACAGAGATTGAACCCTCGATGTTGATGTCTATAGTCCAGCGTTCTACCACTGGGCCAAGAGTTTAGGCCGACTAAATATGCAGTTTTCTGCATCTTAATCACTTAGGAAGGGAAACAATTGAAATAATAGTAAGCTCAATAACAACGAGCTGAAAATCACCTATAAAAATAATTACATAAAAATACATTAAATACTTGGGTGATAAAAATCGTACATATTTCTACACAGAACGTCTTGGCCCAGTAGTAGAACGCTGGACTATAGAATCAACATCGAGGATTCGATCCCTGTGTAAGTTTGCCATGCTGATGACGGCTGTAAGCCAGAAACACGTGTCCATGGATTACCTTTGTGTACGTATAAAATTAATATATATATATATATATATATATATATAGATAGATAGATAGATAGATAGATAAAAAGAAAGGGGAAAGGGAGGATGGCGAGATTATTACTATAATGCGATATTTAATAACGAAAAATGCCGATTGAAACCGCAGATACTCGCCAATAATCGGATGGAAACTTGTACGACAGGCCAGTACATATAGACACTTAGACGACCAGTGTAATTTATGTCTGAATGCGACATGTGAAATTCTAAACTTTAACGACTTCCAAAACGTATTAAATTGTAGAAATGAAATGGCAAAACACTGTATGCACAGAATAAAATTAACTTCAAGATAAAAAAAAAAAATAAAAAGATAATTAGATAAAAAACTAAACTAAGACTTAACAAAGAAGTAGATATACTCCAAGCACACACGAGTAAAAATAAGGTCACCTATTAATTCAACACATTCAAACAAATAACGGTGAGTTAACCTTATACAAAACAGAACGAAGACATTGTAAGTAAATGTCAACTGATGCTTTGTTTTTGAGAAGCCTGCCATTTGCTAATAGAAGTATTAACCCGTAGGAGGAAATAACAAAGAATCTGATTTTTTAGCTAACTAGACTTAACACTACGCCCGATAACAATGCATTTTAGGCTGACGATTCCGACGGGTATTACACGCGGACGTTTCTGTGTAGCTTAAATATAATAACTTACTATATAAACGCTGCCAGTGAGAACCGTCCAAGCCACTCGGCACGTCCCAAGAAGCGGACAGTCGAGATGGTCGAAAGTGTGAGAGAGTCTCTCCAGGAGAGTCCGAGACGCTCTGTGCGTAAGCGAAGTTAGTCCCTCGGTATCTCCCGTGAGACTTGCAGGAGAGTGCTGGTGAACAATATCAGGGCTTACCCATACAGAATACAGATGCTGCAGACCCTTACAGCCTCAGACAAGAAGCAGAGGAGCGCTATGGCAGTCAAGATGCTCGATAAGATCGAGGAGACACCAGGTTTCCTTAACCTCCTTTGGACCTCAGATGAAGCCCAGTTCCATCTTGACAGAAAGGCGAACTCCAAGACAAATGTCTTCTGGAGGTCCTCCAGACCCAATGAAGTAGCCACCAAGCCCCTGCACTCTATTAATTGCACGGTGTGGGCTGCAATCTCGGTAAGAGGCATCATCGGACCAATCTTCATCGAAGAATCTGGTGCAGCAGTGACAGTCACCAAAGAGCGGTATGTGGAGGTCCTCAAAACCTTCAAGAGTGAGCTCCAGACCCTCTACCCGTCGCTCATGAGCAAGTTCTGGTTCCAGCAAGACGGAGCAAGTTCTCACACCTCAAACCTGTCCTGAGATTGGCTGAAAGAGAACTTCGGAGGACGAGTGATCAGTCTCAAGACTAATTTTGAGTGGCCATCCCATAGCCCGGACCTAAGCCCCCAGATTATTACCTTTGGGGCTACCTTAAGGAGATAATGTATGCAAGGAAACCCAGAACCATAACGGAACTCAAGGAAGCCATCAGGGAGGAGATGAGAGCCATTCCCAATTCAGTATGTATGAACGTCATGGACAACTTCGTTCTGCGCCTCAAGAAATGCACGGGGCTAAAAAGAGTCCATCTAGAACACATGCTGTAGAACGGAGAAAAATAGGCAAAATACCCTAGTGTTTTGACATGATGTTGTGAATATAATAAACTAGTTATGCCCCAAAATTCATTTCATTCGGACGAAACATAAAGAAACGGGGCCTAATTAGATTTGGGGCCCGTTTTTTGGGGGGTCACCTTGTATATATATATATATATATATATATATATATATATATACAGGATGCATCAGGTATATGAGAACATCGCGTAATGTCGTTATTGTTACGTTATATTAATTATTTTTATTCTTTTTTTGCAGATAATGAAAAATGGCAGATAATAATGTAACGGAACAAATGAAAAGACAGGCTGTAATTGTCGCAATAAAGGCAGATCATAGCGATTTACAAATCGCACAATTTCTTAAAGTCGCCCGTTCTTTTGTTTATAAAGTTCGTAGGGAGTTAGAAGAAAATGATGGTGATTCTAAGCAGGTTGCTAAACGTAAAAAGCACGACCAACGGTCAGACACGATTAGAACACCTGAATTTATTCATCAAGTTCAGAATATTATTGATGAGAGCCCCCAAAAGTCAATGAGGTCCATCGCAAAAGACCTGAATGTTTCAGAAGCCACAATTCGAAGGACTGTTCATGAAAATCTTCGTTACAAGTCTTATGTGATGAGGAGAGGCCAGTTTATGTCCGAGACCACCAAAGAGAATCGTTTGATAAGGTCCAAGAGGCTGTTAAACAAACTGAAACATCTTGTTGAGCAAGGCATGCTTTGGTTTTTCTTAGATGAGAAAAACTTTGATCAAGATCAAAAGGTATACAGAAGGAATGACAGATGGCTGTGTAATGACCCTTCCGAAGTTCCAACAGTCATGCATACAACATTTCCTGCAACTGTTATCGTTTTGGGGGTTGTTAGCAACGAAGGACATGTGATGCCACCACACTTCTTTCGGCAAGGACTAAGAGTCACTTCTGCTGCTTACATTCAAGTCTTGGATACTGTTGTTAAGCCCTGGATCGATAGAGTAACAAATGGAAGGCCCTACATCGTTCAACAAGACTCTCCACCAGCACATAAGGCTCAAAACACTCAGGAATGGTTGGCGGATCATTTTTATGATCGCATCACTCCAAACTTGTGGCCTCCAAACTCTCCAGACTTGAATCCATTGGATTATTATGTGTGGGGCGTCGTGGAGAGAGATGTTAATAAACACCCCCACAACACTAAAGATTCTCTAAAAGCATCCATTGTCAGAGTGATGGACAACATAGATGAGGACCATCTCAAGCGCGCTTGCAGTCGGTTTAGGTCTCGAATCGAAGCTGTCATTGAAGTAGAGGGGAATTTCATTGAATGAAATTATTAAACAATACCTTAGCTTACATGTTTATATAATTGTTTTTGATTAAGAATATTTTTGTTTGATTTTTTTTATCATTTAATAAAATGGAAAATATGTTCTCATATACCTGACGCACCCTGTATATATATATATATAAATATAAATACATATATATATATTTATATATATATATATAAATATAAATACATATATTCATATATATATATATATATATATAAATATAAATACATATATTCATATATATATATATATATATATATAAATATACATACATATATTTATATATATATATAAATATACATATATATATATATATATATATATATTTATATATATATATATATATATACATATATATAAATATATATATATATATAAATATACATATATATATAAATATACATATATATACATATATATATATATATATATATATATATGAGGTTAATACAACAAAAGATATAAGAGGCAACTAATATCTTGAATTAGTGAATATATATATATAAATATATATATATATATATATATATATATATATATATATATATATATATACATATATATATACATACGGCACGAGCATATGGGCAAATATTTTCATGTTAAAAATGTCTGTATTAATGCTATATGATTTTCGGTCTGTTGCACAGTTTTACAGTTGTGTTAAAACAAACAGAAATAAGTATTTGCAATTTTCACATCATCAATACGATGGACATCAACGACGAAAAATAATTGACAAGGTACACATTAAAAGAAACATAACAGAGCAAACCATAAGAAAATAAGGACGAGAACAAAAAGAAGGGAAGCTTCGTTTTATTTTGATTTCTGGTTACTTTCTAGAGGTAACTTCATTTCACTCTATACATTAATGTCTATACACGTATGTATGAATATATACATTTATTACACACATATACATATGCATATATATTTAAGATGATTATGTATGGCAGGTATACACATTTATATATACATATATTCCATGATAAATGCCAGTATACTGGTAGAAATTATTGTCATTAATTAAGGGTATGCCTACATATCAACCAAACCATTTCATTATCACATCACTTCAGTATAAATCTCTATGCATGAGTGGATGGAGTGTGTGAGGTGCGCTGAAGAAAAATTCCTACCAGTAAAATACATAGCCCTGTTGTGCTCGCATACCCTTAATGACAATAAAAGTGTAAAAATTTGGGAATTTCCTTGCTTTTGTACATTTAGTGTATTTGAATTTTCATCTTAACCCTATTAAGGGCATATGATTTCAGTATACTGGCAATTTTTCATGAAATGTCACTACGTTTGTAAAGACTATACCTCAATACAATGGCCATTTGAAATTTTTTTGTAATTTTCTGGAAAACTAAGGTATATGGTAAACTGAAATTAAAATGCCATCAACTAGACCGTAGAACCTCTATCTCTGCCTAAAATCAGCTAAATCCATCAAATAGTTGATGAGATACAGAGTGGCACGTAGGTACGTACGTACGTACACACAGATAACATAATTTCATGATTGAACTTTCTGGATCTCTGGGTTGCCTTGACTAATGATGCTGAAATTCTACACACTTATAGAACCAATAAAATAAAAATATTGTGCAAAGTCTTAACTAATTTGGTTTATTGGTTTTTGAGTTATGATTGATCAAAGAAATGAGATTTCCAGCATAGGC
>OY744528.1:86238409-86260909 GCA_963556195.1 Sepiola atlantica
AAAAGTTTATAGGATGTTGTCTCTCATTTTATATGGTTGTACTGATTAAAGTGTTTGAATATTGAGAATAAATGATTACTAAGTTCAGTAGTTCAAAACATGCGACCGACGGAAGAAGTTTGCATAGCCATCTTGAATTTGAAACACATATTTATGCGAATATTAAATTAATTATTAACATAAGTATATATTTATAACTGTATATTATTAATTATTATTTTTAATACATATTCTCATATACACATATATATTTCATTTTTAACAATTACTATCGATGCTCCATATATATATATATATATATATATATATATATATATATATATATATATATACAATAAAACAACTGAATCGATGCCAAGATTTATTCATTTTTTATGCAACGAATCAAATATTTCGATCAACACAGATCTTTTTCAACTAAAAATGATATCCAACATTTATTTACATTTTTCATTGTCGATTCGCGAAAGCAAAGCTGAGACGTCTCGTCCTCTTCCGCTGTAATAGGAAGACTGTTTAATCTCAAGATGTGACTAGTAGTGGTAGTAGTAGGAAAAGGCGCCAGGTCACGCGTGCAAGTATTAAATCAAGGTTATACTTCAAAATACATCGTTGTGATGTGAAATACATTTCATATATATATATATATATATATATATATATACATATATATATATATATATATATATATATATATATATAAAGGTGATTCACAGAAGAGAGATCGATGCAGAGACGTAACGGTAGACTCAAACTAAGGCAAATAGAGGCATATATCAATGGAACGAGTTATGTTGTATAAACTCTTTTTATAAACAAAGTATATATATATATATATATATATATATATATATATACATATATATATATATAGAGAGAGAGATGGAAACAGATAATATACGTACACTATATTATTTGCTACCTGAATCAACAAGGTCTGATATATATATATATATATATGTGTGTATATATATATATGTATATATATATATAAGTGACAACTTTGTTGCTATGTACATGTGTGTATATATATATATATATATGTATATATATATGTATATATATATAAGTGACACATTTGTTGCTATGTACATGTGTGTGTATATATATATATATATATATGTATATATATAGAGAGTTGTATATATATATACATACGTATATATATATATATATATATATATATATATATATATATAAATATATATATAGCAATAGATAAAGTGTAAAAATAAAATAATGGGCAAATTATTGCTCTATATGTTACCTAATTAAAGATATTAGTTGCCTCTTATACTTTTTTTTGTATTAACCTTATATATATATATATATATATATATATATATATATATATATATATATATATATATATATATATAGGATTTGTTTACGTATGTATGCAAGTAAGTGTAAACTCGGGTTCTAAGTATATATTTCCGTGTTTTTTTTTCAATGTTTTCTGTCTATGTGGGTTAAATAAAACAAATCTTTGATCAATCTATGTCTTGTGTGTTCATTTTCAAATGTGTACAACAGATAGAAAAGAGTGAACAACAAAAGAAATAAGCCAATCACATGTCGCACAATTGAATTCGTCACTAAAAATGAAAAGCGGAAACGCATTCGCAAATGACAACGCATGCGCACCAACCCCACTACTAATGAAAAATATACTAATAAAAAAGCAATAAAAGGAAAGAGCCTGACATTTCAATTTTATTGTAGGAATTCAGTGTTTAATGCTTGACAATGGGCTTTCTTTGTTCCTTTTATTCTAAAGAACTAAAGAATGTAGACACGTGGAATTGGCATTCAGTCGTAGCATGCGAAATGCATGTTTTCTACGTTCAGTACAACGCTTCATTCAGTTGCAGAAATAGAATTGAACCATTCACATACAACCTGAACCTCTGTTTAAACAATAACAACAATTTTTATTCATATCGAAAACGAATATTGTAAAAATGAGTGACCCTTGTATTAGGTAAATTACAAACACACGTATATGATATGCACATATGTATAACATGGTTTGTACATTAGCATACATACATATATATCATTAATTTGTTTATTTTGTTTGCGAAAGCACTCTACCTAAATGATACGCGTGGAATAAGTTTGTCTATCACCAATGTAACGCCCCCAGATGGGGAGCGACTTATACATATATTTAAAAAATATAATTATCTACGGACAATATGTTTCGTCGTAATATGACTTATCAGCATGGCTAGATTCAAAATGAGAACTATAGATTCTGAAGCTGTACAACTGATCAATTATCTGCTAGTACTAAATGCATCGCTTTTTTATATAGTTCATTTATTTGTTTATTTTGCTTGCGATACATTTGTAACGAAAAGAATTCTACCTAAATGCTAGTTTGAAATAATTTTCCCTTCATCAATGTGATGCATGCAGACGAGGATTGACATCTGAATAGTAAAAAAAATATATATTTAACTGCAGTTTTAAAGCTGAATGGGGTTCCTTCTTAGGTACTGATGAAGCCCCCTCAAGACGAAGAAAATTGGGGATACTTTTTTATATTTTTGCATACTTTGTATGTCGAGTATATGTATGTGTTTGAGGGGGCAGACACAATTGCATGCCAATACAACTGTTTTTGATGAACTCATAGAAATGTGTTCACTTCATTAATTAAGATTTCTATAAGATTAAAATGAATTAACAGCTCTTGTATTGCACTATTGAGATATAGTGTGAATTGTTGATTTCAAAGAAGAAGATGGATATATATATATATATATATATATATATATATATATATATATATATATATATATATTATATATATATATATATACTAGCAAAACCTACGCTCCCTCACGGCAGGAGTTGATTGGGAGGGTGGTACTATAATTAAAAATATGTTTTTACCCGCAGAATTCCATAATTTTAACCACAAACTTTCGTCAATTTGTAGATAAACATCCTCAGCTAAAGTACATCTCCCCCTTAAAAAGATGAGACTCTTATTAGAGTAATTCTAAATTATTAGAGGAGTTTCCTAATATATTTCACTAAGTCTAAGTTCGACTGGTGAGGTCGTAAAACCACAGGAAATCGCCACAAAAAGCTTCCCCCCTAAAATAATAACGCACAGAATTCATCTCCAGTGACAAAAAAATGGTTAACTGCCATAACATCCTAAAATGGCCCGAAAATAGGGGATTATTTTACGTTAAATTTATATGTTTAACCGATCCCCTACTTTAAATTCGAAATTATTTGTTTTGTTGTTTCTCTTTCGGTAGAGGTTTTCAGGGTATTCACACGTAATCGCCTAAAAAAGTAGAATCTTATTTTATTCGAGGGTGATCAAGGAGAGTGTTAATCTACAATGATATCCAAACTTTTAATATTTTTATTGATACCATAAAAATAAGATATTTAATTAGTTAGATAGTTTTAAAGTTATTCATTTAATTTTCACGGGACGAGTACACACGACTAAAATCAATTGTTTAAAATTAAAATAAAAAAGGGACATATAGGTAAAAATAAGTATGAGATTAAAAAAAAAGAAATATGGGTAAATTTGCAGATTAACACCCTCCATTTAATCCCCACTGCCCCCTCTCCCCGAAAAGAATAACGTTCTGCTTTTTTAACACTGTGTAAAATGGAAGAACCCCCCCCACCATAAAAAATGTATAATTTAGAATTTAGAGTGGGGGATAAGTTGTATGTATATTTAACATAAAATACTCCCCAATTTCCGGACCATTCTATCTTTTTAGAGAAACTTAACAATTGCTTTACCACTTACATTGAGTCTGAGTGGCAAGGTCATAACATTACGCGTAAACTAAAAAGAAGTAGAGTCATAAACGTAGTATATTTAACTCCCATAACCAAACAAAATTTAGTTAACTGCATTAAAACGTGCCCTAAAAAATGATTTTCTCCCACTTTAAATTCTAAAATAATTTGTTTTCTTTTTTTCGTCAAGTTTTTCAGGGTGTTCACAACGTGATCGTTTCAAAAAGGTAGAATATTTATTTCTTCACACGCAGGCTAAGGGGGTTATTTAGCAGAGGATGTTAATCTACAAACATACCAAAATACGAATCTCTATTTATTTTCTTTCGTAATTTGGACAAATTACGGTTCAACTAAACCTTTGTTTCCATGTACCCATTAAAATAGTAAAAAGGTATTTTAAAACATTAAAAAATAAGTTTGTTGTTGAAGGCATTAACTTAATTAATTTTAAAAAAAATATTTTTCACGGAAAATGTAAAACTGAAAAAGAAACAAAGAGTGAGAGAAAGAAAGGAAGAGCGATATAGCCACACTTTCTGCCTTTCTCTTTTCGCTTCTGCCTCGCTCATAATGAGATAACACCTTCGTTAAGTTCGTCAGCGAGCATAGTCAGTTTAAACTTAATGTGTTTTAGTTATTTTTCAGATTCATGTATTAACCAACTTTAATTAATTACTGGTAATATAGACGAACCTATTGCATATAGATAGCAACTATAAGCCAATGAAATTCCAAATTAAAAATACTAGACATTTACTAATTATGAATGGTTTACAAAATATTTATGCTTATTAGGCAGTCAAAAGATTATCTCTTTATCTTTTATCTCCACTATATATATACAGAATATCATAAGTGTATGTGATATTATTGATTTAAATAACAGTAACCCGTTTTCTATATAATATAGGAGTGATGAATGAAAAAAAACTTTCAAAATTATTAATTTATATATATAAATGCATAAATGCGCGATAGATATATAGTACTCCAGGTATGGTAAACATCCACAGGATAACAATCTGAGGAATTTCAACCGAACTTATAAAGAGTGCTCAATATCAAATAGCGCTTTTATATATATGGTTATTTTGATTAATACATACATGTACATATGTTACATTGACTTGTTATTGACATAACTTTATTGTTGCGTGTCGTAGAAGAACCTTCGCTGTTGGTCCGAAATGGGGCGATATGTCGTTTACTTGATTCCGCGAATTTCAACTGCCCGGGAACTATTCGTACTGCTCTGTCGTACTTCGTCTCGCTGTCGTCGTGTGTCGCGACTACTCGCACTACCTTGTTGTCTGCAGCCCGTCACCGTCGTCATCATGTCGCTGCCGTGTGAACTACTATTCGCATCCTTCATGTTCGGGCTGCCATCGTCTCTTCACACCGGCGGTTTCTTTGTGGACTGAAATCAATCTTTCCGTTTTAAATAAAGCACAACAATCTTTTACTGTTTAATTCTGAGCCTTTTATTAACTATTTAATTCCGACAATTGAGGAGTTCGTTGGTAATTTGAGAGAGAAGCCACACTAATTAAATCTACTAAGTTAATTTCGTAATTGCTTGCAGAGAGAGGAATATGAAATATTCACTAAGGCTCTTATATTTTGGGACCCTCTGTCCCTTCATGTAACAGCTACATGATCGTGAGTTGTTCCCTCGACGCTTCCAAGTGAGACTCTGATAAAATTTCAATTCAATGTTTTTTCCTCTTCTTTTTTCGTTCAATCCTTCTTGACTGAGACATATTCATCGCAGTCAAGTTACAATTCGTCTTGATATCATCGACGACTAATGTTGATATGCCGTTGTGTGTAGCACGCGGTTGCCTGAATAAGGTAGAATGAAAAGTCACACTTGATGAAAATGCAATAATAAGGAGAATATTTAAAAAAAATATTTTCGAAACCTGGACAACGCATTTATTATTATTTTTTTTTTAATAAAGTATTTACTTACTTTAAAAACTTGAGTACTTTCGGTGAAATACACCCTTGTCAAAAGTATAAGCATATTTTTCCTCTTCTTTTTTCGTTCGATCCTTCTTGACTGAGACATATTCATCGCAGTCAAGTCGAAATTCGTCTTGATGTTACCGACGATCAATGTTGATATGTCGCTGTGTGTAGCACGCGGTTACGTGAATAAGGTAGAATGAAAAGTCACACTTGGAAGAATTGATGAAATCTGTTCCGATGGATACTGCACCCTAAAAACCGGTGTCGTCTTGTCCTTCGCGGCTTGATTCCGCCGGTCTGTGGGTTTGTCCTGTGCAGTTCTAGGAGGTCCACCCTCCCAGGCTTTGCCTCTCCTCTTTGGGGAGGAGTAAGTTTATTGCTTACTGCCGGGGAATGCCGACGGGGCTGCCCAGGCACTTTTTAATAGCCAGAGTGCTCACCTTCTCGGGCGCTGGCTTTTCAAGTCCCACTTTCCCGACCCGACCTTAGGGCACATCTTACCTTGTGGGAGTAAGATAAAACTGGCCTTGTACATAACTTCCTGAAAATGAGGTAAATAATACTAGAAACCGTCACATACCTCCTAAAAATCAAAACCGTAAACGTTAAAACTAATCTTATATGTATTAACTATACCCGTCCTAAAACAGTTATTCTACTAGTGTGCTTGTGTGGCAAGGGTGTTCCGTGTTTGTGTTAAACTTGATTCAAGATCAACCTGTCATTAAGTCGTCGTGTGGTCCGGCATGTGAGAATGGCGACACGTAGCTAGGATTTCAACGCACAATTATTAATTTAAATATTGCAAATTTAAAATCCTTTATTGAATTGATTTGGAGTGAAATAGTTTATGATGCAGGTTGCATGCTTTTGTTAAAGGCAGCTGTTAACTCTATTTCTCTTGCCAATTTCCATCACCCCGCATACACAGTCCATCTGCACTGTCGTTCAAAGGGAACACAGCTAATGCACATTCGTGTCTTTTCAAAAGAAACAAACGAATGAAAAAATTCCGTCGATCGATGTGCATGCGATTTGTTAAATTGCTCAGATTACCGGGAACATTTTAGTTTGTTGTTATTAGTTAAATTCGTTACTGTTTCCTTTAGAAAGATATTTACCGCTTTTAGAGGATAGTGGCTATGCACATTGTAGGCTGCAAAGTGCAGGAAAAATCGTACAGGTAGTGCAATAGTAATATATATATATATATATATATATATATATATATATATATATATATATATATATATATATATATATATATATGTATGTATAATAATCCAGGTAAAACATCAACTGGGTAGTAAATTACACTGGGTTAATAAAAAGTGCTCAATATAAAATAGAGCTATTATATATGATTATTTTTTATTTAAACAGACATGCACAAAATCTGCGACACTGGCATGTCGATGTTATCGATCAACAACTATTTTAAACTGAGATCTCATAAAGCAGAGTTAGTATTTGATCTTAACCTGCGACACTGGCATGCCGATGTTATCGATCAATAGCAATTATTAACTGAGATCTCATCAGGGAGAGTTAGAATCCGATCTTACTCTAAGGTTAAGATCGGATTCTAACTCTGTCTGATAGGATCTCAGTTTATAATAGCTGTTTATCTATAACTTGACATGCCAGTGTCGCAATTTTTTTACAAGTCTGTATAAATAAAAATAGTCATATATATATATATATATATATATATATATATATATATATATATATATATATATATTATATATATATATTATATATATATATTATATATATATATTATATATATATATTATATATATATATATATTATATATATATATATTATATATATATATATATTATATATATATATTATATATATATATTATATATATATTATCTATTATATATATATATATATATATATATATATATATATATATATATATATATATATATATATATATATATATATATATATATATGTCTCTGTGTGTGTGGGTGTGTACGCTGATATTTTATTGTATTGTTTTGGCAATACCGACCGGTGTTTATTACCGGTGCGTTCTTACTTTTCGCTACCGTGAGCGGTTTGTTCATTATTTATGAATATGCAGACGAGCGCATTATTCTTTTAATTCGGACTTAATCGGACGAGCCATCAATTTTATATATATATAGATTTTTTCATGATATAATTCATTTATAAACTAATTTATTGTATACAGATTTTTATAATTATTTACAAATTATATTTTGCGTGCAATAAAGTTTTTTTCCCACGAAAAATCAATTTGTAAATTAATTATAAAAATATGTATCCACTAAATTTATTTATACAATAACAGAGCTTACGGGCCGATTGGAGAGAGAGGGACATTTATGTTCTAACTTCTTTAATTACTAAACGTTTTAGTAGTAAAGTAACACTTTAATGAAACTTTCGAATATATATGTATCTAATATAGAGATCAAGTGATCGCCGCAGGAAAGGTTAAATTTATGAGAACTTCGACTGAAGTAAAACAAAACAAAAAGGCAATATATATATATATATATATATATATATATATATATATATATATACAGAAAGAGAGAGAGGGCTATTGAGGATGAGAGAGCATAAGAAATATATATATGTCCTATTATTATTGAAATGGACATTTCCTCCAAAATAATTCATATATATATATATATATATATATATATATATGTGTGTGTGTGTGTGTGTGCGTGTGTATGTATACAGTCATATTTCGAGATGATCTGAAGCAAGTAGTGATCAATATAAGTGGTCGACCAACGATTGCATCTATCCATCCGTTCAACATATTTCTTAATTATGACTATACATTATTTTAAAATATAATGTAGATATATAATATATATACATATATATATATATATATACATATACATTCTCGAGTTCACCAGGAATATTCCCGAGTTCCAAAAGAAGAAAGCCGGAGATTTCAGCGGCCGAAATGTTGTGATAACACTTAAGATGAGAACAGTAGTCAGAATAATCGAAATGATACAAATTATCAATTCCTATCTAAAAAATTCAGAAAGATAAAATGTCTATTCTTAAATTGTCGATTTGCTTATGTGTGTATGATATTCTACTAGTGGTGGCGATACCGTTGTATATCGAAAGTAACTATCAACGATTATATAAGTTAAGTTGCACATGCGTGTGAGGAGAGGAAACCTGAGTCACGTGTTCTCATCGACGAAGTTAGGCGACGTTGTTAAAGAAACTGATTTTAAGCGGGTGGATGTCCATCGAATATAATGAGTTAGTTTAAACTGAAATTAATCTTTCTCTCTACCTCCCGCGTCCCGGAATGGGGAAATTTTTAACTTTACAATTGACAAAAAACAGTGTGTTTAGTACAGTAAATGGGAGTTAATTCTTTTCAGTTCACAACCGGAATACATAATTCTACACACGCGATGTAATTTGCACTATATGGTGGCGTAGGTATTATCAACAGCGTCAAGGGGACGACTTTAAAAGAAATGCGGCGCCTCGAAGACGAGACTAATCGTTTTTCTATATAAAAAGAAAGCCAATAATTTGGGTATATCTTAAGTAGGATCGCCCCCTAGAGTCAATTTGGTGTTGTGGTGTCTGAGATGATTCTAGTGAAGAGAAGGATATACATTTTTTATAATTTTAAGACAAGGATGACCAACGACACCCATTTACTGTGTACTTTTGATGGCCTTGTGCCTAATTTCTTCCAAATATAACTTTTTATATTTTGTGCGAATAAATATTTTAAAGTGTAGTATTTGTTCTGATGCTTTACTTCATCTTTTCTGTCCTCCATCAGTGAAAGCCAAACTCTCGTAGACCGGGATAATTTTTATTTTTGTCCCAATCCAGAATTGTCACATTTTGGGGAGCTAGATCTTCCCCACATTCAAAATCGACTTTGTCGCTAACTATTCACTCGTGGGAAAACAAGAAAATAGGGATCATAAGGTGCAGAAACGTATCTGTAATTTCCCATGCTTTCTTTTTCTCTGCACCCCTCTCTCATATTTTTATAATTATAAATACTATTATGGCATGTGTTCATCATAATTGTGTGATATATTCCCCGCTTCCTTTGTTCCAGCTCGTCTAACTCGTTGGTCTAGTGGTCTCCACCAATTCATTCCTTTATACCGCATTTTAATACAGCTTCCTATTCTAGTAGCTTTTTTTTCAATAACTGCAGACTTGTTGAACTCTCATCCTGTAGACTGTGTTCCTCCTGCCTATAGCCTTCGTCTTTTCAAGACTAAGGCCAATAGGCATCTCCTGTCTTTGCGATTATCATCTTTCGTTCTTCTTACCTCTTTACATCAAGTGGCTTCATGCATTGTCTGGAGTGATTTCCATATAAAATACAAGAGTAGTACCTTACTTAACGGATATCATCTCGGTCTATATAACCGCATATGAAGAATCCGAATCCTCTCGGATTTCTCGTGGTAATTTATGCATTCCTTCACTCACCAAATACGTTCTTGGCCTTTTGGCTAAGATGTCGACGGGGCTGCCCAGGCAATTTTTAAACCCCACTTTCCCGACCCGACCTTGGGTCACATCTTACTTGTGGGAGTAAGATAAAAACTGGCCTTGTGCCTAACTCCTGGAGAGGAGTAAATCAATACTACATGAATGAATAGCATGAACATGCTATTCCCTCCAGCTTATGGTAATATAATAAGGTGTTTTAATGTAATGATATACAATGAATGATCTACAAAAGGTATTGTGCTTCGGCATTAACCAAACTGGGAAAAAAGGGATGAAATCTCGTAAAAACAGACAAATCAAACCGGAATTCAGCAGATTATTTTCAAAGTCTATTATAAAGAAGAAAATACCGAAGTATTCCTTTTTGTTAAGGATTGTTTTTCTCGTTTGCGTTCAACCTCTGACAATGCGTTCGCCTGTACCTGTAAAAGATGACACAGAAAGAAAAAAAACTAACAACAGAAAAAACCAAAAAAATGCTGCTAAATGATTTGTTCCCGTGTAGACGAGCGCAGATCACAAAACAAATATATCACGTGTCTGTCTTCGAATGTGCGCCATACCAATCGAACCAACTCGGTGAACGCTTGCAACTAATTTCATTCAGCGGCGCAGGGAACAGAAAGAAAGATAAAAAAAAGAAGTCATTGTCTGTCAACGCAATAGATTCATGGTGGAATAAAAACAATTGCTCGTTCTCAAAGAGAAAACATTAACACGCTAAAACGAGGTTCTTATTATTTATTATTATAAAGTAGCCATCTTGTTATATTTCATTCTTGGGGGCCGGGGAAGAACTTTTTCTCTTGCTCCATTTTTGCGGAAGAAAACGCCTACAACGATTTAAAATTTAGCTAACTTTGATTTCTCTGAACGTAGCTCAAAGTCCTTATCTCTGTCTTTCCCTATAACCGTCTTCGTACGGGTAACGAATGGACTTCGAACCGCGTATGGTTCAATACCTTCATGACGTGTACATAATAAAATATAGCAGCAACGGAATTTTAGTTTAATAATACAACCCATCATCGTCAGCTGCTTAAGCTGACTCTCTATTTTACATGAGGGGTTATAGTTGAGCATATATAACAGGAAAGTATGTGGATGTTCTATTTATTTTATTTTATGACGTGTACAATTTTTGACAAATAGTTACTATTTTTTCAGTATGAGACGTTAGTAAGAATTTTTGGAGGAATTAGCAACACATCTATTACAGAATGTCTATGTAACTAAATTGACGATATATATATATATATATATATATATATATATATATATATATATATATATATATAATGTGCTTGTGTGTGTCTGTGTGTGTGTTTTTGTTTTTGTGTGTGTGCTAAGGAGAAAGCATAACATTGCATAAATAAAAATGAGTTGATAGAATATTCGATAAGTATGAGCACAGATTAGTAGAACTAAGGACATGGAAACATCATTAAAACTGAACGAATATATTTCAGTCGAGCTGTTTTACCATATAAATATTCAGTTTGTTTGGTCAAATATAATGTAAGGGCGTATTACATGTGCACAAACACCCATTTAAAAAGTTCATTTTTTTCACATTTGCATTAAAATTGAATAATAGTCATTAGACACTAATTAAGCAAGCTTCCCTTAATTTCCAATTCTTACTAAGACTCCTGAAACGTAATCCTTAAATTGAAGACATCAAACTAGTGCAAAACAGTTTTGTCTGAGGAATTCATTTTGCTTTTTATGGTACGGGTATTCTTCTAGAATATATATATATATATATATATATATATATATATATATATATATATATATATATATGTATATATATATATATATATATATATATATGTACATATATGTATATATATATATATATATGTGTGTCTGTATATATATGTATATATATATACACATATATATATATATGTATATATATATATGTATATATATATATATATGTATATATATGTGTATATATATACATATGCATATATATATATATATATATATTAATATATATATATATATATATATATAGGACGGATAGCACGTGCCCGTGGATAACTATTTTATCCATTAATAAATATAAGTAAATAAATGATACACACACACACACACACACATATATATATATATATATATATATATATATATATATATATATATATATATATATATATATGCATATATTTATATAAAATATCTTATACGTACACGTCCTTTAAAAGTGAATCGATACGGTATATGCAGACGAGACCACTCATGCGTATGTAATATGGAGGCAACTCCGTACGCTTAAGGTGAGTAAAATATACCATTACTTAATCATCGCTAAAAACAATAACAACAAAAATAACTTCATAAACGCAAAATGGTCACTTAACTTCAGACAGGTCTCTTCGCGTAACAGTTAGCGTACTCGGCCACAGCCCCATTGATCGCACGATCGAGCCCATTAATAGTCAACTACGCTGATTAGACACATTAACGTCGAAACATGTGTCCGTGGATAATTGTTATATATATATATATATATATATATATATATATATATATATATATATATATATGGGAATAGATAGCGAAAAAGTTTGAGAATAGATGGATTGAATCGGGTAGACGGAAAGATTACATGTGCATATGAGTTTTACCCAATCTCTATCTTAATTCTTTTGTGCCCGACACCGATATCGCCCGTTTACTATTTGCGTCATTTCAACATTAAATCGAATCAGTCTTCTTTGGCTCTCTTGTCGTTGTTGGAAATGCTTTCTTCTCTTCAAGATCTTTGAAAGCCAACTTTGCAATATTGAGAGACCGCGATGCTGCTCAGGAAATTGTGTACACGTACAAAAAGAATTTCTTCAACGCTGTCTGTAATTGAGAACTTGCCAGAGACAGTCAAACGTGCCTGACCGACGAACAGCCAGACATGCCATAAACTCCGCCGGCTGATTTCCATAATATAGTTCTCACGCAATCGAATGCATATTATTGGATGCCGTGTTTGTTGATTTATTTTAGGCATGAGATCAACCACATATATATATATATATATATATATATATATATATATATATATATATTTATATATATATATATTCATATATATATTTATATATATACATGTTTATATATATTTAAGTATATATTAATATATAATAATATATATTTATTTATTTATACATACATATATATATATATACATATATATATACATATATATGTATATATATACATATATATATTTATATATATATTTATATATACACATATATATATATTTATATATAAATGTACATATATATATTTATATATACATACATATATATATATTTATATATATACATATATATTTATATATATAAACACATAAATACATATATATACATATATATATATATACACATATAGATATGCATATATGTACACATATATATACACACATATATAAACATATGTATATATACACATATATATATACACATATATATACCCATATATACACACATATATATATACACACATATATATACACACTTATATATACACACATAAATATATATATATATACACATGTATATATACACATATATATACACATATATACATATATATATATGTAAATATACATAGTTATATATGTATTTATATATATGTATATATATATAAATATTTATATATATATATTTATATATATATATACATATCTAAATATATATATACATATATATATAAATATATATATACATAAATATATATATATTTATATATATATATATACATATATATGAAGATATATATATATATATATTTATATATATAGATGTATATAAACATATGTTTATATATTTACATATATATACATATATATATATATATATATGGGTTAAAATAATCTGATATAATTGGAAATTAAAAACGGAAAGCTTACATGTAAAATATCTATGTGCTTATCAACGTTTCATCTTCATTGTAAGACATTCTCAGGATGAGAAAAAAATGACACAAGCATCAATTCTGACTTGCCTAGGAACGGCGAGGTTCGGCTGGTCTGTGAGCAAAAGAAAAATCTAAAGATCACAAAGACAAAAAGGGGGCTGCGTGGTATCAGCAGCAGCCTGTAGATTCCCTAGAGGTGGAGAGGGATCTGCTGGTTTTAAATAAATTCATCATGAAGTCTTTAACGAAGAAGCGTTTGACTGATTGTACTTGTCTGGGTCGTCGTGGCAAGTGAGACGCACGTTTCGATGACCCAGACAAGAACACGTAGCCAGCCGCTTTTTCGTTAAAAGCATATTGAAAAAGACAATGGTTCTAACATACAAAAATTAATATGAATCAATAAAATTAGTTTGCTAAATTTATAAACCCTTTAAAAACTTTATCTTTTTTTTTAGCTATACATTTTGGGGGTTTTATTTTACTTTTATTTTTACCGAGTATTGGTAAATAATTTTATACTAAAATTGAGATATTTTTTTATTTTTAATCTTTTCGGAACAAAGATGAATTAGAGATGAGGAACATTCAATTAGACATATGGAGTACAGTAAAAACTATCCGATGTCCGCACTATGTTAAACTGGTGATACCAGATCAGGCTGCCCTGTGGCTCCCTGAGACGAAATTCACCTACATTGACGTTTTTTTTTTTTTTTTTTTTTTTTTGTAAAACTTAATTATGTTCTACAAAACCAAAAACAAAAACAACAGCCCGTCTCCCTTTCTCCCTCACCTTTTTTATTTTTATTTTTCCTACCCTACTCCCGGTCCTGGATATGACCTTAAACTACATCCGATGGTGAGATCCGGCTTACGGACTTTGGGGAATGTGGAGCCTCCTCTTAATTACCATTGCTCCCAGGTCCACCCTGACCCGGAGTGGTAGTACCTGTTAGGGTCCCAACTATGGGTTAAATAGAAACAGATATTAAAAGGGGAAAGAAACAAAAAAGAGAAGAAAACAAGACCAGATTCGGCATTAAATAACCCAAAAAGGGTTGATATGCCATAAAACAAAACTACCAAACCACTATGTTAAAAGTTTCTAAATAAGCAACATTGCGAAATTTCTCTTCTTTATAACAATTGTATACTCTATGGTTGATTTGGTTGTTCAATTTGAGTAAATAATGACACAAGTCCAGTGTTAGAATCGTTCGACCGGTGTAACAGTTATATATAACCCTCCACCTTGATCATTGTTACTGACCATGAAGCATTGTATACATTATGCATTATTGAGCAAAACGACGTCACATGAAAAGCTACAGCGATACTATTTTCTTACAAAGTTGTACATGACTTTGACGAATGGTGAAAAAATCGAAGCTTGTTTGTGTCTGGACGTTAGAAAAGATGTAAAAGATTTTAAGGATAAGGAAGTTGTTGATTCTTCAGACATTAATTCTCCATATATTCATTAATTTAGTAATTCAATTCTTTACAACAGAACGTCGTTTGCCTTTGATGGCGATTGTTTTACATATATTATTTAAATAAAAGGTTATGCAATGTCTGTGGAAATAACTAATTGCATATTCATTAACCAGGAAAACCATCGCTTATCGACAGTTTATAACAAAAATAATAACACTACTAAACGTTAAAAAACTTATGTGCATTTAGAGTTAAAATGTAATAAGATCTGCGTCATATATATATATATATATATATATATATATATATATATATATATATATATATATATACTATTCATGAATAAATATTTAATTATTGATACCTACAGGCGTTAGTGTTTCAAGCTTATTGCTCTCATCAGTGCAGGAAAGTAATAATTTCAGATGGTCGGGAGGCGCGAACGACTCGGCCAACAGAAACTGTAACGTAATTAAGGGAAATTAAGATCTGTATGTACCTAGAAGCGGACACAGATAGAAGACTAGTCAAGAGTGTTCTACGAACGTATTCAGAACTTTGCATTAGAGCTTTTTGACAGTCTATTTTTAACATCTCCGAGAGTGCTCAACTTTAATTTCTTAAAGGGGGTTATATATATATATATATATATATATATATATATATATATATATATATATATATAAACATTCAATGAATTAAAACATGACAATTCTTCAAAAGATTAGAACATCAAGTTCAGTATGGCGTACAATCATTTCCAAAACAGTTTGGAAATACTTCATTTCGTTTTATGAATTAATAAAGCTAATCCAACACGTTTCTTCATCAGTGCATTTAGTAATACGTCTTTCAGAAAGTCAGAGAAAAATAAAAAAAGCTCGTTGTAGAGAAACATCCACTGAGAGACCGGTTTATATGTTACAGGCATAGGGGGGGGGGGAGAACACAATGGTACTTACAAACCAAAACACTGGTACATACAGAAAAAATAATCCAATATTTTCCATATGTAAATCTATGGAAAATATTGGATTATTTCTTTCAAATCATGTAATAAATTAATTAAAGTTACAAATTCTTTTGTCAGAGGGGTAGTCAAAACAATAGAATAGAAATAATAATACAAATAAAATAATAGAAAAACGAACAAGATAAAAACGAATAATATATATATATATAAATATATATATATATATATATGTGTGTGTGTGTGTGTGTGTGTGTGTGTGTGTGCTCTCAGAAACGTTTCCTTTTAAGGTAGGTCGTGTCTGATCAAAACTGCTGAGGAGTCATGAGAAAAATACTGTTTTATTTTTGATCCCACAAAACAGTGTATTTCCTAATAAACTGATGACCCTTAAAAAGTCGTAAGACTAGTGCAAGAGATGTATTTACTTACACATGAAGGAATTTTCCAACTATAAGAATTAGGTCGTGGATTGATAGTGCTTAGGTTATTTTTATCCTTTTCCTCCTCTCTAGACTAGACTTAATCAGTATACCATTATTATTATTATTTCGATTATAAGTTTACATGTTAGTTATAAATGTTAAATTTCGAATATAAATTTTTAAGGTTTGCGTAGAGTTACTGCCCTTAGATCAATTGCCCGCTTACGAGATTTGAATTTGTTTAAATTTTAATTTAAAGTCTTGTTTTTGAGTGATTAAACATATAAAGTCTTTTAATTCCGGTTTTGAATTTACATTTTATGGGTTTTTTCACTATTGAAAGTTAATTCTTAAACTCACATTCTCTCCTTAGCACTTTCCAATGCTAATTTAACCTTTAAAAACAATAACGGCTTAATATACTCTCCTAACAAACATTGAATCACGGGACTTATATAAAGATATTTTTTAAATATTTAAACACATTTTTAATCTTAACTGTGATATTTTACCTCTGCCTTTTTTTTGGACTGTATTAAAATTTTCATCTCACATTTCTTAAAACAAAATGTTAAACAAGTATATTTAACACTCCAAAGCAAATGACGTATCCAAACGAGAGTGATACGTGAGTTCCCATTTCTTTACTAGGTGACGACATGAGCTGAAGAGAGCAGGATGGTTAACGCCTTCTGAGTTGGACACCAATGGTACTGATGTTGTACTAATTGTCTGTACCAATCAATAAATAAATATTACGCTCTATAACTTTGATTCTCAATTAATCGAACACTCTGCTGGGATTTTTCCCATCTCACAAAAGAAGTTATATATATATATATATATATATATATATATATATATATATATATATATATATATATATATATATACATATATATATATATATATTTAAATATATATGTATATATGTATTTAAATATATATATTTATATATATATATATATTTAAATATATATATATATTTAAATATATATATATTTATATATATATATATATTTAAATATATATATATTTATATATATATATATTTATATATATATATATATATATATATATATATTTATATATATATATATTTATATATATATATATATATATTTATATATATATATATATATGTTTATATATATTTAAATATATATATTTATATATATAGATATATGTTTATATATATTTAAATATATATGTTTATATATATATATATTTATATATATATATGTCTATATATATTTAAATATATATATGTTTATATATATTTAAATATAAATATATATATATATATATATATATAGCTTTGTAAGCAAGCGCATATGATTAATGTTGTTCTAGATTTGCGTTAATTGTTCGTTCCTCAGTGCTCATAGCTAAATAACTTAAAGAACAGATGTAAACAAAAAAAGATGGGAACAAAATGCACTGAAAGTTATATATTTCTGACTTATTAGGTTAAGACAATCTTTATATCCCTTTCTCGCCCACTGTTCACACACAACACATGCACTCCTGTCACCATATCGCAATATATCGTATGTCACTTCATAAAACAGCGCCTTCTTAAAATTTTATCGAAACATTAATATTAAAACACACAATATATCATGTTTCTGAATTTTTTCAGATGAGGATTGATAATATGTATTATTTGGATTGTTCGGACTACTGTTCTCATTTTGAGTGTTATTTGCCTAATGTTTCGACCGATGTAACCTCCGACCTTCTTCATGTGTATCTTGTAGAAATCAGGAATCTTATTGCCGAACTCGGGAATCTGCACGGAGTTTCAAACGGAACTTTATTTAATCCACGGGTTAACATGCTCTCGTTTCGTCAACCATTCCCGAGTTCTACAAGATACCCATAAAGAAGGTCGGGGGTTACGTGAGAACAGTAGTCCGAATGAATCAAATAATGCATACAATATATCAGTTACTGAATTCTATGTTGAACTAAGTAAATATATTTGTCATTGTGTCATTTTTACATGTGCATCAATGTGTATGCAATGTTTTAATTGCATAAACATCTCTGTAATAGTGCCTACGCGTTTGCGTGTGCATGTTACTTTCTATGTGGGTTTTACTTAATGTGTCGGTTTGGTTGAAAGCGTGTTCATTGATTAAAACTGCTCTAAGCACATCAAATCAAACATGGATGGCATCGGTTATGATACCACAAGAAGGGGGAGACAACTCTGTAGTCGTGATTAACCTAATTTCCAGACGCTTTTCATTTTCTTTTCTTTAATTACAAATGCACAACGTCATATCCGAATGCCTACGGCTTAAACGCGAATTGCATTCTTCGGTGCACTTCTTGCTTCCATCACGGGCGTGTCTTGTTTTTTTTTCTATTTTTTTTACATGTTTTCTATATATGGGTGTGCTATATCGCATTGTTTTAATCGTGGATTATTATATTCTAGTTTTATAGTTTTGGCTATATTTGTTCGTTACTTTGCTTTCTCGGTGCATTTATTTCTTTAAAGTAGAACTCACCCGCAATAAAAATCTTAAGCAATGATAAAACCTCACTTCAGATTATATATATATATATATATATATATATATATATATATATATATATATATATATATACATAAAAGGCATTAGTCTGTTTATCTGTATGTGTGTCCGACCGAATATGATAACTAAAATATTAAGACCCAGCAAACATATGATTTTTAATGTAACATCATCAGCTGTGTATAAGATGAGGTTAGTGCTAATTTTGATGGGGATGCGTCAGAGATAAATATGAGAATTACCACGTATAGATCCTTACACGTTTGTACAAATATTATGAGTGCAAGCATAGACAATTAGAATTAAATAAAATAAATAAAATAAAATAACTTTTTTAACTGGTCTACTGGGAACATTTTTTAGAAAAAATATTTTTGTAGGAAACCAATTTTAAAGAACAATTAAGTTTAAAATACATTTAAAAAATATATACATTAAGGCACTTATATACAGTATTACAAAGTATAAAATAATAGAGTTCGGAAAGGTATGAACCCACAGTGTCCTTCCACAGGTAAGAGAATAACAGTGACTTATTTTCAACGAATCGTCCACTATGATATTTGATAATATGCGTTGTATTTCTCATTAAATGACTTCAATGGTGTTAATATATGGTGAAGCAGCATCATAAAAGAATGTCGCCCCTTCATCTTCTTCTATTATTATTTACTCACTAGGAGTTATCACACTGGTCATCGTCAGTGATCGCCCACTGCCAACAACCTGTGGTATTCCCTGGAGTCTGAGTGACAAGATGTCTCCTCAGACTTCCAGTATGCTCCACCTCTTTTCGTTCATCACCGCTGATGATCTTGCGGTATCTCAACAGCCACCCACCACCGATTTCCCGCTGATAAGGGCCATTGGTCCCCTCTGGGGCCCGAGTGGCAACAAGCCTCCCCAAGGTCCCAGAGTTGTCCGCGCTCTTCCAGTGGAGGTCTGGTTTGCGCTTTCCCTCCTCGACCCTCTGTCCATAATTTTCGTGGCGTCAGCCTATACTTGCGCCTCTCTCGTGCGGTTATTATTATCATGATTATTGTTGTTATTATTATTATTATTATTACTACTACTACTACTACTACTACTACTACTACTGCTACTACTATTATTATCATTGTTATTATTATTATTGTTATTGTTATTATTATTATTACTACAACTACTACTACTACTACTACTACGATTATTATCATTATTATTATTATTATTATAATTATTATTATTATTATTATTATTACTACTACTAATTTTTCATCTTATCCTCCCCCTTCCTCGTCTTTCAACATTGTTTCCTCTCTGTCTTCTTCCTTTTAACCGACTTTCTCGTTTGGTAATACTTTTTCTCTCATTTCCCCTTCTCCTCATTCTCTTTCTTTTTCTACGTTTTCTTAACCCTCACTTTTTTCTTCTCCTTTTTCTTCTTCAACTACTACTTCGTCTTGTTCTTTATTCATTTTCAACCACTAATTCCTCTTCTTCTTTCTTTTCTCCTCCTCCTTCTTCTCCACTTTTTTTACTCCTTTTCCAACTAATACTTCATCCTTTTCCTTCTTTCTTCCTTCTTTCTTTCTTCTTGTTTTTCTTTCTTACTTTCTTATCTTTATTCGTCTTCTTCAACCCGTGTTGCTTCTCTTTTCTTTTCTCTTCTACTACGACTTGTTCTTCGTATTTCTTATTCTTATTCCATTTCATCTTTTTTCCTCTTTTTCTACTTTATTTTCTTTCGTTTCTTTTGTCCAATTCTATATCTTCCTTTTCATTGTTTTATCTCTTTTAATATCTCAGTTTGATTCTTCTTTTTAAACATGTCGGCCATTTTGACATATCTGCCGGCCCGATGCATCGTCCGTATTAAAATAATTCCCTTTCTATTGATTTCTATAAAGCAGGAAAAAGATTATATCGGCCGATCGAGATGTCAATTTTCCCTGCGAAAATTGGCATTTATATCCTTCTGGAGACTTTAATTCCCATTTTTCCTTCCCAGGAATTCTTCAATAACGAAAACTCTTAAATTCTTCTCTATTTTTTTCCGTCTTTTATTGCTTTCCAAAAGCAGGATCTGTTTAATTTCAATAGAAATGGAATTTGCGCATTTGTGACTGAAAATGCAAAAATATCAAGTTTTGCCAAGAGAAATGGATTGCAGATTTCAATGCACCCCTTTCAAAATGCTGAATAATTCGGGTTTTTTCTCATGAAACTGACAATAGCATCGTAATTTTATTCCTTGTAGAACACCTAGGATATTAATCAAAGTTGAGCCTGGTCATTACTTTGATCGGTTGACCATTTGGAAATTGAAGTTGCTCTCACTTTGAAGGTAAAAGTGTCTGTAATAACTCACTTTTAATCATATCCTTGTAAATGTATGAAGCTATGTCCCTTACATGCCTCAGTTATGGTGTAATAATACAGTAAACGTAACTATAGATATCTATATTAAAATGCGAGAGTGCTCAACATTGTTTATAAGACCCGTGTAGAGTCATCTTGTAGTGTGTTTGTGTCGGAGAGAGAAACTGCGGAAGAGAAAAAGATAGAATAGTTCAATATAAGCTGGTTAGCATGTCGAAAATTGAAGGTTAAGAGCGATATATATATATATATATATATATATATATATATATATATATATATATATTTAAATAAATTTTAAATAAATAATACTAAATTATTTTTACCTACATACGCTCGCGTTTCGAGCTTTCGCTCTCATCAGTGCAGCGATGTTAATTTCGGACGGACGCACGATTCGAACCCCTGATACAAAGTCAACCTTGAACGCACGAGGCATTACCACGTTCAAAAGGGAATTTAAGTTCTATTTATGCGACGGGCGGCATATAAAAAAAGACAGATTAAAGATTCTACGAACGTTGTCGGAATATGCTTCAGAGCTAC
>OY744528.1:86263409-86290909 GCA_963556195.1 Sepiola atlantica
ATATAACTGGTTTGTTTTCTAATTTACTATTGGACAGGAGTCGGAAATTTTATGGTTTATTTACCGCCTCCCAAAAGCGTTAGGCGCAAGATCAGTCTGGGATGTCTGTTTTCTTCTTTTCTTTTTCTTTCAGATTATCACCCGTAAGTTTAAAGAAATGTAGGAATCTTTACTCTCAATTTACTTGTATGTGAAAACGCCCTACCTGTTCTGGTTGCGGCCGTATTAGAACAGCAGGACCTAATTAGTATGGATTATCTCTTTTTTAAAAAGACATAATAATGTTGATCACAATTTATATGTCATTTTTTCTAAACATCTATGTAATCGAACCATTTGACATAGAGAAAGGACTATTAGCAGTGTACTCTAGTTTTATCGGTAATATTGTGTTGTTATGAGGGATAGTTGCCTATTTAACGTCTAAGCTCTGTATCGAGCTAATCTCTCATATATAGATTAGTATTCATATTAAAGTGTGTCCATTATGTATTTTCATATATTCATGATCGTACGAGTTAATTCAGGGTGTAGTTTCACTATTTTGGATCACATTTGATTACGGAATAAGTTTTAAGTATTAATTTTAATAAGAACGGTATACAACTTTTTTGCCCCCTCCCAATCAATTGCCCACTTCTCAAACCTCCTTTAACTTCATCGATCAATTATCTTTAAACGATCCCACTACAGTTTTTGTTTAGGCGTTTTAATATCTTGACCTTCTTACCTCGACTTACATATACTTATTTAGCTTATCCTCGAACTTCCCAAAGATACATATCTTTAATATCCGTTGTCTGTCCCTTGGTCTTGGGGTGCGAAATATTATCTGCCAACCTGTTCTCGCAAGCCCTCCCGATTTTATCCCTTCATGGGCGTCTTACTCATTGTACAGTTCCTTGTCTTGGCGAGACCTGATAATTGTGTGACATGGGCGTTCCACTTCATTTTCCTCTTCTTAATAGTTGTCAGTAGATTCTCATATATCCCGACCGCTTAGATGAGTTTGTTCTACCACGCTCTTGTTTGTAATGTGGTCTTAGTCTTTGTAAAAAGTGTACAAACACCAGCAGCATTAACCAAGCTAAGGCCCATATGAAAAGACATAAACATCATACTCAGCTCCAAACCCGGATTCATGCGCTCTCTATATTTCTGTACGGGTGTGAGCCGAGAACCCTGTCTTCGAATCTAAAGAGATGGATATAAGCCACAAAGTTGAGATGCTTCCGGATGATCATGAACATATCAAACAAACAGCCTTAATATATCACATTATGTTAATCATAATTTAGCTTACATTTACACTCTAAAACAATAAATGTTAGGATATTTTTACTGTTATTAAAATTATGTTCATGAATATGCCAGATCTGCCAGCCCGGCAATCTGTCGTAGTTTCCTAGAAAAAAGGAAAGCATGTGTATATCTCATGTTTCTATGACGCTTTATTGAAACGCCTATAATCCATTATTTAAAAATAATTATACACCCTCGGGACGTCGTGGAAATTCAACTGTTGCTTTTTACAACAATCTGTATGATTTACAGTTTATATTATTAGTTTTGAAATAATAAATATCTATCAGCATCAATATTATTAAGAAAAATGGCTTTTCTTCCGTAAAAATAATTTTCATTGTCGGCTAAATATTCTTTAAAAAAGATAAAACTAATATTCCTCTTTTTTCTTTATTTAATTGATATTGGATTCCTTTTTAAACAGTAAACATTTTGCCTTTTTACCGTAACATTAATAGTCAGTAACAGATTCTTCTAATAAATAAAACGAACCTCATTTTTTAAAAATGTATTTTAACTGTTAATGCTTTAGTCGACGAGATGAAATAATTTTGTTTTTGAACAATTCATTTTAAAATTGGTAAATTCTGATTTTTAAATTAATCACGTATAACCACCGTTGCTGAGTGATGATCTCAATTTTAAATGCGTGAGAAAGGTGATAACGTACGTACAAACATAGCCTGCCTTAGATTCCTCAGAGCTGCTTATTCATTTTTAATTTTAACCTTTCACAAAAACATGATTAGAATAATCAAAACAGCTATCTTAAATCAGTAAAAGTGTAAATTTTTCCAATGTCTTTAAGATTAAATTGACTAAATGCAAAACTAGATACTTTACAAATCTATTATTAACGTTATTGTTTTTTTATCATGAACGTTCGTTCGTGCAATTTGATATCGATTTGAAATTATCGATATTACGTTTTTATTTTCATCATTTTTATTCATTATCAAATTAATCCATTGAAACGTTTAGTTTTTTTAAATAACTAAGTTCTTACGGAAGGCAGTAAAACTAAATATAGAATAATGAACAATATGAAAATATTTTAAAGTACTGATAATTACTGCAAATCTTTTGGAATTATAGATTATTGAAGTAAAAAAAAAACAATTCGATTCGTGCAAATGAATTTCAAATAATAAATTACACAAAAAGTTCGATTAATCCATAATTCTGGCGGAACTCGTGGACATTTTACACAGTTGTATCCTTCTCTTTTCAGCATATTTCTGGTTATGGGGATCCATTTCTAAAATTCTTGTAGGAGTTTGTGACATGTTTCCATTCTCCGGGCGGCAAGCACGAAAGCAGCCCCACAATATTATTGAAGTATCTTTTGATCCGACCCTACAGACCAGGAAAATGTATTTTAGTTCGAGTTTCCCGTTCGACGTAAAAGCGACATCAAATAAAATGTTAAAATATCTTTTTGCATTGCATTTTTAGTGATCAGTCGTCCTGTATTTACAAGAGGCAGAGGATGATAGTGAACGTACGAATATGAAATTTGTTTAGTGTGTTATGATCTATAATATTAATATCATTATGTATCATTCTGTCTGTATTTCTCTCTGTGTCCAGCTTTCTCTGACCAAGGATACAATGGGAAGTAAAGCCCTATACTAAAATAAAACGGATATTCCTTGAGTAACATTTTACGTGTAATCATGCAGTTGTATTACATTTTAATCCATTTTTTATTTACAATATTACCGTAGGATCAAACTAGACATCTATGAACAGAACATACGACATTTTTAAATTGTTCAGTTTATGCAATCTAAAAAAAGGGATATGCATGGGTCTATGTAGTTGAAGAATATCTGCAGAAGTGCAGAGAGATCCTCTTTAATTCCCGGGTAATTCGGACATGCCAATCAGTTTTAAATACACGTGATGAAACATAATGGAATAGTGACCCGTTACGATCAGTTCAAATTCAATCGGATCGATTTTGTTTGCCATTATTCGATAGGATGTTCACCTATACCCGCAACGGAAGTTCAAATAATCGTAAACAATTACTTACGTCGCCTATATTGAAAAGGGGTCCACCACCTTAATAAACTTTAATGCATGCGATCTTAAGACGCTATTCAGCACAGCAACCTATATATATATATATATATATATATATATATATAAGGACATTCACAACATCTTTGAGGAACCCATGAACATGTATTTAAGTGAAATATTTTTCAAAATCAACATATGGTTTAATTTAAATGAAACACCATTTTTTCTTTGCAATCCATCCAAGTCATATGATTTAAAAACATATTGAGGAAAGATATCCAGGAGGTTGACTGAAAATTAATCCATGTAATGAGTGACAGTCCAAAAATGAAAAATTGAAAAAAATGAAAATATTGAAAAAGTTATCCAGTCGTCTATATATATATATATATATATATATATATATATATATATATATATATATATATATATACATATATATATATATACTATAAATATTAAACTGTTTTTTTTCTGATGCAAAACGCGATAACTTCGCTCTGTTTAAATTGAGAAAATACACAATAAAAGGATGACTATACTAAATCACGACTTCAACAAAAAGTTTAATATAATTGTAAGAAAAAAAAACTCATGCCGGTATCATATTATGTTAAACATGATTTCTTCTTGCAGGGGGTGGTGCGCAGTCGAATATTGGAATTCAACACTATTTTTAGTGATAGCTTTGTACTTTTAAAAATGGGGTTTATCGGGTTTTTCAGTAAACTCTTCATATATATATATATATATATATATATATATATATATATATATATATATATATTTAATTAATATATATATATATATATATATATATATATATATATATATATATATATATATATATATATCATAAACAGTAACTTGATTAATTTATGCCCTGATTGTTTTCAGAATGACAACACCAAGACAGGTAGGTTGAATTTAAATATGGCTGTATTTTCTCTCTCTCACTCCTTCGCTTTCATGCTGATAATTTCACGACGTCTAGCCGTAAAGATGAGTCTTAGAGACGACGAAACGCATGCCTGTGGATAAATATATTTTATGCATAGGTTTCCCCATACGTAAAGCACACTGGGGGAAATAAATAATGGTATCCACTTATCTTTGAGTAAATGCTTTTTCGTAAACATAATTGTATACTTTTCTATTATGAGTATCGTAAATAAAAAGGCAACTGTAAATAAGTAACACACACACACACACACACACATATATATATATATATATATATTAGTATTTCATGTATCCACATAAAATTTTATAAGGAGATATAATTTGTTATGTATCAATGTTCAGTATTTACTTCAACAGTGCTCGATACGTAAGAAGAGCTAGGTAGTAAGCTATGAAAATATATTTTAGTCTGAAGGGGATGAAACGCGGGAGACTCTATGTAGCTTAATTGCCATGAATATATGTTCATAGCGTACTATATATATATATATATATATATATATATATATATATATATATATATATACGATTTAGTTGTAAAAACCGAATAGATGCCAGGAAACAACATTTTAAACAAAATTGTATTTCACTTTACGATGTTTACTAAAGTAGAACGCTAATTATATATATATATATATATATATATATATATATATATATATATATATATATATATATATATATATATATATATATATTTGTGTGTGTCTCTGTGTGTGTGTGTGTGTTTTAAATACACATTTAAAGTTTTTCAAATGTAGGATTTTATAACATAAATTATTTTATAGCTTTATAGTACGTGACTAAAGCTTTTTCACAAAGTTATATATATTTATATATATATATATATATATATATATATATATATATATATATATATATATATATATATATACAGAGAGAGCGAGAGAAAGAGAGAGAGAGAGGGATTTCTTCTCCATGTGTTTCTCGGCTTAAAATAAAGAAGTTGTTTACATATGATAAAGAAAACAATAGCGTAATTGTAAGAATAAACACGCGTAAATATTAGGTTTTACTTCAATTTACATATTTCAGACAATCCGCATGTAGACTAACATCCAATACCTTCAAACTGACTATTAAATATCTGACAAAAATCATTTCACTCACAAATAGCTTAACATGTAATCAAACAGAAGATACAATAGATTACAGGAAATCCATATTAATTTACAGGAAACAAAAAGAATCAACATCGATATTAAAACTAAGCAACCATAAATCAGTTATTAAATCTGACGTGTATAAGTGTTTTAAAGACTCAGAGAAATTATGTCTTGATAAATTTACTTATGAATTTAAGAAATGATTGGTAATAAGATAATGAAGTGCTTTCGTTTAACACTATGTTTCAACAAAAAAAGAGAAATGATATTCGCGGTTCAAACGCACCATTAATTTTTAGTAAAGTGTCACCATTTATCAAGAAGCAAACGCTACTCGAAGATATGGGTTAATGAGTGTCAGGTTGATTATTTATAATATTTTTACATTGGACTTAAAAACGACAATGTTGTACTTATTAGGGAAGCAGCCCCGCGTTATTGAGTTTTACAGACAGGTAGTTCTAGGAAACAAACTTTGTTCATGGAAGTTTCGTTTACCTTTAGGGACAGTGGGCGAGAAAGGGAAATTATTGAAAGTGGTGGTAGCTTTCATATGGGACCGAATGACGGGTGAAGTGACGGAAGTTTCATTAAATGAAATTGGCTATGACGGTTATTCAAATGTCCAGGTTTACGTAAAAGTTACACATTCAACCATTTTTAATGAAAAACTGTATTTTTAACTAAAGTATTGCAGACTGTTCGAAATATTAACTTAATATTAAGCGGTATAATTTACATATTTTCATGTTCTCCATGAGGCTTTCTTTTTCAAATGTGAAGAAATTCAGAATTTTTAGTCGCAAAACATATTTTAAATTACAAGAAAAGCGTGGTTTAATGATATCTGAAAAGTTCCCATGAAAAAGCCACTTATCTAAATTGTTGAGTTTAAACTAACAAAATGTTTCCATGTCGTGAGTACAATATGCCTGGACCTTCTTTTATACTTCAAAGTGACTTTGCTTTCATACTTGACGGTATATATTCAAAGTTACTTTGCTTTCGTTTAAAATACATTTTCAAGTTTTATATATATATATACACAGACATCTGTTTCGCCTTATTTCGGCTCTTCAGTTTAACTAGACATCGTAAGCTGAGATTCGCGGCTCGACCGCCGATCAGGTAGTTAGGCGGTCTTTTCCACTATACCATCTCCGACACCCCACGAAAGAAAAACAAAATTTTTTTTTTTTCGTTTATATGTAACGAATTCGGAGAAGGATATTCAAATTAATAAATAAACGATGAGAATAAAAATTGTGCAAAATAAAATATGAGTTATCGGTTGTTGAAAACAAGGGATTTTAAATAGAAAAAATATTATCCATAACTTTTCAAAGAATGATATCTTATCGTAAGAGGAGAGTAGACAGGTAATTTGGTAAAGGATACATTTAAAAAATGTCAAGATTTGAAAAGAGATGAAAATAAAAATAATATAAAGTGTCATGAGAAAATGACGAATATATATATATATATATATATATATATATATATATATATATATATATATATATATATATATATATATATTTATACACACATATATATATATATATATACATATATATACATATATATATATTTATTTTTATTTATTTAATTTTTTAAATTTTAAATTTTAAATTTTTAATTTTTTTAATATATTCTTTATTTTTCTATGTTTTATTTTCTATTTCTATTTTATTTTTATTTTTTATTATTTATTGTTTTATTATATTTTCCTTTATTTTATTTTATTTTACCCTACTATACTTCCTTTTATTTTAGTTTTTATTTTAGTTTTCATATATTTTTGTTTCTTATTCATTTAAAATTCTATTATTTTTATATTATTATTTTTTTCTTTCTTTTTTAATGTGTAATTTACTTTTATTTTTATCTCTTATCCTTTGTTTTCCTTTATATATTCTATTATTATTTTTTTTATATTTTACATTATATTTTACTTTAGTTTATTCCTTATTTTATTTTTATTTTATTTTCATTTTATTTTATTTTTATTTTTATTTCCATTTTATCTTTATAATTTTGATAATGTTTATAATGTCTTTTTATCATAATTATTATCGCTTTATCTTTATATTCTTATTTTATATTTGTAAATTATTCCTTTTTCTAATATTTGTCCCTGCATCTCCTCCTGTCAATAGATGTTCCTCTGGGAATGAGCTTGTTATTTTCTTCCTTTAATTTTCTGTAAGATTTCCTGCTAAAGGCGCTGATGAAGTTACGTTCTGGTGGCTTTATAGAAAAAAATGTTTAAATTGAAAAATTAAAAAATAAAAATTAAAGTATTTCCAGAATATTTTGGAAACGACCGTACGCCATACTAGACTTGTTGTTCTACTTCTTTGAACAATTGGAATGTTCTGATCCATTAAATCATCTTATATATATATATATATATATATATATATATATATATATATATATATATATAGAGAGAGAGAGAGAGAGAGAGAGAGATAGATAGATAGATATGATCATTTTTATCATCAACACTAGATTTAAGAAACGTTTTCTAAAAGTTTTAGTAGAAATGTAATTTTGCTAATGAAAATCGACTTTTAGAAACGCGCGTACATAAAATGGCCGTTTTTGAATATTTATTTGAAATAATAATTTGGATTAATGTGTGTTGGAATATACCCTATTAACATAATATATATATATATATATATATATATATATATATATATATATATATATATATATATATGTGTGGGTGTGTGTGGGTGTGTGTGTGTGTGTGTATATCGAGATACACATCTTATGAAGTAAAAAAGAACAGGGTTTAGAAATCCTAAACATCTTTCAGTCGTTATCTCGTCAGATTATTTTTTTGATAGTGATCAGCGATGTTCTCTCGAATAAATGATGGCCGAAAGAACTATCAAGAGATAACATAACCGTACTTCTTTTTATGTTTGAAAGCGTCATAAATAATATCTCTCTCTCTCCCTTTCTATCTCTCTCTCTCTTTCTCTCTCTCTCTCTATATATATATTTATATATATATAATGCATATATATATATATATACATATATATGTGTGTTTGTGTGTATAACAATTATATCTGCTAACAACTTAAAGATTCAAATATGAAACATCTCCATTTAGAATTATATAATACTGTATAAGATGTAATATTGCATTCCTATCGGACTCGTCCGCTTTTTTTTTTATCAAAATGGTTCCCCATAAAGAAGAATCACTTTGATTCCATCACGATTACAAGCTGGGAAGAAATCGGTAAAGTGAGCCTAAGAAATGGAATGTGCGTAGTATATTCGCTCACTCGTCTTTAAAATGATGAAGCGGGGCACAAAACATTTGGGTCGATACCCTAACAGCGAAAGAGGCTTTTTCTTGAGAAAAAAAATATGATGATCGTCTTAAAGGCGAGCTTTCGTATTCTTAATGTAGCCCGAGGGAAAGGCCATTGAGCTGTATCGAGAGCATCTATACATTCTTTGGCGACTTTTAAAAACATCAGTTGAGAAAGAAGAAAATCGAACACGCACTTTAAATCCTATAAAAGCCTTACGTATTTATGGCGTTTACAGTTTCATTTCGCTTCCTGTTATATCATTCTGAGAGGTCGAGAAGAAATGGAATTTATTTTTTTCATCTAAAAGCAAGGCTGGTATCGAGACCACTAATCGCATGAAATAAGGATTTTTAGAAGAAGAAGAAAAAACAAGCTTATCAATAAATTAATAAAATAAATTAAACCATCTTTGAGTTTCTTGGGATTTTGAAAGAAAATTCTGTGAAAATTCCCAATAATCTATACTAAACATGCTGTCTCTCTCACTTGTTCCTTCTCTTTCTTTCTCTCGCGTTCTCTGTCTCTTTCTCTCGCGTTCTCTCTCTCTTTCTCTCACACCATATCTCTGTCTCGTGATGCGATAAAAAACAAAGCCCTATAACAAAGATTAAACGCAACCTTTTTTCGAGTGAAACGTTAAGAGCAATCTAATGGTGGTATTGATTTTGAATTAGCTTTTTTTTTTCAATAATATTGTGGATTTTCAGTTCACACCAGCCGAGTAAATATCACAATGGCTATCAGTGATGAACGCGATCCCATTCATGGACGTGAACCAAAGGTCCAACGACTGAAATCAAGGATAAGCTTCTTCAGTTCTGTCGAAACCCTTTACAATATATCAGGAATAGACCAGACTACAGCTGTGGATGAGACGGCTAGAGAATCCATCCTACTGACATTGGACTTCCATTTTATGAAGCCCTTCCTCCCTCCCTCGCGGTTCAGAGGTACCCTGGCTCCAGTGAGCAACACTCAACCGCCTGAGAACAGGAATGGGGCGATCAAAAGTTTATATGAGTAGGTGAGGCTACAAAACTTACCTAACTATCTGTGAATGTGGAGAGTAGGACAATACGATTCAAAACTGCATTGTCTAACCTCTACTGCCCAACCATTACAGATTAAAACATCTTATAGAGCTAAACAATAATGAAAAGAACTGCGCAAGAAAATGGAAACTATTGTATGACCACATGCTTAATGAAACGCTAAAGGGTTCGCGCCTGACGCACATATAAAAGCAAATATGTTATTTTAATTCATAGTCTTTTATACCAGCTGGCTTTATCGATTCGCAAACTTTTCTTCTTAAAATACCTGAAACATTAATTTAAAATAAGAAACATTTCATTAATAAATATTTGTCATTTGTTCATATATATATATATATATATATATATATATATATATATATAATAATTAACATTTTAGTAATTCTGATAAAAAATATTTATCTTTAATCTGTGGCCATAAAGAAATGAACTATAAGAATAAATCAATTAGCCTGAACAATGATGTGTGGGAAGAGCCTTTCTTTTTCACTTGAAACTAAGACAAAAATAGCTACTATACATTTAAGTCAGTTCCCATAAGAAGAATAAATGTTTGAAAACAAATGCCAAATATTTTCCTAGGAAATTAAACAATATTGCGACACAAAATAATTTCTTATATCATAATAAAAAAAATCATTCAATTAAAAAAACACAATAACAAATAATAATTATTTAATAATCTTTTCTTTTTCAAAACCTATACGCAAATTAGTAAAACTGGCAACTTATATATAAATAAAAGCGACATTTCTGGCACTTTTTCTTGCACTGACTACACTATTAAAACGCCCTATTTCAAGATAATTCAACTTTACACGATAGCCGCATTATCGATTTTTTCATATGCTGCTTATGTATATACATAAGCAATATATGAAAAAAATCGATAATGCGGCTATCGTGTAAAGTTGAATTATCTTGAAATATGGCGTTTTAATAGTATAGTCAGTGCAAGAAAAAGTGCCAAAAATGTCGCTTTTATTTATTTAGATTACTTTATTTATATCAAAACCAAATTGAACTTTTCTCGAGTAAAATTGTACACACAATAAAATGATGTTAATTTTATATTGAGACATTCTATTATAATACACCATATACAACGTGATATTTGGTTTCTGTTAATTATATCTCGAATATTAAACATTACACAAATTAAGTAATACATATAAAAACGGTAATATTAGTTCAGCGCTTGAAGAAGTGTACAGAATACTCCTTATAATTATAGGGCAACCTGGTGTGCCTACTAGTACTGAATATATAATAGGAAAATAATAAAAACACAACATTTAAAAAAAATTCATCTTACTTCCCGGAACGTATTTTGTCAGTAACATGGCGTGTTGTTTAATGTGTATATAACTTATTCACATTCGAAAACCAAGTATATATATGTATATTTATATATATATATATTCTTTATTGCAAAAATAAACATTCATAGTCAGTGTTATGATTTCACGTACGACTAAGATTGATGGACAGACCAATAAGATGGTTATAAGATGGTAGTTTTAGAAAAACTCAATTGGAAATGTAAATTACTATCAGTATTAGTTGGTTAAAATTAAAAGTCAAAGTAAAATCCCTAATTATGTAGAAGTATTTACATTCGAGCGTGTGAAAAATAAAGAACATTTTCAAGTAAGATTAATATTAAGTTAGAAATAGAATTTTCATTTAGAAGTCGAATTAGGGCGACGTGTCCATGAAGTTACACCATATACAGGACGTCGCTAGTGTGACGTGACAAATTTGCAGATTAGAACTTGCTTTTTTTTTGCTTAATCAGATGAGAGAGAAGTCAAGTTTTGGGATAATTGCTCCCCACAACATGGAAAAGGTTGGAGGGTATGACGTGTGTATACATGTATATCGTAAATTAAAAATAACACCCACAAAAAATCTGTAATCTCCTAATTCATTTTTAATGTTTTTTATTAAGGGTGTTTACAAGAGTTTTTCTTATGAAAAAGACCTCTACAACGAGAGAAATAAAGAAAATAAGCTGCGACTTGTCATAAAAACAATAAGACTATGTGAAGATCTGCGGCCTGGATAAGCTGCCGGAATCAAAAAATAAGATTCTATAATACTATGAATTGCTTAGACCGTCATTTATATAACCAATATTTGAAACCAAAATACGTCAACTCTTTTTAGAGTTTACTGTCTCAATTTTATATGTTTCAATAGAAAATTCAAACATTCGCACAGATATACAAAAAATAATAAGACGATTTTAATAAAGAAGATAATTTAAGGAGAATTTTTAATTATTTTATTATCATCAGCAAATGTACATTTTTATTTCTTTCTAAAAAGATAACTGTAAAAGAAATTGCAAAGATTCAAAATGGCGTGATCATTTGATAAAAATAAAGCTACGTGTTAATGTTATTTTTATAGCTCCATGATTTCTCTTTTCTTTTCCGAACGAATAATTGTCTGGCCAACTGGAGACAGACATGATGGAATTTAAAACAAACAAAATGAAAGATAAAGCAAATACATTATTATTTGTTGTTTCATCATCGTCCATCGTGATTAGCCGGAGCTACTTCCTTGTAAGAGTAAACGCTTCCCTCGAATGATGTACGCGGGAAAAATCATTTCTGGAGTTTTATGTCCTCCGTTTGATAGTCAGACAAAAATACAATCATTTTCCTTTGCAATAGAAAATAATTTTCTTTAATGTTTTCTTTGCAATAAAAAAGAAGTTTAATATCTCGTAAATGTAACCCATGATTTGAATGAAATCGTATGCATTGTCATACACAGTCACACGTATATACATACATATATATTTTATATAAAGTTTAAATTCCCGAAACAGTTTTTCATGGTAAACAACTGATGATCCCTTAAAATAGTGTTAGAAACTAACTAATATAATAACTGTAAAAAATAAATTGACTTACATGAGTGATTTTCCACTGGAAGACTTGAGACTATAAGTTTTTTTAATATTTTTTTTTTATATAGTTTTAATGGTTGAGAAACTTCCGAGACTATATATATATATATATATATATATGCTTAAAAAAGAACTTTCCCAAATGTATACCTACCAGCGACCATGCGCGATTTAAGTTCAATTTAAAAGAGACATTTACACCGTTAAGTCCACACAACATCGGTCGTGACTTCTAGAAGGCCAGGAAGGATTATTACGAAAAAATGAGGTTAATATATTTTATTTGTCTAAAGCTCTGAGGAGGCTTGTTATATCAAGCGAAATATTGGATAAAAAAAAGTCAGGATGAATGAGAAAAAAAATGAATATTGTTTTTATTTTTTATTTTGATTTTAATAGAAATATCTGCATCTAACCCATGTTTTATGAAGTCATTTTGCCTCTTTATGTTAATATATATATATATATATATATATATATATATATATATATATATATATATATATATATATATATATATATATATATATATAGCGACTATATATATACAGCGACTTCCTCTGATGATGAGATTTTGATCTTTGAAAAGCCTGGCTTAAGGAAAATTTAACTTGAATAAATTGTTTTTTTTGCGGAATATACCTTGCTCTGAGCAATTTAATTGAATTATGATTTGGCTTTTGCTTCTCTAATTCCTTTCCATTCTTCTTCATTCTACCTGCTCTATCCTGGATATTGAGCTGTATACTCTTCACATTAGGTTTTACTTTTCCTAAAAGTTCGCTTTTAGTACACCACTTTATATATATATATATATATATATATATATATATATATATATATATATAATATATATATATATATATATATATATATAGGCAAACATTATTAAATAACACGGAGTAGTTTTGTTTGATGCGACTTTTTTTTATTTTTTCAATTTTCCGAATTGTCCATCTAATGTTTCGGTCAAATTGATATAAATATGATCAATGGGTTTCTTGTTCCATTCTTTTTTCTTTTTTGCAAGTACTTTTGATTTGAATCGTCAAATCATCTTCAGGCGGTATTAGTTTTAGTGTCTTTACAAATTATGACTTTACTGTTGTGCTCATTTTTTAAATTATAACGGCAAGTAGTTTATAACTTGAAAAAGCGTCGTAAAGTTGAAATGTACATGAGAGCGTGATGGCGTTCTATACATATGGGAGATTTAAAAGTTTGACTGTTTAAACCGTTAAGAAATTGATGACGTGAGTGCTTCTTCTACAAAACTACATGGCGTGGTTCAATTTTAAACGAACTCACAATATCCGTCTGCAATCTTATTATATATAGAATTGTTGTGTATCATTGGTTACAAAACAGCGCAAATCTGAATTATGGATACATGCAAACAAATTATATGTATAATCTATTTTCGAATTTGACGCACACATATTAGGAAACTGACAACTATAGTATAATTGCACTGTCGTATCTTATCATTCAGACATATGCTATTCCCATTCATTATTGATACTAAAACATTAACGGCTGTCGGTATTGACGAGATCGATAAAATAAATTACTGATTGCATCCACCTACTCATAAGAAACAGTTTTTACAGATTACACTAACCTTGTAAAAAAAACTTGACCTACGTTATGACTGACCAAATGTACAATTTCTCACGAAATTGCTTTTATTTAGTTTTTCGATAAACACGGATACTCAACATTGCCTATGTATGATATACAAAATTACCCCTAAGTTGGAGTAAATACAGTATGTATATATACATATATATATATATATATATATATATATATATATATATATATATATATGTTGAATTATCACTAAGTAAATTTTATTTTTCTAAAATAAACCCACATATATATATATATATATATATATATATATAATTTATTACTATTTTATTTACATACAATTATATTTTAAAATGATATGTTACATATATTATATATTTACATATATATATATATATATATAGATATATATATATATATATATATATATATATATGGAGAGAGAGAGAGAGAGAGAGAGAGAGACTGTTGCGCTATGTTACTTCTCTTCACTGTAGCTAGACAAGCAAGTCCCTCAATCCAGGATCGAAATCGACTGTCTAGGCGATAGTCGGCGCTTCTAACCACTTATATACCATCAATATATATATATATATATATATCAAGATTTTTCATTTAGAAAATAGATTATTCAGTGAAGAGCGGGATTAGGCCAATAAAAACAAGCTCGATGATACTCGATTACAGGGTACAGAGCATTTATATGTGATTTTTTGAAGGCACAGAGCACACATACACACATATATATTTATATATATATATATATACATATATATATATATATATATATATATATATATATATATATATATATATATATATATATAATATTACGATAAATATTATCAAATTCTCATCTACAGACACGTGCTATTCATCTTCTTTACCGGGAATCATAAGTGTAGATGTTGATTTATTTGTCGGTCATACGATTACAAAACCCTCGACCCAACCGAACATTTGAACGTTTGTCTGAACACTTAGAACGATGCGGTCGCCAACACCATAATGTTAAAGGAAACGAATTAAGATGTACTTAGGTCTAAACAAGCGGACATATATAGAAGGCTGTCAGCAACAGTGTTCAACGATACGTAGGTCGGAACTTAGCCTTACACATTTAAATTTGACAGCCCAATTTTATAACTTTCTTAAAACAGTCTTAGTATTTAAGGGGCTTAACAATATTACGAGAAATATTATTATATTCTCACCCACAGATGCAGGTGTTTTATCCGTTCTAACCATCAGTATGGAAAGTGATTGTTTTGCTGTTAACACGATTCGAAACCCTCAGAACCAAGTTAACATCTTAACTTTTATCTTAACGTTTCGAACGATATATATATATATATATATATATATATATATATATATATATATATATATATATATATATATATATATATATATATATATAATAATGGTAATAATCCAGGTGAAAAATATCCACAGGGTGGTAATCCAGAGAATTTTAACCGGGTTTATAAAAAGTGCTCAATATCAAAATAGAGCTTTATATATGATATATACGTTATCGATTTTGCCACACTTCTATCTGATATTTCTGTAGATGAAATCAATATAATTAGAAAATGCAGAAATACAGTACTAATCTGTAAACGTGAACAATGGACTAAAAGTAATCAATTTGGATCTTTTGATGTTTCTATGGGTCACCTGGACTCAGCAGAAGTCACTGATCTAGTTGGTCTTTACATACTATATAATCTCACAAAAAACATTAGCATTGAATATATAGGCCTATATAGGGATGATGGATTACTAATAGTAAAGAACTCAAATGGACAAAAATGTGAAAGAGTAAAAAAAAATATCTTTAGAGAAATGAAAAGATTAGATCTCAAAGTAGAAATAACATCTAACATTAAAATAGTTAATTTTCTAGACGTAACATTCAACTTAGATAAAGAAACTTATGAACCGTATACTAAAGACAATGCCAACCCGATCTATGTCCACCCACTCTCTAACCACCCAAAAACCATTATTCAACACATCCCCAGATCAATCGAAAAAAGAATTAGTGATAACTCCTCTAATGAAGAAATTTTTAACAAACATAAGGACTTTTACAATAAAGCGTTAAAGCAAAGTGGATACAAAAACACCCAAATTAAATTCACCAAACCTACACCTCCCAACAACAGACGCAAAAATAGGGGTAGAAAAATTATCTGGTTCACACCCCCATATAACAACATGGTTAAAACCAAACTCGGTAAAAGATTCTTAGACTTAATTAATCTACATTTCCTTCCCAACAATATACTGCATAAAATCTTTAATAAAAACACCCTCAAATTAAGCTATAGCTGTGGTGAAAGTTTAGAAAAAATAATAAAAAAACATAACAACAAAATTCTAAATGAAAAAATTACCGCAACGAAAACAGCAAATACCAAGGCCTGTAACTGCACAAACAAAAAAGAATGCCCATTACAACATAATTGCCAAATAACCCAATGAGTATATCAAGCAACCATCTCTACTAAAGAAAACCCAACCCTGAAAAAATTCTACATAGGTATGGCTGGTAATACCTTCAAAGAAAGATATACTGGACATACGTGTTCTTTTAATAACCCTACATATCAAAAAAGAACCTCACTTTCTATATATTACTGGGAACTATACAACAATAACCTATCACCAACAGTAACCTGGAACACAATTAGAAGAACTAGCACCTGTGGTTCCCTAAACTCACCTTGCTACCTTTGCCTAACAGAAAAACTTAAAATAATTAAATTTAGTGATAGGGGCAAACTTCTAAACAAAAAACAAGAAACATCAATTAACTGTAGGCATAATAGATTACACCTTCTTAGTAATCCACTCATAACCCCTTAATCTGTTACTATATAAAAAAAAAACCTCCCCATCAACTGAAAATTTTGTCAACACAACTATCATCTTATACCTTTTATTAATTATTATTATTTTTATTAGTAGTAGCATTTTTGTTTGTAGTATTATTTGTAGTTGTACTGTAAGCGGTAGTATTGGTTGGTATTATTATTGTTGTTATTATTATTATTATTATTATTATTATTATTATTATTACTATTATTATTATCATACACACAACGATTAACACTAATTGTCATCTTCTGTATTTTTCTTTACTCTTAAATACCCCCCTTTTATGCTTATCCATTTATTGATTAATATTTCTATATTTCTTAGATTATTTTTTAGATTATATTTTTTAGATTATTTTTAGATTATCATTATCAATTATTTATTACTACTATTATTAATATCTTAAACTGAACTATTTGCCATTGAATAATTTTTTTCATTTTTTCATTTCTGTACTTTTTATCAAGATAATTATTGTTATCAGTGGTGACATCATGTCTGACGTTACTATCATAGTTATTGTTATTTGCAGCAATGAAATTAACAGTATCACTATTATTATTAATAATATTGATATTGCCATGTTTTACCGTTACCTTACTTTTGCTTCCACTGCCATTTTTATTATTATTATTATTATTATTATTATTATTATTATTATTATTATTATTATTATTATTATTATTATTATTATTATTATTTAATAATAATAATTGCCACCATTATGACTACTTCTATAATTTTTCACTATCATCATTACTATTGTTAAGATTACTGGGATTACCACTCTGATTACTGTTGTCTGTTAAACCACTATTTTTATATTATCAGCATTATTGCAACAATTAACCCATATCATAATATCGGCAAACATTATCTTATCATTATTTAATATTATTATGATAATCACTACCTCCTAAGATTCCTAATATTTCCTAATTATTCTATTTCTTTCCTAAACTATTATTTTTATATATTCTTAAATATTATTGACCACTATTATTGACCACTATTATTATTACTATTTTTATTATTATTATTACCATTATTATTATCATGATTATTATTATTATTATTATTATTATTATTATTATTATTATTATTATTATTATTATTATTATTATTATTATTATTATTAATATTATTATTATTATTAATAATAATAATAATTAATAACGCCGGCATTTTCCAGTTATTCTTTTAGTTATATATTTTTTAGTATTTTTTAGTATTTTTATTATACTTCATTTATTATTATTTTCATTATTTCACCTCAATTATTAGGGGTATCTATTATTATTATTATTATTATTATTATTATTATTATTAATATTATTATTATTATTATTATTATTATTATTATTATTATTATTATTATTATTATTATTATTATTATTATTATTATTATTATTATTATTATTATTATTATCATTATTATCATTATTATTATTATTAATAATTAATAACGCCGGCATTTTCTAGTTATTCTTTAGTTATATTTTTTTAGTATTTTTATTATCATTTTTTTTATTATCATTCATTTATTATTTCAATTACTTTACCTCAATTATTAGGGGTATCTATTATTATTATTATTATTATTATTATTATTATTATTATTATTATTATTATTATTATTATTATTATTATTATTATTACTACTACTACTATTCCTGTTACATTTAACGAATATACTTATTTATTCATAGTAAGCAGATTAACTCCAGACAAATTATAAAGACAATATAAACCCAGAATCGCGACACATTTGATCACAGGCCCACCACCACAACAATCAGACCAGTTTGCCCGCACGCATACACACATATACACAATATTACAGTTCACTTGGAAAAATACATTTATAATCTCGACTGTTTTTTTGACACTTGATTCGTGCATGTCTACCCCCCCCCCTCCTTCCATCTCGATCTGAATCAACAGACGCCCTCTCTCTCTCCTTCTTTTTCCTCTATGTGTCTACCTTCCCACCACCTCTTCCCTCATCATTATTTGTTCCTCTTCCTACCTTATATTTTTATTTATTTATTTATTTATTTGCCCTGTTTGTTTTAGATTCTAGATTTTAGATTTTTGTTTTCTGTTTTTTGTTTCTTAGATTTTTTAATTTTTAATTTTAATTTTAATTTTTATTTTTTAACGGCTTTAATTTTTGAAATGTTAAATTTCTTTCCTTCTTCTTCTCTTTCTCTATCCCTCCACTTCATTCTCTCCAAATATTATCTGAGGTTAAGATCGGATTCTAACTCTGCCTGATGAGATCTCAGTTTATAGTAACTGTTGATCGATAACATCGACATGCCAGTGTCGCAGATTTTGTACATGTCTGTGTAAATAAAATTATCATATATATATATATATATATATATATATATATATATATATATATATACATATATATATATATATATATACATATATATACATGTATACATATACACATATATATATATATATATATATATATATATATATATATATATATATATATATATACATATATAAAATAAATATGTAAACGGAATTTAAAAGTTTAAAGGATTCAAGCCTCTGAGGTATGAATACACACTTTTCGCCGATATAATGTAGGTTATGAATAATCGTTTTATCTCCTCTGCCCCTAACTGACCATGTCTACATTATCCAGGAAATATACTCGCATATCGACACTCAGATTCTATTGCTTCTGTTTTTTTTACAAAACATGACTTTAACGGCCGGACTCTGATTATAATATTTCCTGGAATACTCAGCCCTCCCACATCTAATGTCATTCAATTGCGATTTTGCTATGAGTGCCAAATTAGTCTAAGAACAGAATTGGAAATAGATATCATATATTTTCTGTAAGGCTGCTTCTCTCTTCCTTACGCATCAGTGAAATTACTAAGGACTTTTTCCCTTTCTTCATATCATATGTATTTATACACTTCAATGTCCAATGCTGTTTGTATAATCCCACCTATACTCTTTCTTATATTACATCCCATATTTTATTACTATTCCTGTTTATTTCCCTCATAAGCGTTTTATATAAGTTTTTGTTCTTCCCAAAAAATTACCCTTGTCCATGTCTTCCTCAATACTATTCCTCCTACTCCCTTACCCTGCACCACCTCTTGTAATGTGTTTTCTTAAGCCTCTGTAAAAAAAGCTTGATCCTCTTCAACCTTTATTTTCTAATTTTATTTCATTTCTATTTTTTTAATTTTTTTATTTATTATTTATTATTTATTATCTTTTTTTATTTTTTTAAAATTTAATTTCTTTATTTTTGTATTTTATCTTTTTATTTTATTCTACTGCATTTTTTATTAATTCTATTTCTATTTTTATCTCTATTTGATTTTTATTGTCTTGACTACCCGTCTGACAAAATAATTTTTAATTTTAATTAATTTTCTGCGGAAATTTTAAAGGGTAAATCTTTGGAAAGTTTTGTGTTATTTTTTATATGTACCGGTGATTTGCCTATAGGTATCCTTGTGTTTTTCCCCTTCTATGATACCAACATATCCACCGTCAGTGAATGTTTCTATAGAACGATTTTTTTTGTTTTTTCTTTAATTTTCTGTAAGACGTTTTGCTATAGGCGCTGATGAAGGGACGTTTTGGACTAGCTTCATCAAATTATAAAATAAAATAAAGTATTTTCAAACTGTTTTGGAAACGATCGTACGCTTAATTGACTTGATGTTCTAATTCTTGAAACAATAGTAATGTTTTAATTCAGTAAATGTTATATATATATATATATATATATATATATATATATATATATATATATATATATGTGTGTGTGTGTGTGTGTGTGTGTGTAAACACTTTGCTTATGGTTAGAAATTTAAGTAGATACACATATTTACTATGCATGTGTGTAATGTATATTTACTTTTATGTGTAGTACATTTTATTCAGATTTAAAAGTAAATTATTTGTATAATTGGTAATATATAATGAGTACAATGCTCAAATCTGCATGCTATTATATTTTCACGCAATGCATTACTAACATGATTCATTCCTTATAATATATGCTTGTTCGTTTTAATAATTGCTTGTCTGGCTCAAGAAAACCAAAAGAAAATCAAGATATACATTGAACAAAGGACAAACTTCTCATGAAAAGAAATAGTAGTATTTGTATTATTTTTTTGCTTGTTAGTAATTTTTAGTTAGTTTCATGCAAATGAATGAATTACTAGATTGTATGAAGGTTGTGGACAGGAAGAGAACGTAACGGAAACAATTAGTTTTATTCATGAGGTCAAGTATACAATTGTTGAAATTAAAATACGTCTTGAAAGCCGAACAAAACAATGGAACGTTGAAAGACTGTGCGTTTTCTGTCGGAATAACTCTGCTAGAAAGACGGACATTCATGAATACAGACATCTTTTTTTGAAGGATTCACAATGTCTGAAAGAACGAAGTCAATTAATCATGAATTGGATATTTAAAAAAAGAACACAGTTTGTCTAGTTTCTACAGTTCTATAATCTTCATTTCCACTTTTTATATCAGTGTTTTTATCACGAGGTTCCTTTCACTTATTAAGAATTATACCAAGTGCTTCGCATTATCATGAGGTAAATACTTTAGCTAGTATATATATATATATATATATATATATATATAAGTATCAATTTTTATTTATACAAACATTATTGGTTACATATGTGCATACATGTTTCGGTTGCACTTTCCCAGAAAGTCAACCTCATCAGACCAAGAATTTCAGAGCAGTTCTCTGAAATTCTTGGTCTGATGAGGTTGACTTTCTGGGAAAGTGCAACCGAAACATGTATGCACATATGTAACCAATAATGTTTGTATAAATAAAAATTTATACTTATAAACAGCTCTACTTGTTATTGAGCACTTTTTATAAACACTTGAGTTTCTACGGATTTACATTTACAGAAACTAATACAATACATGTACGATATATATATATATATATATATATATATATATATATATATATATATATATATATATATATATATACAGGATGAGCCAAAAGTAGGTTGACAGTAAAACACATTTTTTGTCGAGGCGTAAGAGGCAGACTTCAAAGCTGTGTAAATCAAAAAGGAAAATGTTTTTACTGCCCACCTACTTTTGGCTCACCCTGTATATATATATATATATATATATATATATATATATATATATATATATATATATATACAGGGTGAGCCAAAAGTAGGTGGACAGTAAAAAACATATATATATATATATATATATCAACTTAGCTCAAGTTAGATACTTAAAATAAGGATAAAGTTTGGTTGCAAATTATCTGAATATGCTAAAACCAATACAAAATCAAAAATTAGTATTGCCTGTCGATATACATACATATACACATATATAAGAACACATTGCTAAGAATAACCGCATTTTTTTCTGAAGTAATGTGTACGCACCGCATTTAGTACACAGTGGCTAACAGCTCCGCAATTGGATCTAGTACCACGATCATCACGAGGAACCACTTCTCAGTTTCGGCTTCTACTCCTCTACTGCATCTCTGAAGTGGCGGGGCCTCTCTATAAGTAGGTCGTATTGATACTGTTGTAAGCTACTTTTCTGTCCAGCACTCATCGTTATTTTTTAACTAGCTCCAGTGTGATGCCTTCAAGACTCTCTTGTCAGCTCCGACATAATTCCAACCTTCTTTTCCTTGTTCCACACTACAAGGTCTGGTTTCTGCTGTATAAAGACCGGTCGATAAATCTAGGCATTCTGGAGGTCAACTACTAAGTTCCATTTGCCTTACCATCTTTCATCGGTTATCTGTATCATTGAATGTCTTATCACCATGTCTGTTTTTCCAGCTCTATGAAAGTTTATGTTTTTAACCTTCTCTATTTTTGGTATCCCTCCTTCATTAAACTTCTCTTTTTTTCTGATGTAATAACTTTTCTATTACTTTCCGGGGTTGGTTATGCCTCCACGTGTACCGACTTAATGCTAATTTGCAGTTTGACAAAATATATCTCAGAGTTCCTCTTCCCCACATCTGCGTTTGCCATCATTGTCTACTCCTTATCGAACATGATTAACCGATGGTAGGCATTGTCTCTTAGGTCGATTTTATAAGGAATAAACTTTTTTCTCGCTTTCAAGCCCAGATCTCATTCCATCACATCTTTCGGTTCACCACACAGTCTTCCCAGCGAACATAATGACCTTGCTAATGACACTGACAGAGGTGTAGATATCTTTTTCTCTGTTCTTCATTACTTGTCTCACTGATCACAGAATCTCTTCTCTTTTTTAGGTTACTCATACAGAAAGGTCTAAACGTCTGCGTACTTAGTCATTCTTTTGTATTCTGTACAGAACCAAGTGTATCCGCGTACTCTAAGATGTTAATCGCTGTTTCGGTCGCTTCTTCTACCTTCCACTCCTTTCCAGTCCTTACTTCAGATGGATCATCTTTAATCCCTTGGTCGTTAGAGAAACAAAGCATCATGACTGTCCTTACTTTTGCCACTTTGTACTCAACCCATACTTAATGCAATAGATAACTTCAGCCGTTCCTTCTTTTCCAAATATTGCTGAATTGTTCAACATTCTTGGCAATCCCAACCACTTCCCTATGTATACTCCACACCGTTGTTTGATCCGTTCTTCTCGCGCAAATGGAACTTCATACACGTACAATACAGATTAAACTGAAGACACCAACATTTATACTTTCCAGGTAACTCGGTCATATCTATTACCTTTACTTGTACCTCTGTATTTCTGCTCCTTGGCTTCTATCGCTTAATTTGTCTCTGTACCATCTACCCAAGCTTTTTAATGGTTACTCTTTTACTGTAAGGATCATTTCTCTTCCGATAATATACCTTATTTCTTTTTGTTTACCTTTCTTATAGGTTACGCTGCTTGATTTTTCTAGCCTTGAATCTCATCCTACACCGCTCAATAAGCTGTTTTAGTTGGTCTAATACTTCTTTCATTCCTTCCGCGCTTATTGACTTTACAGCAACATCGTTCATAAATGCCCGTAGTCTTAACGAGCGTATTCTCACAATTTGTTGATCTCAACAAAATTTCCATCACAAGTACGAACAAGATCACTGATATTGTACATCCTGCTGCAATCTCAACCCCCAACGTGTACCAGTTTGTTGTATAGTTATATGTCGTACAGCACATCTTGAATTCATCGTAGTATGTTGTAATCACACTCTGAACTGTCTCTGGAATCCAAATGAACTCCATCGCATTCCGAATCATCTCATGTGGGATTCAGCCATAGGCGTTAGCAATATCTTACTATACTCAGCTTTCTTGTTAGGATGTTTGCGTCTTTTCTGTCTCAACCGTAGACTGTTCCTCACTGTGGTGTTTCTCCTGGAGGTCCTCGCTAAATGTGTCATGGTCGTTTGACCTGCATTGTTGAGATACTTTCTTTTTGCCCCTTTTTTAGTTTCCGTTACGGATCATTTTACATCTTATCGGTCATTATAGATCTGTTATTCTCCCTTCGTTCCCGCAAATGCAATTTTTTTTTTCATTCAATTTTTCTTAATGATATTTTGGGGTATTAAAATAAAAACAAAATGTATGTTCCACATGTATCACGAACGTTTTCAATTCGTCGTTCAATTATCTTCAGCTGACAAAAAGAAGATGAAACAAAACTGCTGGAGAAATCTGGCGTCGTGGAATTTAATTTTTTAACGTTTTTTTTTTCTGGAACAATGCGAGACAGTTTGTCACGTGGGTGTTTCTCGTGCTATCTTTGAACGTCTCTTCTTTTCTCCAGCTATTTTGTTAATAAAGATATAGTCTCTGGAAAGTGCTTTTCTCTCTCACTCTCTCTCACTCTCTCTCTCTCTCTCTCTCACACACACACACACACATATATATATATATATATATATATAATAGTGAATCTACACGGCGTTGCCTGAGGCAGTAGCAATTTATTATTACAAATAACGAGTAATTTCCTTATGTTGTCACACACGAGGTAAATATTATTATAAACAGTGAAACAACTACTCGTAGTAAAACTTACAAGAACGGATTCAAAGTACGCGCGTTAAAACAGGAGTAATGTTTTACTAAAAATAAATCGGTTCAATTTTATATAATTTTTATATTTCTCTCATGCTATGAGAAAAATAGTATTACTACATGTGGTATTATTCCCTATTATTGATAATTGACAATTACAATCTTCTATTGTATGATTAGTTTTATTAGCTTTGAGTGTTAATATACAAAGAAAATGCACAGTCACTGTATAAAATAAAAGATGGTATGAAAACAACATAGAATGAGAGAGGGTGAGAGTAATAGACTGAACTTAGTTAGTGATTACATTCTTGTTCTAGAATTAATACGCTAAACCGTAACTTATCCTGACTGCTGATGTTTGGGTTTTTGGTTGCTGTGGACGGCTTTAATCTGCTGTTGTCAATTTGTCTGACTGCTGATTTGACTCCAAGGTAAAATGGTGGGTCCATGTTTCATCCATTGTCACATATTGACGCAAAAAACTATTTGTCATGCTTTTAAAAGGTTGCAAAAAGAAGCTCTGAATCGTCGATGCGTTGTTGTTTTTGATTGACTGCGAGCAAACGCGGCACCCAGTATGAACATAGCTTAATTTTTACAAGTGGTTAATACACTGCCTTCTCATTCCTCCATCTCCTCTGTTATCTTATGCTACTATAATTTGCGATTGGCCACAAGGAGTTAACTGGCTTTGTTATATTTTCTCCTCCTTTCTCCCCTTCTTCCTTTCCTTCTTTTTCTTCTACTTATTTGCTACTGCTGCTGCTATGAACGCTAACCTCTGGCGTGTGTTACTTTACCATTCTTGTGATGGCAATCTATATTTTATTTTACCTTTTGACTCTTAAATGAACTTAAAGACCAGCGAAATTGCCAGTGAACGTTAGGTTCAATTTCAGCCAATTTCTATCCAGCTGGCCCAATTGTCTGCGGGGAAAAACCTTTCTGATCAATCAAAATGTATTGATATTGACATATGGCGACCAACTAATTCGATTTCATTAAGAAAAGTCCACGAAAACAACTATTTGCACTATTCATTGCTGACTTAGGTAAATATTCTCAAGACGATATTTTCCTCTTTGTATTTTTGTTTGTAAAAAACACACACACATAGCAATATAACTACACATTCTACTTGCCGGACTGTCTAGATTAGCTAATAGGTGCCAGGATTTCGAATCATGGTGAATATCAATGTTTTAGAAGCTGATTTTAAAGGAAGGAGCTGATTTTACCAATGCGTTCTCTATATTTTATTTCCGCTAGATAATGAATGAATATGTGGAAGTGTATTCTTTATTTTATTTAAAGAAAAACATTTAGGCTTAAAAACAACTTGAGGGTCAGAGTTAATTAGAAGGGATGAATTTACAGTTCGATGATGATTAATACAATGAGAGGATTTAAAATATCAACATGTCACCAACAAAAAAAAAACTGTCAACCCAGAAAACAATTCTCAAGAAAACATCGCTCGTGGAATGTGAGGATTTAAGGACCAAATAGGGGGTACGAGATTCAAGCGGCTGCTGAATATATATTAAAAGTCCACTTCACACTCTCCCAAAAGAGAAAGTTTGTAAGTCTGTTTGACTACTAGAGAAATCTATACCTCATCAGTTCGAATTCCTCAAAAATTATCAAAAAGTGTAACATTTTACTAGAAACATAAAGGATAAAGAGTACATTTATTGATTATTTAGTGTTATAAATGTGCTCATTACCATTCTCCTCGACTACATTACATTCATTCAAGTCAAACTTGTTAAGATCTGAAGAGCCAGGAGATCAAATGTAAAGTGTCATGTGATCACGAATTATTCTTACAATTCTTTTAGGCCAGTGTTATCTCTAATTACATAATTTTACTTTACGTTTTCTGACGTAAAATCACTTTATTCACCACAAAAGACTTGTATAGGATGTCTTTGTTGACGACCTTTCAGATCGTACCTTCTGACACACGTTTTTTTAGCAAGGTTGCTTACCTGCAAAATGAATTCAATACGTTTACATCAAGTGTACAACTCTTTGTGAACTTTGTTAACGAGAATTCAAATGACTTATAAATATTTTTGTATTCATCAAGTTCTAAATTCTATGTAAAGCCTTTATAGTAAAAATAACGGTGTGCGCCTTAACTGTTGTTAAATTATATGTACTGCCATAAAGAATTTGATATATAGAAAATATAAAGTAAAATAGTATA
>OY744528.1:86298409-86323409 GCA_963556195.1 Sepiola atlantica
CTATTAATTAAAAATATTTTAAGGAATTGAGAAAGAAAATCGCAAATCAGACAAACCAGTCTTCAACCTATTTCCATAAGACGTTTTCTTGTTTTTTTCACCTTGCTTCTCATACCGATTTGTACGTTTGTTTGTTTTACTTTTTTCTTCTGTTACGTTTTTTTCTTTCTACTTTCCTTTTTGTTTTACTTCACCGATTCAGACTTAATTTTATATGATTATAGACATTAGTTCGAACATAGGCGAAGGCTAATTTTTCCTTCATTTGTGATGGAGGGTGTACGCTTTTCTATGATAAGCACGCCCGAGAAATTTCATACTATAAGAATGTCGCTTTTCCATTGACCAATGTCGGACACAAGGGTTGCAATTCCTGTTTTATCAAATCGATTTGTCGACAATCAATCGGATTAAGTATACTGCAGCGCATTAATTGGTAACGGTTTTATTGCTATTAATAAAGTTGAACTCAAGCTGTTTTATACGCATTTGTATTTATAGGTCAAGCACCGACATCATTTCTTAGCAACTGAATAGACCACATTCAATGTCAAACCTTCATTACAATATACACAACTTTTAGCTGAGACTTCTGTTTCCTGCACGAATTATAACATGAGACGGTTAAAATGATCAAAATAAGTCAATCTTAGAAACGTTCGCTATTTGATTGCATTCAGAGACAGCGGCCTTTGTTCCCCACAAACTGTCATCCTGTTGTAGGCATCTATTAATACGCAGACAGTGACGTCACATTATTGACGGAATGGCACGGGTAGCGTCTTTGTTGGAGTTCGTTGACAGTCATGTTCTTCGCCTTTAATATTGCGGAGAATATAATAAATCTTGACAGTCGAAACTGTAGACATTCAGAAAGAGCGAGAGAGAGAGAGAGATAGAGGGAGGGAGAGAGAGAGAGAGAGAGGGAGCTTGATTTAGAATTAAACCGCTAACAAAGAGGGCGATTTCGAACATAGACTGAGAGAGGAGATAGAGAGAACTATGTATCGATAGGAATATAGAGAGAAAGATATATATATATATATATATATATATATATATATATATATATATATATATATATATATAGAGAGAGAGAGAGAGAGAGAGAGAGAGAGAGAGATATAGATAGATAGATAGATAGATAGATAGATAGATAGATAGATAAAGAAGTGAGAGTAAGATAGAGAGGGCGAGAGACAAAAAATTAGACTGTGGATGAAGAAGACGACTTACGAATATTTGACGAGAGAAGGAACTATATATCAAGAAAAATAGAGAGAGAAAGATAGACATTGCGAGAGAGAGAGAGACTGAGAGGGAGAGAGAGAGAGAGAGGGGGAGTACATAAATAATTACACTGCGGACGAGGAGGACGACTGACAAATATATATCGAGACAGAAAGTAAGAGTTAACAAGGAACTAAAGGGAATAAAGAGACATGGATAGATAAATATAAATACATTAATATATATAGAGAGAGGAACAGAGAGAAAGAGAGAGAGAGAGAGAGAGAGAGAAAGAGAGAGAAGGGGAGCCCAATCGTATGTCTAATAAACCTAGAATATAGATATCTATAAAGACATTTCACAGTGTTATTCCTACATTTTCATGTCGTTACAAATGGATTGTCGGGTGCAGGTGCGCACAGCAAAGCTATTGGGGCTTGTAGTTTCACAAAGCTCTACGTATTAACTCGTTACACGTTAAATATCGCATGAGATCGTTAAACGAAAAATGTCATATTATGGATATGCTAATCATCAGACATACTCAAAATGATAGTTTCAATAATGTTTCTGTATTAGATTTTTAAACATGAAATATCGCGTGTCAGGAATCTCAATCAAACACCCGGAAAGAGATAGTTTCACTAATTGCTTTGTATTGGGTCGTTAAACATAAATTTCCCATTGCTTCTGTGTCAATAAAACATTCCGATAAACATAGTTTCACTAATGTCTTTGAATGAGGTCTTTTCACATGAAATTTCGCATTGCGGGAAAGTCAATCACCAACTCCAAACATGATTGCTTCACTAATGTCTTTGTATTTATTTGCAGCCGTGAAAATAATGTATTGATAATTCTACATTAATTGATAATTTGTAAACGTCAAATAACAATGGCCGACAACCAAGAAGTAAGAGTTATTTTCAAATATGAAATCAGCCTTCGACGTAATTGAATTGAAACTGACAATACGATCAACAAAACCTCCGTTGTATGATCAAAATTCACTATGTTTTTTATTAAAATTTTTTTGTTACTATTGGGTCACCACTCATCAGAGCTAAGAGCCACTCAAGAATAAGGATTAATGAGACGGAATGATTATCTATCGAAAACCGTAGAACATTATAGGAGCACTTACACTGACCAATTGTATAGTTTAGATGGGAACATTTTATGCTTTCATTCTATACAAAATAGGTATAGTCTTACTAGGAAATGAAAGCGGATTTCCTAGGCACTCAGATTATAGCACGTGTATGTCGGTATCTAATACACCACAAAGAAGTGGGTTATGAACTGCGTTTGGTAATTTATAGAGCAATGTAGGAAGATAATTAGCTTACATTAGACGACGACCAGCTTGTAAAAAGCAGGGAAGGAATTCCGCAGTAACATGTCTTAGAGAGAGGGGCCAAGTATTTGAGCTCAATGAAGAATCTTCCATGAAAATAACAATAACGCAATGTGTTTCACGGGACGGTAGCTCTTGGAAAAAGGGCTTTGTCCATAGAATATTCGCCTTACACATGAAAAGAAAAAAAACATGTCTTAGATAGAGGGGCCAAGTATTTGAGCTCTATGAAGAACATTCTATGGAAATAACAATAACGTACTGTGTTTCACGGGACGGTAGCTCTTGGAAAAAGGGCTTTGTCCATAGAATATTCGCCTTACACATGAAAAGAAAAAAAATGTCTTAGAGAGAGAGGGGCCAAGTATTTTAGCTCTATGAAGAACATTCTATGGAAATAATAATAACGTACTGTGTTTCACGGGACGGTAGCTCTTGGAAAAAGGGATTTGTCCATAGAATATTCGCCTTACACATGAAAAGAAAAAAAAATGTCTTAGAGAGAGAGGGGCCAAGTATTTGAGCTCTATGAAGAACATTCTATGGAAATAACAATAACGTACTGTGTTTCACGGGACGGTAGCTCTTGGAAAAAAGGGCTTTGTCCATAGAATATTCGCCTTACACATGAAAAGAAAAAAAAATGTCTTAGAGAGAGAGGGGCCAAGTATTTGAGCTCTATGAAGAACATTCTATGGAAATAATAATAACGTACTGTGTTTCACGGGACGGTAGCTCTTTGAAAAAGGCTTTGTCCATAGAATATTCGCCTTACACATGAAAAGAAAAAAAACATGTCTTAGAGAGAGAGGGGCCAAGTATTTGAGCTCTATGAAGAACATTCTATGGAAATAACAATAACGTACTGTGTTTCACGGGACGGTAGCTCTTTGAAAAAGGGCTTTGTCCATAGAATATTCGCCTTACACATGAAAAGAAAAAAAACATGTCTTAGATAGAGGGGCCAAGTATTTGAGCTCTATGAAGAACATTCTATGGAAATAATAATAACGTACTGTGTTTCACGGGACGGTAGCTCTTGGAAAAAGGGCTTTGTCCATAGAATATTCGCCTTACACATGAAAAGAAAAAAAACATGTCTTAGAGAGAGGGGCCAAGTATTTGAGCTCAATGAAGAATCTTCCATGGAAATAACAATAACGTACTGTGTTTCACGGGACGGTAGCTCTTGGAAAAAGGGCTTTGTCCATAGAATATTCGCCTTACACATGAAAAGAAAAAAAACATGTCTTAGAGAGAGGGGCCAAGTATTTGAGCTCAATGAAGAATCTTCCATGGAAATAACAATAACGTACTGTGTTTCACGGGACGGTAGCTCTTGGAAAAAGGGCTTTGTCCATAGAATATTCGCCTTACACATGAAAAGAAAAAAAACATGTCTTAGAGAGAGGGGCCAAGTATTTGAGCTCAATGAAGAATCTTCCATGGAAATAACAATAACGTAATGTGTTTCACGGGACGGTAGCTCTTGGAAAAAGGGCTTTGTCCATAGAATATTCGCCTTACACATGAAAAGAAAAAAAACATGTCTTAGAGAGAGAGGGGCCAAGTATTTGAGCTCAATGAAGAACATTCTATGGAAATAACAATAACGTACTGTGTTTCACGGGACGGTAGCTCTTTGAAAAAGGGCTTTGTCCATAGAATATTCGCCTTACACATGAAAAGAAAAAAAAACATGTCTTAGATAGAGGGGCCAAGTATTTGAGCTCTATGAAGAACATTCTATGGAAATAATAATAACGTACTGTGTTTCACGGGACGGTAGCTCTTGGAAAAAGGGCTTTGTCCATAGAATATTCGCCTTACACATGAAAAGAAAAAAAACATGTCTTAGAGAGAGGGGCCAAGTATTTGAGCTCAATGAAGAATCTTCCATGGAAATAACAATAACGTACTGTGTTTCACGGGACGGTAGCTCTTGGAAAAAGGGCTTTGTCCATAGAATATTCGCCTTACACATGAAAAGAAAAAAAACATGTCTTAGAGAGAGGGGCCAAGTATTTGAGCTCAATGAAGAATCTTCCATGGAAATAACAATAACGTACTGTGTTTCACGGGACGGTAGCTCTTGGAAAAAGGGCTTTGTCCATAGAATATTCGCCTTACACATGAAAAGAAAAAAAACATGTCTTAGAGAGAGGGGCCAAGTATTTGAGCTCAATGAAGAATCTTCCATGGAAATAACAATAACGTATTGTGTTTCACGGGACGGTAGCTCTTGGAAAAAGGGCTTTGTCCATAGAATATTCGCCTTACACATGAAAAGAAAAAAAACATGTCTTAGAGAGAGGGGCCAAGTATTTGAGCTCAATGAAGAATCTTCCATGGAAATAACAATAACGTACTGTGTTTCACGGGACGGTAGCTCTTGGAAAAAGGGCTTTGTCCATAGAATATTCGCCTTACACATGAAAAGAAAAAAAACATGTCTTAGAGAGAGGGGCCAAGTATTTGAGCTCAATGAAGAATCTTCCATGGAAATAACAATAACGTACTGTGTTTCACGGGACGGTAGCTCTTGGAAAAAGGGCTTTGTCCATAGAATATTCGCCTTACACATGAAAAGAAAAAAAACATGTCTTAGAGAGAGGGGCCAAGTATTTGAGCTCAATGAAGAATCTTCCATGGAAATAACAATAACGTACTGTGTTTCACGGGACGGTAGCTCTTGGAAAAAGGGCTTTGTCCATAGAATATTCGCCTTACACATGAAAAGAAAAAAAACATGTCTTAGAGAGAGGGGCCAAGTATTTGAGCTCAATGAAGAATCTTCCATGGAAATAACAATAACGTACTGTGTTTCACGGGACGGTAGCTCTTGGAAAAAGGGCTTTGTCCATAGAATATTCGCCTTACACATGAAAAGAAAAAAAACATGTCTTAGAGAGAGGGGCCAAGTATTTGAGCTCAATGAAGAATCTTCCATGGAAATAACAATAACGTAATGTGTTTCACGGGACGGTAGCTCTTGGAAAAAGGGCTTTGTCCATAGAATATTCGCCTTACACATGAAAAGAAAAAAAACATGTCTTAGAGAGAGAGGGGCCAAGTATTTGAGCTCAATGAAGAACATTCTATGGAAATAACAATAACGTACTGTGTTTCACGGGACGGTAGCTCTTTGAAAAAGGGCTTTGTCCATAGAATATTCGCCTTACACATGAAAAGAAAAAAAAACATGTCTTAGATAGAGGGGCCAAGTATTTGAGCTCTATGAAGAACATTCTATGGAAATAATAATAACGTACTGTGTTTCACGGGACGGTAGCTCTTGGAAAAAGGGCTTTGTCCATAGAATATTCGCCTTACACATGAAAAGAAAAAAAACATGTCTTAGAGAGAGGGGCCAAGTATTTGAGCTCAATGAAGAATCTTCCATGGAAATAACAATAACGTAATGTGTTTCACGGGACGGTAGCTCTTGGAAAAAGGGCTTTGTCCATAGAATATTCGCCTTACACATGAAAAGAAAAAAACATGTCTTAGAGAGAGGGGCCAAGTATTTAAGGTCAATGAAAAACCTTCCATGGAAATAACAATAACGTAGAGAGATACCAGCAATATGAGCGGAGAAGAAATCACCAGATGTTCTTGTCGATCTATGACTCTGTCAAGGCACAAAAAGTACCCTGAGCGGCATTAGGTAAAGGTTTCTATTAAATCAAAAAAATGTACAAAAGGTAGATTCAGAGCTGGTACGGTGTAGCTGGCGGTGTAGAGGAAACACCTTGCTCAAGGTAATGTAAGTCGCTTTAATGCTAAAAGAATGTAAATAATATACTTTCTAGTTAAAATGTATGCCTATCGCCAGGCCAAATGAATTGTTTACAAAACAGGGACAATGTTAAAGACGATAGACTGCTATATACTTATGTACACCCTCTGTCAAAAATGATGGAAAAATATGCTTCGCCAGTGTTCAAAATAATATTCATATTAAAATCATAAAGTTGTTAAACTTTTCATATATAAATTTGTATTATAGTTTCTGATGCCTTGCAGAAAAAAAAAACGATTAATGTTCACTTTTTTACAGTGCAAGATTTCTCGGGTTTAGTCTGATTATTTTAAATGGAAATCGCTCTAGACAAAGCATGAAGCCACTTGATGTCAGGAGCTACAAAATACTACTTCTAGGTAAAATACTAGCCAACGATAAGTGTTAGATGGATAGATTCCGATCCGAAAAACAGCAATTCTTCCCCCTTTTCCAGAAACATCGCTCATAGAAAGTGAGGACTAAATGACAAAATTAGTGAGGCGAGAGTTACGAGGTTGCAACAAGTAAACCGAAAGTTCGCTTTCTACTCTCTTTGAAGACTTGCTATCTGCTTTCTAATGTATGTCTTTCTACTCTTTTTAAAAATAATAATAGAAGAGGAATAGAATATCCTGGCTTGGTAAAAAACAAAAACACGATTCATTTCTTATGACTCTTAGAAGTAAAAATAAACACAAACCCCATCTGTGTTTGGGAAAAAAATTCTTCGATATTTTCTTCCCTAATTATTGGAGAGGGTGGTGGAGGGTGTTGCTAGAAAATCAAAAACTAACGCCGAATGACATTAAAGGGGCTAGTTAAAGTGAATATATATATATATATATATATATATATATATATATATATATATATATATATATATATATGAATGGAGTAAGGTACACAATCAGTCATGAAAATGAAATGGCGTGGTAGACAATATGTGTGAAAAATGACAAACAGAAAACAGATTAAAGTGAAGGAGAAAAACAAAAACAAGAGCTTTGACCGGTTTCGTTTTAAAATAAAATTATTTTCAAATCTTCACTTTTTCTGAAGACGTTCGCTAACACGAACGAAACCGGTCAAATCTCTTGTTATTTTTTCTCCTGCACTTTAACCTGTTTTCTTTTCGTCATTTTCACACACACACACACACATATATATATATATATATATATATATATATATATATATATATATATATATATATATATATATATATATATATATATATATATATATATATATATGAAAGCTCATCTAGTACCACGACGCTCAGGACGACGAGAGAAATTAAAAAGAGAAAAGACGGCTATTTCCTTTTTCCAAGCCAAAGGAAATAACCAGAGCAAATGTCAAAATTAACGAGATAAGATAAAAATCGTTCGACGATGCCAGATGGATTGTGGATGACAGCCGAACAGGAAGTTGTCTCCGATAAAATCGGACAAACGCGGAATTAAGGTTCGCTTTAATGTGTCTATTGTTGAGGACAGTTTTCATATAACATTTCTTTAGACCAAAAAGTCAGGGTGTTTGATTTCTTCTTTTAAATTGATGAGTACTGAAAAGTCTTTAATGTTATATAAGATGAAATTGATAGTTCACGTTTCAGTTATTTATACTTATATAAAAGTGTGGCTGCTTGTTTGGCTGTTATTTCTTGTTTATACTAAAACGGATACCCAACAATTTTGATATACTATATAAACTATAATTACAGTGATAAACTTTATATGCGTTTCTTTTCTTTAATCATCAAATATAGACTTTGATAAACGATTGGTCTGCAATAAGTACAGATCACGTTGTGATGTTCTTTATTCATAGTCGAGCTATTAGTAAAAAAAGACAATGTAGCTGTCTATATAAAATAAATGTAAATATATAGAAGTGTTAACATTAGAAAACTTGGCAAGGGAATGAGGCAACCTTTTACTCTAGTGATTCAGTGTAAGTTTTCATATAACGTCTGGAATACATTTATGACGGAATGTGAAATTGCTCTTGAAGTTCTGTGTGTAGCAGAAAAGTCATGGTATATTAGAATAGCTTCATAATAGAAAAATATTTAAAGTATAATAAAATAACTGAAATGTTATGGGTCATCAACATGTCTTAACACTTTCATGGCATGTCCACAAAGTGTAAAGCGTTGATTAAAATACATGAGTAACGGACGTAGAAGTACACTTTTTTAAAATGCTGACTTAACAACACATAATCATGAGCGGTGTACAAGAGAAATACGAATAAAATAGGAAGAAAAAGCAAACAAAAAGAGCACCGATCATCATTCATACTTTTCCATTGATGAAGAAAGTTTTCTTTCATTTTTTAAACTGTGCATTCTCAAGAATTTAATGATGTACATATATATATATATATATATATATATATATATATATATGGAGCACTTTAAGGAAGTTGATAACTCGCCGTCATTTACAGTGTAATGCAACATACTAGGCTCCGGCTATTGAGTGCTCTCGACATCCTGCTAATATGGCCGCTGATTTTCCATTAAAGAGCTAATTTACTCTCCCATCTTTAGAGAATGCGTGGTGGGCACATTCGTACGCTTTCCGACTACTGGGTAAAACATGACTCTCAATTGGGGTTCGCGCCGTGTGACTGGCAGTTATTGTCTCATCTCATACTGATGGTTGCAGGGTTTGCATGAAACACGTGTATATGGGTTAATTTGAAAAATATTATATATATATATATATATATATATATATATATAATTTTGTAAAAGAAACGTCATCAATTGTTATTCTCATTAAAATTTTCATTTACCTTTTGAAAGGCTAATTCTGGGGAATGCCAGACAATTACATCTTATGAACTGAAGTCGACATTTATGAAAGATAAAAGTAATGCAATGATACACAGTTTTATTACTTTTTAGGGAATTGAATAACTCATGTGTTATCTGTCTGAACTCAGAAAAGAAATATGTGTCTCGTCTGCTGTTTCATTTTACTTGAGTCGAAGTTTTCATAAATCAAATGTCCTCTTCCTGGAGCTAACACTTCATATCTATATGAAATGCATAGGTATTCGCCTGTTCCAATAAGATACTCCTTTAGCTCTCAAGTGTTGAGCTAGTAAAGAAGTTAAGAACATTAATTTTTCTCTCCCTAATTGACCAGTTTATTATGTTATAGTATATCTTTCTTTTGGTCTTTGGTTATACCGGATTCCAAGACTAGAATTCATCTAGTCTAGTGGAGTATTCATCAAAGTGCTGTTACTTGAGGTAATATCACTTGGAGAAAGTGCACCATTCTTTGTATAAGGTGGTTCATAGCCAAACCGATGAGATCTTATTTGGGCTTCGAATACTATGTTATTTTGAATATTTTGTAAGGGCTTACTTGTGGACTTAAATTAGTTTTAGTGTCTTTACAAATTATGACTTTACTGTTGTGCTAATCATAATCATAATATAGTCATAATTTGTAAAGACACTAAAACTAATACCGCCTGAAGATGATTTGACGATTCAAATCGAAAGTACTTGCAAAAAAGAAAAAAGAATGGAACAAGAAACCTATGGATCATATTTACATCAATTTGACCTAAACATTAGATGGACAATTCGGAAAATTGAAAAAATAAAAAAAAAGTCGCATCAAACAAAACCACTCCGTGTTATTTAATAATGTTTGCCTAAATGAAAATATGCTGCTAAAATACACACAATATATATATATATATATATATATATATATATATATATATATATATATATATATATATATATATATATATATATTATCTTAAGTATTCGTTTGCGTAGGATGTATCACATTTTCCTGAAATAATTTCATAGCGTTCTCCAGTTAGGTAGCACAAGTTTAAAATATCTCCAAGATAAATAACAGTGTTGTAGCAGCAATCGAAATGGTGTGTATTGTTTTAGCTCATGTTTACTATCAATTTACACATTTTAATATAAAAATAAACAAGTAAAACAGCTTGTTATGGTCTCGAGTTTTAAAAAAAAGTATATCCTAATTACTTCAGATTGGTCTATAAACAAAATGCGTATGTTTTAATTCAAAGTCTATCAATATCACGTTGAGGGGAATATTCAAAGAGGTCGAGAATTTTTCTCAGATATCCCTGACTCTTTACCTCGAACCTGTATATCTATCAGACTGCGGTGTCGGTAGGTTATCTCGGTTTTTCAATGTACATGTGATGAGGTATTTTAACTGATCTTTTGCCAGGAGATGTGTTCCATAGGGAAGTCTCACCTACTAGAAGTGATCTACTTCTACAGGGCTGATCGGCAAGCCGAATACTTATCCCTATCTCTCTTTATCTTAGCGTAACTGAAAAATGATGGGAGAAGTGTCTATAGAGACGAGTCTTTGTAGTTTTCCTTAGCTGACGTTCAACTTGTTACATCCCTGTGTACGTTCCCTCAAGTACTGCCTTTAGCTGTTTATTCAGTGCCAAAGATGTCGAGTCAGAGAACAAGACAACTGTTATAGCGGCATAAGAATTCCTTTCAGATTGTCAAAGAAGGAGGACATCCAGTTGAGGCACATTCCTGAAAAAACACCCCAGGTCATCCTCTACTCTTGTTAAAATAATTCAAGAGTACACTCATTTATAATGGATATGGATTGTAGGTCTGGACGGATGTAAACAGCGTAATAGGAGGATAAACAGACTGGCAGATCATTTCCGATTCGAGTCAGTAAAAGGTACAATGACCGCGTTTTCTGTGTTCTGATGAAAGATATATACGTGAGAGTGATTAGCTGATTTGTTATCATCTGACATTATATCTCGCGTATATATATATATATATATATATAATAGTAATTGCTTTCAGCAACCGTTGCATTAATTTGCATATGCTTATCTTACGCAACCTCTTTTTCAGGTCGTTTAGCTTTGAGCACTAGTGGCCTCATTCTGAGGTGGATGTATCGTAAGTCCAGAAATGTAACTGAACTGTATTACCCAGATGGCCGTATATGCTGTGGAAGTCACTCGGTGTAGTATTTTGAGTTCTGTTCTTCCGTAGATGTCACTCCGCATGAAATGTAGTTGATCAACAAGGAACTGCGTGCATCCTGACTAATTGCCGTTCCAATCGTTCTGCGTACACGCTGTGTTTTAAAGATCTGCAAAACTTTAGTGTAGACGCAGGAAACAACCTGTAATAACTGTTCGCATAGAAACATGACACAATCTTTTCCTTTTCAATCAACACATTGTGTTAACTAACACAATGTGTCGAATTATTAACTAAGCAATAATACAGGCTTAGAACAGCGAATATTTTAACCCTGTAGAGTCGGTTTCTAGATTGATATTGATATTGAATTTTCATCTTAGAAAATGTCTGTCATACAAATTCAACCCTCTCTACATCGTATCACAAGATGAAACAAACTACAGACTTTGTGTTGATTAACGCGTAACCCTCACTCGAAAGTTCCAATATTAAATACACCCCTTGACAAATTTGTTGTGAAGTTGTCCCACAGTAAATAATAAATAAAGGAAGTCAAGTCGAGGGTTGGTTTAACAAGTGTATTAACAAAGTAAGAAACTGACTAGCTCTTGGCTAGACAGTTACAAGACTGTGCTTTGTCTTCTGGTGACTCGCACTATTTATAGTGACAACCGGTGTAGGTTCTCCTGTGTAAGAACGGCCGGTGTAACAAAATTAAACCTTGTTATTCCGATAATACGAACATTGCATAAAAGTGTGGCAAAGAATGATGGTGAACCACGTTAGATTCGAAGGCGACACTATGTAGTCGTTTGTCTCGAATTCAATAAATAGTTTGTGATACTAGTACCTTTATTTTTTAGACAACTGCTCTGTATATACATATCTATGGAAAATCATTTTGGTTTAATGCGTGTCTGATATCATGTAATTATTGATATGACATATTTTGACATAAAATAGGCACATTTTATTTTTCATTTTCAAAATATTTTTTTGGTGAAATATCTGACGACTAAATCTGATACTGTAAAGTCGGCTTTCTAAAAAGATGAAACGAACTCAATGATAAGAATTTTGATTACTTTTTGGGGGAATTGAAAAACTCATGTTTATTTATCTAATATTAGAAGTCGTATGTCTGTAGGATAACGACTTTAATGTTGTAAAAGTATGAAAATGTATTTATGATAAGCGAAATACACAGAAAATGATTTTCGCCCATAAATTGTTCATAATAATGTATAATACTTGCTATATAACAGAACATATATTTACATGCATTTTTTTAAGTGATTATCATCCTAGGAAATTGAACACATTAATTGTGTGTATGAAATGGATAAACGGCTGTGTAAGGTAATTTATTTCACTGAAAAATTAAGATATAGTCGCTAGAATCTGCTATTTACTATTGCTTATTTACAAGCACAATTAAATAATAAATCAATATATTTTGACCGTAAACACTGATGGTCCGACTAATATATATATATATATATATATATATATATATATATATATATATATATATATATATATATATATATATACTTGCATTGCATAGATTATGATGAATTTAACCAAAACCATGATTTTCATTGGTTTTAACAATTTCTTTATTTTTGTACTTCGATATTTTTGTTTTACATTTCTAATTTTACACAGAAAAGTACTTAATTTAAATGTAATATTACATTCCTCTCTCTTACGCGCGTTTCATGGTTAAGTGTATGTTTCCTAATTCATCTAATTTTGCTAATCTTTAGATGGTTGCAATATATGTTTTTAGTAGCGAAAAACACGTCATATATATATATATATATATATATATATATATGTCTAAATATATATGTATATTAGATTATTTGATTAAATTAAAGATACTAGAATATCGTTTAATAATATATTATCATAATATGAACACAATATATTGAATAGAGCAATACATTCAGGATATGAACGATGAGAATAAAAAATGCAAAGATACACTATGTATTAAAACATCAGAAGTTCAAAGCAAGGAGTTTCATATCCTTAATTTATTGATTTCCCAAGACAAAGTCTTTTCATCAAGGGATAAAAAGGAGTTATTTATATTGTTTATAATTTTTATATCATATTTTTTATTAATTTGTTTTAAATAATTTTTTCAAAATAATTTTTAAAATAATAATTTTAGTCCGTGCCATCAACAATGCTTACCGCAAGGCAATTACTCATTTTTCTCAATTTCACTTCATATAATTACAATCTACCCCACACCCTATCTAAACTTATTCACCTCGGCAAAATATAAACAACTCCTTTCCGTACCCATTAATACCTTACAGCTTGACGCCAAGCCTTCAATCACCCATACAATAACCCTCCTTATTTAACTACTTTAAAAGGATATGTAAGAAGATATGTTCACACAGTTGCGTCTATGCGTATACTTTATATGCGTATATATATGTATGTATATGTATGTATATGTGTATGTATATGTGTGTGTCTATTTATATATGTATGTATACATACCTGTCCACCTCTCTTTTATTCCATATACACCTGTCATGTCTTTTCGCCCACAGCCCCCCCCCCCCTACACACATTCACCAACAACGAATCTTCCTTTTCCGGCAGACAAAAATAGCCATTTTCACCATTGCCTACGAGCAATACCATCACTCGACACCGATTGAAAATATCAGGTTTGAATCAATTTGTCTAACCTATCGAAACACTGATCAACCAGGGAGCTAGAGGTTTTCGTTATGCAGACTTTGCTATACATCGAACTATGACGGATAAACGTCATTCTGGATCCTGTGAAATAGATAATTGTACTCTCCGACTACTACGCACACTGGATGAATTGAACTCTTCTAACAACCGTCGAATAATCAGCTTCTTAACAACAACATTTTGACTCCTGAATACTTTGAGTTTTCTTTTACAAACATTTATTTCCAATATAACAGCTGCTTTGTTTTTTGGCAGTGACTATTCTAACTCTACGTTTTCTTCTCAATGAAATATTAATCTTTTTTTGTGTATACATTTTTCAAAGTTAAATGTTGCCGATAATATTTACAATTACATTGTCATTTGTTATCCTCTGATGAAAAGAGTTTGTCTTTGAAAAGCCATGGATTAAGGATATGATACTCCTTGCTTTGAACTCTTGATGTTACAATAAATATTGTATCTTTGCAAATTTTTATTCTCATCGTTACTTTCTCAAATGTATATATATATATATATATATATATATATATATATATATATAAATATATATATATATATATACATATAGATATATAACGAGATAAAGAGAGAGAGAGAGAGGAAAAGAGAGGGAGATAAATAGGAGAATACCCGAGAGTATTGTTTAAAAAACACTATTATTTTCAAGTAATCCTGTTGCAGTTTGGTTAATGTCTAATAATTTGTTTTAAATTTGTCTTTCTAATACAATTTCTTTTTTATGTTACATATCAATTTTTGACCCAAAAAGAAAGTGCTATAGTTGACACCTTTACTTACTTAAAAAGCTCCTCCATGAAAAAGGAAGGCAATATGGAATACGAGTTGCAGTACAGGTTAGAATTTTATCAGCTTTGCAAGATCTAAAAAAATCACCCTCAGGTCTAAATTAAGATTTCATAACAGAAACGTTAAGGTCAAACTTCCATCTCAAAATCATCCGGGCGCAGAAGTTCCTGAGTCTAAGTGTATGTAAATTTTAATTTTCTCTAATTGAATCTTTCTATATGAACACAAATGATAAGTAAGTTTGCTAATTTCCAATAGTGTAATAAAAAGAATCAATAATGAGAGTACACCTTACCCCGACTGTACTACTTGTATACGTTCGTCATGTATTGTGGACTGTCTGTAAGTCTTGAAAATTAAAACAGAAACTAAAAGCAAACTACGGTTTTATCATCGAAATGAACTGAGATTATAAATGTACTTCTTTATTAGAGTAACAACCGAAAAAAAAAGAATCTTAAAAAAATATAAGTCGTTTTTCTATGGGAGTTTCATTCTTAAAGAGACACCGCTCGTTTATGCTCATATAAAAATAACCGATTCTGTCACACTTTTTATATAGCTTGCGCTGTCTGTTTAATGCTGAAACACAATCTTATTTTTAGTTATGCGTCATCACTTAGCAAGGCCCGGGGGCATCTCAAGGATAAAGGTTTATGAGATTGCTTGTTAGACGATGATCAACACGAATAAAAGATTGGGAACAATGGGTGAAATTCACAGAATTGGATTATTTAACGGATGACTTAACAATATTTGTTCACTTGTGACTTAGAAATGTTGTAGTCAGTTGGGAAGCTTTTCTGTGGTATTTTGTTACACAGATGGGAAGTTCGAGGAAAAAAACTTTGACTATGGAAGTTTCGTTTTGTTTTTAGCACACAAGGGAGAAATGAACATTCTTTGCTGTGGGTATAGCAAGACGGGTTCTTGTTTTACTAATCGAGGAGGTTAAAGAGTTTAGCTCTGTTGAACATCTACGATGAAAGTAACGATATTATAAAGAGAGACTAACAATTAGTGTTCCGTGGAAAGAGAAGAGCTCATCCCTTGACTAAATTGCGAAGTCAATTTTGTATTGTATACGACTAATTTAACATAAACTGATATTGTACGCATAACTGAAAGGAGGAGGGAATTAAAAAGTTTTGCAATGCAATAGATTTAAGTGGATTTGAACTCGTGTTATCGGATCTCACATTCCAAGCCAGTCTTATTACGCTACTCGAATCCGTAACACTATCGAGTGTTTGAAACACCAAGTCACATTTTGTTTTGTTTTTATTGCTAGTGATCATTATGGGAATAATTTATTTACCATGAAAAGTGATACCCTAGAGACAAAAAAAATGTTAAAAAACAACAACAACAAAAACACATCATGTTTGCTATTTAGGAAATTGAAATATTTGATCAATATGTCATAAAACTGAAAACTTCAAAAATAACTAAAACAAAGTAAAAAGTGAATGAATACACAATCTATTATCAGGACAAACCCTACGGAATAATTTCAGTAAATATTTACCCGTCTCACTTCAATTTTAAAATAAAGCAAAACACACATTCCAATCATAGAATGTCATTACGGTGAAGAATATATTTACAAAGCTTAGCAATGGTTAACGACGCGGCCTAATGAATCGACAGCCACGTTTATTTACTCGCTATGAATCTGAGTTTGAATATTACTCTCTAAATTCTACACGGGTCAAGACTTTCGTTAAAATTACATTTAGTTTCTTAGCAGCACGATTAATTTTGAGTGACTTGTAATTATATTTGAGTGCGGGCGATTTCTAGTTTTGTTGTTTAATTGTTTTGTTTTACAGCATATCAACCATTTCCCGGTTATTTAATGTCGAATACGGCCATTTTGGTAAAGATTTTTATGTTTCAAGTTCTATATAGCTTCAAAGATTTTTTCATGGTCTTTCGTTTATTGTTTTTTTTTTTGCTTTGCAGAACATTATTGAACTTTGCAAAGGGAAAGGAAAAAACAATAACATCACTGTATGGTGCATTTTTGCTCAGGTTGTAAGAATCTTCAGACAGCCTCATCTGGTAGCACGTAGCGATTTATCGTATGAAATATATTGAGGGGAAAGTTACCTATTAAATTAAAATATTTGATGACATTTTTAGTTAAAACTTTTAGTTTTACTTATTTAAAATGTAAAGATACGTATAAGAAGTCACGTTGCAACGGGATTTTCATCAATGACATACGTTAAGCAACCGGGAAATTCAATAAAATGTAATGGGTGACGACTGTGAAATATGAGATAGCATTACTGAGCAGGTGGCCGTACAAATGCTCATGCACTAGTAAAGTTAGCAATCTTCTTTCTTAGCGTAACCCTTTCGCTAAGCGAGACGTGTGTAAACCAATACACACTTGTTGTCGGGTACAATCACTAACGCGTCCGTGTTTTATTTTTAAGAGGGTTTACTTATAAGATTAAAACAGCAACAAGGAAAACATGAAAATGATGTGTGAGATCGAGAGAGAAAGAGAGAGAGAGAGAGAGAGAGAGACAGACAGACAGACAGACAGACAGACAGACAGACAGATAGATAGACATACATATAGAAATACAGATATATAGATTGTCTTGTTACACTTAGCTGGGTTGCACCCCCCCCCCATCGGGGCCAGCGTGTTTTACACGCCTGCTTTGCTTGAAGCGTCGCTACGATGAGACATAATTCTCTCTAGGCCGATGTCACGTTATTTCGCTGAATTCCGTTTTAGTGAGATCACCTCTGATCCCTAGATGTCACAAACTTTCTATACAAACAACGGCTTTGATTATGTAATATAAAGGGAGTTACGTAAGAGCTTACGTAACAAGGAATGATTATAAAAGAGATGGGAATATTTTAGTTGATATTGTGGTATTTTAAACATTTCATGTCAAAAGCGAATAATGCAGATTGGTGGGTAAAAACATATAAGACCAGTATTAATGTGTGCACGGAAAATACTGGAGTTAAATAGAAGTCAATAATAATGTAAGAACATCGCCTAACATATCAGTGATTCATAACAGATAAATGCCAACTGTGAGAACACCAAGCAAGTCAAAATAAAAGGAAATAAAACGGAGAGTACTGGACATCTTGGAGGAAGTTGCTGTCACTCAGACTCTAGATAAATCCCTGCTTTTATCAGCTAAATGTCCTTGATAACTATTAGTATGAAACCCCCAAGTGAATAATAATAATGATGATACTACTACTACTACTAGTACTACTACTACTACTACTACTATGACCAATACCCCTACTACTACTACTACTACTACTACTACTACTAATAATAATAATAATAATAATAGTAACAACAATAATAATATCTATAATAATGGGCGTGAAGGGTCAAGGAGGATGGTAAGACCGAGGAGGAAGAACAATAACTTGAACTCCACTGGAAGGGCCGTTACGATAACGCAACATTATTTATAATGGTTATCAAAAGAGGTAAAACATGGTGGAAATCTAGGCAGACTTATTGCTACTCAGATCCTAGAGAACACTATGGCTTATTTTCAGTAAAGTATCACTGATGATGCTGTGTGAAAACTCCGAGTGAGTAAATAATAATAATGATAACAAATAATGATAATAATAATGATAATGATGAGGTTATAATAAATAAAAAAAAAAATAAAAATAAAAAAATAATAATAATAATAATAATAATAATAATAATAATAATAATAATAATAATAATAATAATAATAATAAAAAAAAAAATAAAAATAAAAAAAAAAAAAAAAATAAAAAAAAATAAAAAATAAAAAAATAAAAAAATAACAACTCCAATGCGGAAATCAACCCGCATAACGAACTCTACACATCAACAGGTAAGTTGAAATAGAAATAAGACACATACTATAGTACGAATATTACGCGAGTCAAAGGGAAGTGAAACTATAAGAATCCCATAATTTGACACGCACTCACAACAACACACACGCACCCCATATGGTTCGGCTTGATACAATTGATTGACGGGTTTAGAAGAATGGAAATACCGTGGAGGGAGAGCAGCAACATAACCTCCGTTGGAAGGGTGAGGACAATATTGAAACCTTGGGTAGGCTTATTGTCACTCAAATTCCAAAGAAGACCAATGTTCGTTGCCAGCGAAACATCAATGGTAACCGGCGTTTGCTAAAACGCAAAGTGACTTGCAACGATTATCGAAATAGTCCTAAAATGCTAGAAATCTGAGGAGACTTTTGTCACTCAGACTCCGGGGAACACCACTGGTTTCAATGAGAATCACATATAATGACTTGTGTGAAAACTCGTTGCGTATAAATAATAATAATAATAATAATAATAATAATAATAATAATAATGATGATGCTAATAATAATAATAGCTTTTTATTCTATATTATTCAGTAATACTTTTTGCAATCTTTAGACAAGACTGAAAGCATCGGTTTATTCTACACGATTCTCGTCTGCTGTTATTATTGGCCTCGCTTCTGTTATCAATGCTGTTACGAAAGTCAGCAATATTGTACCGCCTTGAAAAGAATGGACTTGAAATAAACCACTTTCTATCTATGGAGGACTTGCAGCTGTTTGCGAAAAAAAGAACAAATTGATTCACTTGTTCAGACTGTCTGTCTCCGTTTCAAAGATATCGGCATAGACTTCTGAATACAAACTCTGCTCGGCTGACCATGCGACAAGGGAAAACGTGAAGTCCGTTCGGGTATAGAAATGCCCGATGGTGAAACAATCACCGATCCAGAATCAGCTGGATACAAGTATCTGCATGTGCTTAAATTAGCAAAAATTATGGAAAGAAACGGGAAATATCAAGTGAAAGATAACATGAAATATTGTTATTTGAGACGATTGAGACTTGACATGATGTCCGCTATTAAGCCGGGCAACCGGGGTTCAATGCTCAGACTAGTCATGCCAAAACTACCAAAAAAGTAGCACTTGTTAAAATCTCAGCAGTATAAGGTCAATAACAAAGGTAAGGTGAGCAATCATTAAAAAAGAGATTCAGCCTACGCTATATCTCGGTGTATTAGCGAACGTAAAAGGATGACTTAACAATATTTGTTAATATGTGACTTAGAAATGTTGTAGTCAGTTGGGAAGCTTTCAACTACGGTAGATTTAGTTTCCTTCTTAAGGCTTTTGTTGAAATCAACGCTAAGTGTCCGTAACCTGTTCACTTTAATCTGAAGTAGTGCCAGTAGTTATATGAATGCGAATTTGTTCGTACCAGTCAGTGATACGTCCCCGGCAATCAGTTAGACAATGACTTTATTGCTGATCGGCTGGAGTATGGTCCTCTTCAGTCGCAGCAGGTTCGTCCTCCTAGGATTTACCTTCTTTTTGAGAAGGAACTAGTTTATCGATAATTATCTGAGGCACCCCAACCATGGAATATTAACGGGGTTGCTCAGGCATTTTTGTAGCCCACGGTGCACTAATCCAAGTGCACTGGCTTTTCTATGTAACACCTCACCTTGTGGCTAACTTTATGGAAATGTAAATAAAATAAGTAATTGATGGATGTAAAAACATTGATTCATGGGTTAAATGTCCTGCTTAAAAGAGCAAAAATGATCAAATAACAACCGCCGCGTAACTGGGTAGAATCGTGTTTATTGACATAAAGGACTGTGTTGTATAACGAGTTAAGTGTTCATGTATTAATAAATTACTGTTTTGAGATAGAGCTACTTATGTTTTTAACAATAACTGTATGCCATCCATCTGTTTGTAATAATCAAATAACCCTACTACTACAATACTTTCAACATAATATATTAAAACATATATATTATCGGTCTATCTTCTAGTATTTACTTAAAAAGTGTTCAAAACATTTACGCAATTCTTCTAAACTATGTTTCTGGTGATAACGATATATATACATATATATTTATATACGTATATATGTATATATATATATATTTATATATTATTTTTATGTACACAGACGTGTACAAAATCTACGACACTGGCATGTCGATGATATCGATCAATAGCTGTTATAAACTGATACTTCATCAGGTAGAGTTAAAATGCGATCTTAATCTTTCATCATAATTACTCTGCTTGATGAGATCTCAATTTATAGCAGCTGTTAGTCGATAACATCGACATGCCAGTGTCGCAGATTTTGTACATGTCTGTGTAAATAAAAATAATCATATATAAGCTCTATTCGATATTGAGCACTTTTTTATAAACCCGGTTTTAAATTATTTGGATGACTATCCTGTGGATGTTTACCTTGCCTTGAATATATATATATATATATATAATGTATTTTATGTAATTTTTTTTATTGGTGATGGTTGCGTTTGTTACTTTGCTTTCTACTATTCTGATTGTTCACTTCCTAAGTGATACAAATCAATTCAAACGATTGCATTATTAGTCGCTTCTAACTTTATAGGACGTATATTTTGTTGATATATATATATATATATATATATATATATATATATATATATATATATATATATATAATTAACTTTATACGTACATGAAAGAAATACGTACATATAAAATTAGTAAACATATGTATATATATAAATATACTAGGCCAAAATAATTATTGTCTGAAATATGTTAAGTAACAAATATCTTATAGCTTCAGAATATTCAAGTAAGGAATCTTATCCATATAATTTTAAAACAAATTAGGCCCCACTAGATCATGCATGATGCTTTTCATAACAAGGTTTGATAAAGAGCTTACATATTATAAATATGTTTTGCATAATCATCCTGTCTTCAAACATAACTGGAGAAATATTATTGAAATATGAGATGAAATGTTTAGTATTTTTTTGTTTACATTGATTTTTTCGAAACAATATATATATATATATATATATATGTGTGTGTTTATATATATATATATATATATATATATATATATATATATATATATATATATATATATATGTGCTTATTTTTATTTACACAGACATCTACAAAATTTGCGACACTGGCATGTCGATGTTATCGACCAACAGCTATTATAAACTGAGATCTCATCAGGGACCATTAGAATCTTCCTGATGAGATCTCAGTTTATAATAGCTGTTGATCAATAACATCGACATGCAAGTGTCGCGGATTTAGTACATGTATGTGCAAATAAAAATAATCATATATAAAAGCTCTATTTGATATTAAGCACTTTTTATAAACCCGGTTAAAATACTTTGGATTACTACCCTTTTGATGTTTTACCTGGATTATTATTTTTATTATATATATATATATATATATATATATATATATATATATATATATACTTACTGACTTACAAAATAGGGATATTTTCGAACAAAGGGCTTGGGATTAAAGATATTAATAAATAACATCTTGATAAACGCCATTTACATTCTTTTTACTTTACACACCAAGCTGTTTACATTTCAACACTCTACCACCCACTGTAATATTTTTCACACAGTGCATATATATATATATATATATATATATATATATATATATATATATATATATATATATATTAGTTTTCCCTATGAAGCCCTGTTTATACAGACCACGTACACATTATAATATAATGGAAATTTGACAGGTTATTGTGATTTGCACTCAAATAAAGCCGATTAACGAGTACCAATCAATAATCCGTTATGCAATAAGTAAATACATTGGGGGAAAATATGGATGAAGCATGGGTGAAGCAAAAGATGGATGTGCTGTTTTGTTTTATTCTGATGTTGTCTTATTTTTTCCTCCAATTTGTATCGAATGCCTTTAAATTATGATGTCCAAAGCTGGTTGGTGAATATCTTCATTTTGGCAAATAAAATAATTCTCAGCAATCGTCGATGTATGAAGATAAGACATTCGGTTGGTTAATTCATGTACGGATTTAGTCGAATTCAGAACGAATGTTTTACAGCCAACAGCGTTCTGTTTTATTTAGTACTAGCGAGGTTACCAGGCGTTGCTCGGGGTCATAAAAACATATAATTGAAGAAAAATCGCGTGTGTAACATCTTTACATTCACACTTCTATTTCTCTCCCTCTCTCTATAGTCGTATCTTCATCTTTCTACTTTTCTCTTCCCTGGTTGTCCCATTTCACCGCTATTTTCTTATTTTGCCTTTTGCGAAAGCTGTTTCTTCCCCACCATTCCTCTTACGTTACCCAGGGAAAAAGTATGGCATATTTCTATAAAAAGTACCACCTCTGTCTGCACCTTCTATATAGGTACACATCTCCGCCATGCTGTTCATACTATATATGTACTTATCTCCGCTCCGGTGCGCATACTATATACGTACCTATTACCGCCCCTGTGCGAATGCTAAATACGCACCTATCCCCGCCCCGGTGCGAATGCTTAATACGTACCTATCGCCGCCCTGGTGCGAATGCTAAATACGTACCTATCGCCGCCCCGGTGCGCATAATATATACGTACATATTGCACCCCCGGTGCAAATACTATATAAGTACCTATTGCCACCCCGGTGTGCATACTACATAATTACCTATCGCTGCCCCAGTGCGAATACTAAATATGTACATATCGCCGCCTCAGTGCGAATGCTAAATACGTACCCGTCGCCGGAACGGTGCGCGTACTATATACATACCTATCACTGCCCCGGTGCGCGTACTATATATGTACCTATCGCCGCCCCGGAGCGCATGCTAAATATATACCTATCCCCGCCCCAGTGCGCATGCTATATACGTACTTATTGCCGCCCCTGTGCAGATGCTATTTACGTACCTATCACCACCCCTACGCACTACTATATACGTACCTAATTCCACCCCGGTGCACACACTATATATATATACCTATCGCCGCCCCTGTGCGCATAATATATTAGTACCTATCGCCGCCCCGGTGCGCATACTATATACTTACCTATCTCTGCAAGGGTGCACATACTATGTATGTACCTATCTCCAGCGCAGTTCGCATACCTAAGAATTCATATTAATGCGCCACTGTCGTGTCAAAAAAAACAAAATATTGTTTGTTCATGTTTGTTACTATCCTAAAAAATAACTCATATTAATACGCTCCTGTTGTAACAAAGAAAAAAAATCAAGTGCATTCATGTAGTGTCACTATCATAAAAAGAACTCATATTAATGAGCCCTGTTTAAGTTAAAGAAAAATAATTTTTTCCCGAACCCCCAAAATTTTTAGCCTTCAACTCCACCCTCCAATTTTTTTTTTTACTCTACCCCAAACCTAAGAAATATTTTAGGTTAAAAAATAAAAAAAATTGGCCGCATCCCCCAAAAAATTTTTCCCCGAACCCCCAAAATGTTTAAACCCTCCACCCCTACGGCTCCCAACATTTTTTTACCCTCCCCAACCCTCAGAAATATTTTAAGTTATAAAAAAAAAATTTGACCCCACCCCCATATTTTTCCACTATCCCCCCAGTTTTTTCCCCTCCATCATCACCGCCCCCAACAATTGTTTTACTCTCCCTCGACTCTAAGAAATATTTTAAGATAACAAAAATTTGGCCCGAACACTAAGATTTAACAGACACCCCATCCATCGCAATTTTTTTTACTCTCCCCCAACCCTGAGATATATTTTAAGTTAAAAAATAACAAAAATAAAAATTTGGCCCAACCCTCTAAAAGTATTATATGTATATATATAAATATAGAAACGTATGAGAATATATATATATATATATATATATATATATATATATATATATATATATATATACAGTCGCGTCCAAAACTAAGGGACAACATTTTTAAACCTAATATTTGTTAGAAATAATAACCGTAAAAAGCTGAAATTTTGACAACCGGTAGTTGTTGTCATCCATAATAACATACTAAAATTTGAACCCTTTGTATAGAATAGAAAAAGAATTATAACAATTATTCATTTATTTCCAAATTTGGAATGTCCAAAAGTAAGGGACATAATTGAGAAAAACGGTGTAAATAGCATGCTACATTCAACTTTTTTTATTTCCTCTACTGAAGAACTCTTATTTAGTCATTTGTAAACGTTGCATCAGTCAACACCATGGCGAAACGTCAAAAACTTGATTACTCTGTGAGACAA
>OY744528.1:86328409-86330909 GCA_963556195.1 Sepiola atlantica
ATATTTAGACACGTATTTTACAATATAAGAATGCCCCATGACATAAACCGAGTAATGATGGATTAATAGACATAGAAACAAGATGGAACAAAGGCCGATACATTCGGAGACAATGTTGCCTAGCTCAGAACAAGTACCGGTTAGTATTGTTGTTTGAGCTTCTAGCATCACATCATCCTATGACACCCTTCAACGTTCCGCACTATATAAAGCTTCATTTTCTTCAATACATATTTTCTACGAGTCTCTTTCATGTTTATCCACAATTACATATACTAAACATCCCAGTATATATATGTATATATATATATATATATATATATATATATATATATATATATATATGTATGTGTTTTTTAAGGTTTACCAAAACATTTCGTTCAAGAAATCATTCATCACACCAAAACACTTTTTCCTTTCATAGTTTATTTATTTTTCAGATATTTCAAAATTAAATTTTTTTTCCCTACGCGTGTTTCTCTACTCAAGCAGGTTCTTGCTTGGCAGTTTATAAGATGAATTATATACCTCGAATAAGGACCCCAATAACTGCCAATACCCGATGTGGTGTTGCCCTAATTGAGGCCATTTAAGAAGAAAATGAAAAAAAAACACTCTTAAGAAAGTAGTTCAAGAAATTTTCACAGTATGGTTGCTACTATGCATACCCACAAAAAATTAGACCCAATGCAGTCCAAAGGAATCGGGAACAATGTGCGAGAATACAACTCTTCATCGGGCGGCACAACGATGAAGGTATCCCCCCTCCAAACAAAAGCAAAACGGTCAACACACAATCCACAAGTTCCAAGCCACTGAGAGTGTGGGCATTTATTCCATCAAAAAAGGCAGTATTAACGTCCGACTTTGTGATTGAATAAATGCGGAATGCCCACACTATCAGTGGCTTGGAACGCTAACTTTCTTTTAACATAGTTCACCCCAAACAAGGCAGGCCGCCACTGTAGACGTAAGGGACTACTGAGAAAAAGAAAAGGGGAGAAGGTAGGGGCGGTCAACCTAGATTGGGATCTGCGCAGCGAGGTGTCTGTTTACATAAGTTTTAAATTTCTGCATGTCTGTACTGTTGGGGACACAGGGGGCAGGGAGGGAGTTCCAGAGCCCAGCAGTACGAGGAAAGAAGCTTTTTTAGTAGAAGACTCTCCGACATCTGGGGACCTCCACAGTGAACGAATGAGATTTAGTTGATTGTCGAGTTAGTCTAGTGAATTTACGTCGAGGGGGCACCAGAGTAGTCAATTCATTGGAGCATAATCCATTGAAGTATTTGTAAAACAAGCACAAGGATGCTACATTGCGGCGATGGGACAGAGGCTGGAGCGTGGTTGACAGTGAGGGACCTATTAGGTTGACGATTCTTTTTTTTGACCTTGTCAAGACGGGAGAGACTAGTAGATGATGCACCAGCCCATATGTGACAACAATACTCCATGCATGGGCGGATGGTAGCTTTGTAGAGATACATGATAATGTCAGGTGTAAGGAGTTTACTAGCACGGTAGAGGGAGCCAACCTTCTTTGTGCCAGCCTTGCCAATGTCTTCAATGTATTTGTTCCAATTCATGTTACCTGTGAAGGTTAGGCCGAGGAGTTTGAATGATGAACTCTCAGGTAGGGTGTTATTTTCCAAGACAATCTGTGGTTGAAAAGGTTCCTTGTAGTTATTGAAGGAAAGGAGTTTTGTCTTTGCGGCATTAAAAGTTACCAACCATTTATGACCCCAATCCACTACAGCCTGGAGGTCATTTTCTAAAGATTCAGACATTGCCTCGGATATGATTGCGTCGGTTTTGCCAACATGGCGAGAGTAAAGGGTGGTCTCATCAGCAAATAAACCAATCTCAGACTCTATGCCATCAGGGAGATAGTTTATATAGATCAGGAACAACAAGGGTTCAAGGATAGATCCCTGGGGTACACCAGCATTTGTGTCATGTTGCTTAGATGAACGGCCATCGAGGACAACCTGGATTTTTCTTTTGTCTAGGAAGGATCTAATTATATTAAGTAATTGTGGATTTTGTGTGAACATTGTAACTTACCATAAAATACATGTTTTTAAACTGTTAAAGCTTTACAGCGCCAATCCATATAATTAACATTTCTGAAAATAAGGTATTAAGAGTTAGGTTATACCCAATTTCACTCAAAATGTTTTACAGGTAACAAGCTCAATATATATATATATATATATATATATATATATATATATATATATATATATATATATATATAACATATCTTTGTTTGCAATTATAATAAAACATATCTATATATACGTAAAACAACGCATAGGGTCGTATGATTTATTTCAAGGCGGATGGTCTCTGAATGGCAGATACCTACAAAATAGCTTATCCTTAACGGGCAAAGTTTGTCAGTGATTGTTCTTGTCAAGATCTTGCCGCCATTATTGTTTTCTCTCTATGATGTCATTTTATTTCCACATATCAAAGTGTTCAGAACCCATTAAAGAAAA
>OY744528.1:86333409-86348409 GCA_963556195.1 Sepiola atlantica
ATGTAACATAGAAAATGCAAACAACATATTTTCTCGATGGTTTCATCCGCTTTGATGTTGTAGTCTATTACAGCACTGTTGAGTTACGCGTTACGAACGCTTCTATTCGCACGCCCCCGGTACAAGAGAAGGGGCGAGGCAAACGAAGACAGTGCTTCAGAAAAGACGTCCGTACTCAGTAAGCTCACAAGCTAAAGAGAAATACTTTGCTATCTCCATTGCTACATGTCACTTACAATTCCCTGTCCATTACGTCATATCCTGACAGGTAGTTCTAATTTTATTTTCCCTTCTAATTGAATTACCAACTTCTGTTTTGAATCTAATCTTATTTCGAGAATATCATTTTTATCATTTTTACATACTTACGACCAATATAGGTTCATATCGACCCCACATTCTTCAAAGATTGTTGATCCCTGCCCTCGACTCTCTCGCCACATTTTAATAAAAGTACGTTACTAAGCCTGTCAACTAGTAAATGATTGCCTTATTTTTGAAATAGCAAGAACCGCTAGTTTCTTTATAACACAAATGCTATGGACTAATATTCAGGATGTCTTGAACATTTATTGCCACAGCTACAATCATAATCAGTGCAAGTCTTCTATATAAACATATATACATCTAGAAGAATGAAATAGGTAATATGAACAAACATATTCCAATGTAGATTGTTTTATGATCATTATATCGCAAATAAATCACAGAATATTGTCCTAAATAACGTCAACAGTTTATATTGCTTTTCGAATGAATCAACTCAATATACCAAACTATTTACCAGGCTCCAGCCCTTGTGTCATCGCCGCAATGTTGTATCCCTGCGCATGATGTACAAATACTTCAACGGAATGTGCTCCAACGAACATACAGCACTTGTGCCCCCTCAACATAAATACCCCCGATCGACCTGACAAGCAGAAAAATCACATTCATTCATTGTCCCCATATATTAGAAGGTTTTCCACTCTAATAGCTTCATTTCCTTGAACCTTGAGCCTTTGGAATCTCTTCGACTGTACTAACACACCGAACTGTACTTGTAATGTGCACAAGCATCTCGCTGCCGAACTTCCCACTTAGGATGACCCTAATTCATAGTAGCCCCTTTACACCTCAGTTACAGTGTGACACAAAATAGTATACATTGAATTTTGTAAAGGAAAGCTTCACATTTGTTATATTGTTGGGTATCGCAAACAACAGCAGGTTGAATTTTGAACCAGATACGAAAATCAAAAGATTGTAATGCGACAAGAACCGGTAGATTTTTTATGTTTGTAGTCAAGCAATGTTAATTTAATGTTTTTCATTCTTCTATGAAAAACAGGATATAACACTAAGTACTCTTCTTTTGGTTCTGGTTAAAATAACACGCATGTTTTTCTCTTTACGTTTCTTTGTTTTTAGACGCAGAAGCTCTACTAGAATACGCTGTAAGGGAAGTAACAAAGAATTGATTTCAATCTTAAAACTGCGTCATTCTTTTAGATTCAAATAAGCCAGTATTTTACAACATTACACAGATTAGCAACCGCCAAGTAACTAGATCACTACTAATCGCTTTAGTAGACTTGGTGTTTGATGATCAGTTTTGTCAAAATGAACAAAAATCAATATAAAAGATATTCCCCTACTGGTTGCAAAATAGGCAAGATACAATAGAAACATGTATTTCGTTCTTGGATTAAAATAATAGCAATGTTAAAAACTGTAAAAAAAACCTGATTGTTTTGAGAGAGAGAAGAATGAAGTTTGTCATCTGCACCTGAACAGGCAATGGAAATTGAAGAAATATAAGGAAAAGATCCGCTAATATCCTTGGAAATGTATAAAGATAAAGACTAACATATTCATATTCACACAAAAATCATACATCTAAACAGCTCACTATTTTAGCGACGTTATAAAAGAATAAAGACAAAACAAACAGAATCAAATATATTATATCACCACACTGTAAATAATCTATGCAGAAATTATATCGTGTTGAAACATGTATCTATCTCTCTTTCATCGCAGGAAGATGTGGCACAAAGACGAAAGAGGTAGCGAAATCTGGCCCCACAAAAAATGCCTTAGCATCTCCGTCAGCATTCTCCGGTAGGGTCACTTCAAGCGATCGGCCATAAACCAATCCCTTATCAAAGAGACAAGGCAAAGCCTGGGAGTGTGGACCAACAAAAGACTACCCAGAACAAATACCTCAGATCGACATGCGGGGCCAAGAAAACACTACAGCGCCCGACTCTCGATAATGTATATTCGACTCGTATCAATGTATCTTAATAAAAATTCAATGAGACAACGTAGTTTTAAAAGATCTGTCATGTTGATACCAGCATAATTTAAGTACACATCTTATTGTTTATAAAAAACGTAATACGTGCAAACATAAACGGATTGTCCGTGTATAACAACACTATTTTTTCGAAATACGCAATATATTAAATCGTTTAAAAAAGCAAGAGTCCCAACCAGAAGGAGTAGGAACACCGAGAATTTTTTTAAAAATTTCAATACAGTCTTCATTGACATCAATTCAGATTGTCTAACGGAGAAGGTAATATTCTGGTAGATCAAAACTTTCTCCGTGGCGCATATGACCTCATTGTTTACAAAATAACAAGCACGCAATTAAATTGAAGTTGCTGAAACAGAAATAAGTGAGATTAGAAAAAAACTTTAATTCACCCCAAAATAAGCCTATTGCTACTAAGACGTAAGGGGACATTGTGAATAAGGGGTCGTACCTACAGGGGAATCCTAATAGGAGAATTGTTCAGCGTTATGTTTTTTTCACATTACATAAAAATTCCTGCATGTTGGTACAGCCAGAGAAATAGGGAACAGGGACAAAATTCCAAAGACTAGCACTTCGATGATAGAAGCTATTAAGGTAAAAACCCTTCCGGTGTCTGGAGACTTGTAGAGTAGAAGGTTGTAGTTTTACTGATTGTCAGGTCGGTCGGGGGTATTTACGTTGGGGGTTACTCGTGCAGCAAGTTCGTCGAAATACACTCAATCAAAATACTTGCAAAACAAGCACAAGGACTGGAGTTTGGTAGATAGTGTGGAACCTATTAAATTGTGAACTCTGTCTAAGAAGGAGAGGCTAGTAGTTGGTGAACTAGTCCAGATGTGTTTTAGCACTGAAGAGGGGCCCACACTTTCTTTGCAGCATTCATGGCAATAGCTTTTATGTATTTGTCCAATATATTTTACATGTGAATGTTATGCCCAGGAGTTTGAATGATAGAGTCTGAGGTAGGGTACTAATAGCCATTGCAATCGGTGGCTTACATGTTTTTTTATATAATTGTTAACGGAAAAGCGCTTCGTCTTAGTAGCATTAAATGTTACAATACATTTGTGTCCCCATTCCCAACAGATAAATCATTTTCTAGGAATGTATATATTGCATTAGATATTATTTACTCCTCTCCAGGAGTTAGGCACAAGGCCAGTTTTATCCTACTCCCACAAGTAAGATGTGACCCACGGTCGGGTCGGATAGTGGGGGTTGAAAAGCCAGCGTCCGAGAGGTGAGCACTCTGACCATCAAAAATTGCCTGGGCAGCCCCGTCGGCATTCCCCGGTAGGGGCGCCTCAAGCAGTAAGCAATTAACTTACTCCTCCCCAAAGAGGGGAGGCAAAGCCTGGGAGGGTGGACCTCCTAGAACTGCACAGGACAGGCGTGCAGTATCCATCGGAACAGATACTACACTTTGATCTTAGCCAAAAGGCCGAGCCAAATATGTGTATCTTCGTTTTGCCAACATGTCGACAACATCAGCAAATATGCCCACCTCGGAAAAATTGCATCACTGAGGTCTTTTATAAAAATGAGAAATAATAACGGTCCAATGGTCGACCTCCGTGGAAACTTTGCATTGATAAGTTTTTGTTCATATGTACGGCCATCAGTGATAGCTTGACTCTTTCTCTTAGCAGAGAAAGAGCTGTTTATATTAAATATATTCAAGGACAAGCGCTGGACATAAGAACATTGTTCGTTCCAGTTACTAAGATTATTTTGAAAAGACTACCGCGGCCATGGGTCAATCGCGAAAGTAAGCGGCAACTAATATCTTATAATCAATATCCCGCGTTCCAGCGAATACATTCGCACGCGTGTGCAGTCGGAAACTAACACGAGAAAAATAACTTCTCGAAAAACTTATGAAGAGCAACTGACAAACATAAAGATGCTAGAACGAAATAAAACTTTTTATAATCGGATAAAATTATTTAGAAAACGTAACTTACAAAATTTCATGTATGAAGATATATATATATATATATATATATACATGCATTCATATATAAATATATATAAATGCATGCATATATATACATATATATAAATACATATATATATACATATATATATACATTAACCCATATATATAGATATATAGATATATATATATATATATACATATATACCTACATACATAAATCTACATACATACATATATATACATCCATATATATACGTACATATATACATGCATATATATATACATACATACACATATCTATACATATACATATCACTACATATATATATATATATATATATACATAAACACACATATATTTACATACATATATATATATCTATCTATACATACATATATATATTCATACACACATACATATACATGCATATATAGATACATACATATATCTATACATATATATATACATATACATATATACATACATATATACATATACATATATAGACATATACATACATATATATATATACATATACATATATATATATATACATATAACATATACATACATATAACCTATACATACATATATATACATATACATCCATACATATATACATATATATACATACATACATATTTATATACATACACACATATTTATACGTACATATATGTTTATACACATATATATATATATACATACATATATAAATACATATACATACATATATATATATACATGTATATAGACATGTATACATATATATATATATATATATATATATATATATATACATACATATATATATATATAAATGTTAATTTATTTCATTTTGACTACAAAATGGATTTTATTTCACGAGAGCATTTTGTGAGGCGTACGCTCTTCAGGTCTTGAAATAACATCAGATAATGTTATTTTAAGAACTGAAAAGCGTGAGCCCTACAAATTGCTCTCGTAAAACAAAATCAATTTTGTAGTCAAAATGAAATAAATTATCATTTCTATTTCTATTTCTGCTCTATATTTTTATTGAGCACTCTCATACACCCGGTTCAACTCCCCTGGATTTATACCCTGTGGATCTATACCATACTCGGATTAACGTGAAACTAGAAAGAGCAATAACATAAGTTCGAAACATTGGCAAATGGTATATTCATTATAAGGTAATGCTTTTTTCGCTTGACTAAGCTGATAACGTATTTTTCAAAATAATCACAGCGAGATCAAACTTCGGCTCATTCTGACGTTGTCAGAGATAAGTCTCAAGACTGCATACCTTTACCTCACAATGTACGGATGTACCAAAGTCTGATCTTAGCATTACTTTTTCATATCGCATGTTGTATACACAATATTATGCCATGGAAACGTTGATGACTAAAACACTGTTTATCCGATTAGGTTGACACTTTGCATGGTGATTATTGTCATCAAGGTGCATCTGATGTATACATGGAATTTGGAAAAAGTGGAAGTTGAAATTGCTTCAAAATTTCGATTATGCCTGAACTTTCATAGTTAAAGGCAAGTGTTACCGTAAATGTTAAGGTCGGTATTATATACGATGTAGGATTTCATTTCCTACAATATGGTTCCAATAACGAATCTATGCGATGAACAGAACCTAAGTTATCACCAAATGTTTAACAACAAAAGCACGTTGGCCGGGAACAGCTTCTGATAAAAAAATTGAGAGAGAGAAGGAGATAGAGAGAGAGAGAGAGAGAGGGGGGGGGAGAGAGAGAGAGTGAGAGAGAGGCAGCTAAAAGAGCCGATCACACGACTAGCGGAGAAACGTCTTCGACCTTGTAACCCACCATCCAGTAATCCTGAAGAAAATAAACAACGCTCTTTGCAACATCTGGATCACCGACGAGCTGTGCTGTCATTCACGCTCAAGCGTAAACGAGGAGCCTCTTGCGGGTTTAGAGTTCTAAAATTACGAGAACGAAGGCAAAACAACTACAAGTGGGAATTCTTAACAGGAAAGAAGAAGTATACAAGACCCAAATAGAACATCTAAACATAGTTTTTTTTTATTCACATGAGGATTTCTTCTCTTCAACGGAAAGGTATTTGACAGCAGGTCATTGTAATTTCAGATATATGTTTTCTCTTTTTCAATCTACTTCCGTATATCTACAGTCTTCCGATATAAGAACACGTTGTTTCAATTTCAATGTTATATAATAAAGAATTCCCTCTGCTGACCCAGAATATAGCAAGGCTTATTTATTCATTGACAATTGGCATTATTTTAGGAAAGTGGTTTAGTAAAAAAAAGAATATATACAAAAAATTGAATACATACAACATTCGTATGCGTTTGCATTGCGATTCGGTTTCGCTGAGAGAGTGCGTACTTTATTTTTCTTTGTTTTATTTCACTTTTATATATTTTCATGGGTTTATTTTTTATATCTAATTTTTATCTTTTATATGTTTATTTTTACCCTTTTCTGTGCGTTCATTTATTTATGGTTTTGCTCGATTCCATTATTCTCATTATGGAACGTCACACGTCCAAACTTGAGTTTCCTTAAATTCCTTAGAGCTAAAGCCGGTCTATCTATAAAGTAATGGAATGGGTCCGATTTGCATTTATATATCATGTTGTGGTTTTTGTAAATCGAATATATATATATATATATATATATATATATATATATATATATATATGTATATATATATATTTTTTAACATATATTTATATATATATATATATATATTTATATGTATATTCGTATATTTATATATATACATATATATATATATATATATATATATATATATTTATATGTATATACATATCTTTATATATATACATATATATACATATATATATATACATGTCTTTATATATATATACATATATTTATATACATACATATATATATATATGCATATATATAGATATAAATATTTATTTATATATATATATATGTTTATATATATATGTATTTATTTATATGTATATATTTATTTATATATATACGTATTTATATATACATATTTATATATATATATTTATTTATATGTATATATTAATTTATATATATATATATATGTTTGTTTATATATATATATATAATTATTTAGATATATATATTTATTTATATATATACATATTTATTTATATATATATTTATTTATATATATATATATATATTTATTAATATATATATTTATATATATATATACACATATATCTATATACATATATTTATATATATACATATATTTTTATATATATACATATATTTGTATATATATATACATATATTTAATAAGTTAATATTTATGTATAAATATTATATATTTATATATATATATATATATATTTATATATATATATATATATACATATATTTAATAAGTTAATATTTATTTATAAATATTATATATTTATATATATATATATATATATTTATATATATATATATATATATATATATATATATATATATATATATATATATATATATATATATATATATATATACAAACGTGTGTGTTTTTTTATTATTGGTATGGCCGTTGAAAATAAGCGCCTGTCAGATAATCTGAGTGATGAGCGTATCAAATATTCTCTGACAATAAATCCAGCTGCTCACTATCTACTGATGTACATGTTTTGAACAGAAAAAGAATGCAGGGTAAGTACATCTTCACATCTTACTTCGGACTTGCTTTTGGATGAAAGCTACGAAACCTTGGATGACCTTCTAAGAGTAGAACGCTAACATTTCGAAACCAAGGTATATTGAGATTATAAGTCAGCACAATCGCAACCCATATAATAACATTAATATACATATGATTGAAAAAATGATGTTCTGTCATTGATGGCACTATATATATATATATATATATATATATATATATATATATATATATATATATATATATATATACATGATAATATAATTACGTGTTTTTATTAAATATTGCTAATATCATTTACTTTTAACTCAAGAAATGTATAACATCACACTTTTGACTTTTTGTTCCGGGTTGTAGAATCTTTCTCGAAGTCATTTTCTGTAACTGGGGTTTATTTGCTTTTTATTGGCTTTTCCACCTCACCTCACGACTGTAAATGGTCTCGTCCGATACGCTATTTACTCCCTTGCCTTTGCGTGATGGGACGTATTTATATTTATTATATGCACATTAATACACATTTATTTTATTGTAGAGGTGCCGATGTGAATATGTGTATCAATATATACAGGGTGTTTCAAATGTCTTGGGAACATAACGATTTTTAATAACTCAAAAACTATTAGGAGTTGAAAAATGAAATTGGTACCGTTGGAAAGGTTAAAGTTTCAAGTTTTGTGGGGAATCTTCAAAGTTGCTCAATATGAGCACCATTCGTCACACGGCAGACATCTAGTCGATAGTCCATTTCCTGCCAAACGCGTTCCAGCATCTTGACGTCAATGGTTCCCACAACTGCCGTTACTCGAGCCTTTAGTTCGTCAATATCTCTTGGAAGGGGCGGCACATAGACTTGTTGCTTGACAAAGCCCCAAAGGAAAAAGTCACACGGGGTAAGATCTGGAGACCTAGGAGGCCAGGGCATGAGAACGTCATCACCTCGCCCAGATCTCCCAATCCATCTACCAGGCAGCCTTGTGTTAAGAAACTGCCTTACTCTAAGACTCCAGTGTGGTGGTGCACCATCTTGTTGAAAAATGAAGTCATCAGATTCTGCTTGTTCCAACTGAGCCATTAACCAGTCTTCCAGCATGTTGAGATAGGATTCACCAGTGATAGTTGCCTCTTCAAAGAAGAACGGTCCATAGACACCTTTGTTGGAAATTGCACAAAACACGTTCACTTTTGGTGAATCTCGCTCGTGCTCAAGAAGTTCATGAGGATTCTCAGTACCCCATATGCGAGTGTAATGCTTGTTAACTTTGCCATTCAGATGGAACGTCGCCTAATCGCTAAAAACAAGCCGGTCATCAAAGCCGTTATCTTCCAACTTCTCTTGCATTGCAATGCAAAACTCACGGCGAAGTGGCTTATCAGTGTCTTTCAACTTTTGGACCAACTTGAGCTTGTAAGGTACCATTTGCAGTCGTTTCCTTAAGACACGCCAGACAGTTGCTGGAGCAAGCTGAAGTTCCCTGCTGGCTCTTCTCACTGATTTACGGGGGTTCCGCTGAAAGGCTGTCCGAACTTGCTCAACTGCATCTTCTGAAGTTGAAGGGCGACCTGTTCGCTTACTTGGGCACAAACACACATCTTTCACAAATTTAGCATGCCATCTGACAATGGATTTCCTTTCAGGGGCTTCTTTTTTAAATTTCCTGCGAAATGCACGCTGAACACATGTCCACGATTCAGTCTTTTCAAATTGGAGGACGCAAAATGCCTTGTCTTGTTTAGAGAACGCCATTACTGCACCTGGAAAGATAACACGAAAATCATTAGTATGACCAAAAACTTGATTAAGCAAGCTTTAAAATGGCACCAGTTTCATTTTTCTACCTGTAATAGTTCATGAGATATACGCATTTGTAATGTTCCCAAGACTTTTGAAACACCCTGTATTTCTTTTTGTAAATATATATCAATATATATAAACATATATATATATATATATATATATATATATATATATTACTATTTCATGTATCCACATACAATTTTATTAGGAGATATACTTTATTATCTATCAATTTTCAGTATTTACTTCAACAGTGTTTACTTCAACAGTATTTACTTCAACGTAAGTAAAGCTAGGTAGTTAGTTATGAAAATATATTTATGGCAATTAAGTTACACAAAGGCTCCCGCTTTTAGGCTGAAGATTCCCCAGACATTTTAGCCTGAAGATACCCCTAGGGATGAAACGCGGGAGCGTCTGTGTAGCTTTATTGCCATAAATATATTTTCATATGTCAATATTTATTAATTAATTTTTACGTACATATAAAATGAATCCATGGACACGCTGGCTACCAGCGGTCATGAGCATGATTATCCTAGGCAAGGATCGACCATATGATATTACTGTTTGCAGTCTAGCGTTTTGCCACAAAACCGCAAACACCTTCTCGAAATATGCACGTTTTTTTATCGCCATGATGTAACGAAGTTTATTGTCCTTGTTTTTACTGACAATATAAACATAGCTTTTTTCTGAGTATTTTCCACTTCCTTAGCGGTTAAAAAAATGAAAAAGCAAGTGGAAAAATGCTAATGACAAACCGCTAGTAAAAACAATAATAAAGAACAACATATATCAATATATATCAATATATATGTTATATCAATATATATCAATATATCAATATATATATATATATATATATATATATATATATATATATATATATAGATAGATAGATAGATAGATAGATATAGATATATAGATAGATAGATAGACATATGCATGGCCGTAAGAAAAGTTTAATTTACAATAATTCATGTTTTTATTTTAATTCAACGCTGAGCTGGGACAGGGGGACGAGGGAAAAGAAAAGATATTGTTTGGGGGGAAAACTTGGGAAAAAATTCTTAGACCTTATCAACAGACACTTCCCCCCAAACAATATCTTACATAAAATATTCAACAAAAATACACTTAAACTAATTTACAGTTGCAGTGAAAATTTAGAAATGATAATTAAAAAACACAATAATAAAATCTTCAACAGCAACCTAAACATTGAATCAAATAACAAAAAACAACTAGAGTAAACTCCTGTAACTGCATCAATAAAAATGAATGCCCATTGCAACGAAATTGTTTGATAACAAAAACTATTTACCAAGCAACAATCTCGACTAAGGAAAACCCAACTATAAAAAATACTACATAGGTATGGCAGGTAATACTTTCAAAGAAAGATACACCGGCCATAAATGTTCTTTCAACAACCCAAGCTACCAAAATAGAACTTCACTTTCAGGTTACCACTGGGAATTAACTAATAAAAATAAATCACCAACTGTAATCTGGAACACTATCAGAAAACTAGAACCTGTAGCTCCCTAAACTCACCATGTTATTCATGCCTTGGCGAAAAACTTGAAATAATTAAATTTACTGATAGAGGAAAACTTTTAAACAAAACACAGGAACCATCGATCAATTGTAGGGATAAAAGATCACATCTCCTTAGTAATTTGTACAATAACCAATACCATTAAAACCAAAAGAAAACTCAATATCCACCAACCCCCTAAAATTAGCACTTATAAACATCTCCAAACCAGATAATTTTAACCCTTAATTACAAGTATAATATAACTACCCCCCCCTTTTTGGAATAAATATTACAACACCCTCAGGTGGAACATCTAGATATGTATGTGTAGGTATGTTTTGTGGATATATGTATATGTATGTGTGGGAAAATATGAAATTTGTAAGTATATGTATGTATATATATGTACATGTGTGTATGTGTGGCTGTGTATGTATGTATATCTATCTGTGTGTTCATATATATGTATGTGCATATGGATGCATGTATGAATATCTATGTATGCATATGGATATATATATATATATATATATATATATATATATATATATATGTATGTGCGTCTATGCGTCTGTATGTGTGTATAGGTATTCCCCATATACTTAACCTTGACCAGAAATATTTAATATTTAATTTACAAAATCCCACAAAAGTAAACACATATTACAAAAATCATCTTTAAAATTATATATTGCTTGCATCACTCAAAATTACTGGCTCCCACCATTTTTAGTCCCCCCACACATGGACCATAATTTCTTTGTAGCAACTTTAACTAAAACACCTTACCGCCAATATTATATTTAATCTTCTGACAAATGTTTACCCCACAATTCTTAATACAATTACAACTAATAATAACATTTATTAATAACACCAATTCATATATGACTTTTACTAAAAATACAAGTAATTTATTAATACATTACTAAATAGTACTTAGAATTTAAATACACTTATTGATCCCAAAATAATTCAGACTAAATGTTAATAGGTCAAAATATAATAGTATAATTTATTAATACTACTGTCATAAATCTATATACGATTTATACTAAAAATAATCACCACTATATTTTATTAACTCATTGTCAAATATTATCTAGAATTACATTTATTTATCACCAATAATAATTTAAACTAACTATTACTTTAAGTTTTTATCGTGGAAATTAAGCCGTCTGCCTTAAATATGTCGAAACATCTCTATTCTCTAACCTTCTCCCGTCCACAACAAATCTTAAACGGCTGTAGACACCCACCCCTAACACCCCTCTACCTTTCTTTGTTTCTCTTCTCTTTCCCTTTCTTTTCCTTTCCCTACCCCCTGTCCCAGCTCAGCGTTGAATTAAAATAAAAATATGAATTATTGTAAATGAAACTTTATAACGGTAAATCTGTTTTAAAAATTGGTCAGATGACAATTATTCCTTCTTTTTTCTTTTTGCTTAACTCCATTCTTCCTGGATTTCACCGACCGGGTTGGATCACAAAAAAACTCTTCTCCCTGATGAGATCTCAGCTCTTGATAGCTGTAGATCGATAACATCGACATGCCAGCGTAGCAGACTTTGTACATGTTTAAATAAAAAGCATTCACTATATATATATATATATATATATATATATATATATACATCAGTTGCTCACGCTAATTCTGCAAACTTACACCCACATGAGATCCGCCACGAATATTTGGCAGTCTCAACTATAAATATATTAACAAATACTACTATATATATATATATATATATATATATATATATATATAAATATATACATATGTATACACATTGACACACACGCACACACACACACACATATATATATATATATATATATATATATATATATATATGTGTGTGTGTGGGGGGGGGGTGTTAGCCTGTATACGATCTGTCACAAATATTTAGCATGTGTGTGTATTTGTGTGTGTGTGTGTGTGTATGTGTATGTGTGACTGTATGCCTAAAAGAACATCATTTACGCCAGTGAGGATCGTTGAAGAAATGTGTTTTCTGATAGATAACGAATAATATTGCGCATGCACCCCGGCAAATGCTATGATGAAAATAAAAGAGAAACATTGAAGAAAAATAGGGAAACAAAAGAAGTATCTTATTCAATAAAGAATGAGGAGATAATCGAGTGACTCGAACGCCATAGGGAAAAGAGCGAGTGATGTGAAATAATTTTTTTGCTTCGTTTTCTTTCGGTAAGGTCGGCAAAGGGTTTCCGGAGTTTTAGGAAGTAAAAGGTTTCCAATCCGAAATGCCAAGAATCGGATGGTGTATTGCAGAATGAGTTTTCTAAATTAAGTGCCGTTTTTTTGGTTGTTTTGTTTTGTTCTTCTCGTTTAGACGAATACGATTCAACGAAACACATAGAAAGAAAATAGAAGTTCGAAAACGGAAGTAATATAACGGAAGTAGATTTTATATATATTTATAGGTTGAAGTACCCGTCTATGCCAGGTTTCACAAATTTTCTTGCATTTTATAGCCAAGCATATTTATTAAATATTTACATCAATTTTCCTTTCAAAATATCCAGGTTAATGGTAATGATTGTTATCGTGAACGGAATAGCGAAATAAACAAATACAATTGTATAGTGTGTCATAAAATACTGGAACTAAAAGAAAACGCTTTATGCACAAGCCCCTACTTAAATGAGTTTTTGGTAGGTTTCATTTGACCTCTCTTCCTAGATCTAAAATAGTATGATTATCTAAAATAAAGATACATAGCGAAACGTAATTGTAAAAGTAAACAACTCCCTGTGGATATAAAATATGTTAATGACATTAAAAAAAAAATATTTTATAATAATTTTTAATAAAAATAAAAGAATATCGGTTTTCTTATCAAAGTAAAGAATACATAAAATGCGTTCAATGATTTGACGAGCAATGTAAGTTTTCGGTTAACTAAAAGTTAACGCCGAAAATGTCGGAACATTTGTTGCTTAGTTTAGTTTTACGCAATTCAAATTTTAAATAAGTTTTTAACTGTAATCAAACCGGAGACACGTATGTAAATTAGATAGCAAAAAATAAATTACCCTAAGGATAATATAGAAATAAAAAGACGTATTATTTTTACATACGCAAAAAGGTTTAGTAGTTTGGTAGTTTTGTTTTACGGCATATCAACCCTTTTTGGGTTATTTAATGCCGAATCTGGTCTTGTTTTCTTCTCTTTCTTGTTTCTTTCCCCTTTTAATATCTGTTTCTATTTAACCCATAGTTGGGACCCTAACAGGTACTACCACTCCGGGTCAGGGTGGACCTGGGAGCAATGGTAATTAAGAGGAGGCTCCACATTCCCCAAAGTCCGTAAGCCGGATCTCACCATCGGATGTAGTTTAAGGTCATATCCAGGACCGGGAGTAGGGTAGGAAAAATAAAAATAAAAAAGGGGAGGGAGAAAGGGAGATGGGCTGTTGTTTTTGTTTTTGGTTTTGTAGAACATAATTAAGTTTTTACAAACAAAAACAAAAAAACAAAAAAAAAACGTCAATGTAGGTGAATTTCGTCTCAGGGAGCCACAGGGCAGCCTGATCTGGTATCATCAGCATACGCAAAAAGACTGTCTTACCAGATATGTCAAGATTAAAAAATCTTCCAATAAAATCCCAATGGGATAAATAATGGTAATGCCTATGCATCAGCGAGTTACGGGAGTTATGTCCCTTTTAATTTTTTTAACCTAAACCAGACATATTGCCACTG